>VXBU01004044.1:109082-123263 GCA_013400315.1 Bombycilla garrulus
TCTTAGCAGCTGCTTAAGAGATTAATATTTCCCTACCTGTGTTGATAATTTTCAAAAAAAAACTGTTTGCAGGGGAGAAAAGGGGGAGGAGCGAGCTATATATATATATAAAAAAAAACTGGCACAAAAAAGTAGTAACAAATACTTCAGAAACTTATTCATCACACCTGACTAGTTTGGTTAGCAGTTGTGATTTTTCTTCTGGTGTAACCAATCCTGTCTTATATTCTCATTACTGACCCATGTGGGCTCTGCTGAAGTGAAAAGGAAATTGTCAAAATTTCAGCAATCTTTAAAAAATAATTTAAAATATTTGGAATTTAAAATATTTAATTCCCCCCTGCCCTCCCCCACGAAAAAAAAATCCCAACCAAAACAAACCACAAAAAACAGTTTTCTAAAATAAGGCAGAGTAACAAGTTTATATTGATTACTATTGATTAACATTGTTTTCTACCTTGGCTACAGATGTTCTGCTCTTTCCCCAGTTTTTGGAATCTATCCATGTAACCCTTTTACTCTTCAAATAATGCAGCTCCACCAGACACAAGATAGAATTTATTCTTGACCACATATTTCGAGGATCTAAAAAGATATTCTGTAAAATGATGCATTTGCCTTGCTGTACATACAGCACAAGTAAAACACCTTTTAAGTTCCTATGATGTATACTTAGAAGTTATAAAGTGAAATTGGTCATTTGTGTGTTTCATGGGTAGACAGAAAGCACAAATCTGTGTTTTGAAGGGAATTTCCTGGCTAAGGTAATGCACAGCTACTGGCAAAAGGTAACGAGTTTGACCACCCACTGAATTCACAACAGAGATGCTGATGAACACGGCTCCAAGACATAATAAATTAATAATAACCTCCATTATTATACTCCCAAAGTAAAAGTTTGCCAGAAGGGGATATGCAGTAAATGTAGCACTCTAAGCTTGTTCTGATAAATCAATGTTTTAATGGCAGCTTCTGTATGCTTTCTCTTCATTGCATGAACTGCCAGTTACCTACAAACTCTTTGCTTCAGTATTTCATGGCTTTTATGCAAATATTTGATGTTAATAGCATCATATTTTTATTGGTTTACTTTGTATAGTTTTGCTGAGTTGCATTGTGTAGTCATTAAAAATGAATAGCCAAAATAAAAGTATTTCATATTCAAAACCATACTTAAAAATTAATGGTGTATTAGCAAAAGACTGTTTCCCACAATTTCACAAACACAGCAAAAACTTCATCAGAGAATGGTTAATCAGCTGAAGACAGCATTTATCTGTGCCCTTCCTACATTTGGTAACAATCCCTATAGTTTAAGCTATAGAGGGTTTCCCACACAGCCCAGACAGTGCAAAGGTGGCTTTAAACTCCCCTGTCCTCTGCTGTGTGCTGCCAGCTGGAGGCCCAGCCTGTCCTTCCCTTCCACAGTGCTCAAGAGAATAAATAACTTTCACCAAATCCTTGTGTTTCGGATAAGTTGCAGTTTTGGTTTGTCTGTGGATAACGGTTACTCTGCTAAAAAAGATATTTGGGATATCCAGCAGAGGAGATAAGAGTAATGACTCTTGTTTCAAGGGAACTAAAGAAAAACCCCACAGAGTGCACAAACTGGATTCACATGAGGCACAGAGCCATGGAATTCCTCACTGCTTCTCCTTTATGGATGGGCTGCAAATCCATCAGTCTCCTACAACCAGAGAACCCAGTGTAGACTTTCTCACTGATACAAGTTATCCAGGGGATTCTCTATGTACTAACTTGTGTATGTGGGGGAAAAAAGGCAAAAATTCTAAGGGCGCAAATAGGTATTCAGCACATTGGAAAATAAAGAGTGAAATAATAAAGGGCAGTGATTACCCCATTGCTGATTTTACATTCTTAATTGCTCACAGGTATTTGTAAGTCAGTTCATGAAAGTCTTCACAGGGACAGAGAGAGGAAGGGATAGGGGAAAAACCCAAGGACAAATAACCATGACAAGAAATGGGAATACAGATATGGCAAAATTGAAGATGACAGTCCCAGAGTCAGATTCCATAGTTAAAGTAGGAAAGTTTTGTTCTCCTGAACCCCTTGCCACCACCATGCCTGTGGTTTTCATCCCCTTAAATTATATTGCTATCAGCAAATGAGTTTACAGCTGAGACTCTTCTCTTGGGTAGGTTTGGATTAGGCAAATTATGCAACATCTTGTTTTCACAAGGGATCAACTTCAGTTCAACCCACTGCATGATTCTCAGAGAGTTTAACATATGATTAGGAAAGTTCAGCTATCTCATCTGGAAACAGTCCAATTTAGATTCCCCAAACTTGCACAGAGTCTCAAACTTTTGCAGTCTCAAACCTTACACTGAGGTGGACTCTGCATCTGCAAGTCAGAAAGCCAGTGATTGATTACAGAAATTCTCTCCAGTGCACTGTGAACATCAAACAAAGTGTGTGCCCTGTTGGTATTGATTTAGAGCTGATGGTCTCATTAGAAAGCCCTAATTCTCAACCTTACTTTGGCTTACACAATCTTTAATTTATTAAAAAAGCTGATTGGCCAACTATTTCAGCCTCATTACTGTCTTCTCGTTTTACAAGACAACTCCTTTAGTCTTTGAGCATTTAAAAGGTCATTAATCCAAATGCTAAGTCAATCAACACTATATTAAATAAAGTATAAAAACTAAATTAATATTAGGTAACCTGATGCACTGTGCCATGAGATTTTAAAATGTGCTTGTTTGCAGCACATTTAAAATGATAAATTAAAACAGTGCACCTTTCAAAAAATTTCCCCAGGAAGCTTTTAAAATTATCTTCTCCACAATTTAAATCATGAAATTGTAAGGAAAATATATATTATCTACTTATTAGTTGAGTTAGCTTTTATACTGATGCCATTTAAAAAAAAAAACAACAAAACAACACATATGTCATTAAAATATAATTTTAAACACAAGTGGAAAATTGTAAGTTGAATGAATTTGACCTTAGAAACAGAACACTTCAATCTAATGTGCTGTGGGTGGAGGGTGAAATCCTATTAGCTGGAGCTGGAGGAGATCTGACTTGGCACATGCCTCTCTTTCATACTCCAAAACCCCATAGATTTGACACAAATGCATATTATTTTCTATTCTGAGAACATAAACCTCCTCTCAGTTGTCTTATCTAAGCTGGCCCAGGTAGCCTGCATATTCATGTGGAATCCTAGTGCTTCCACGCTCATAAACAGCCAGTGGTTCTGTTGTTTGTGCATTTGTAAACAATCCTGGTCTCAAATCTGAGCAGCCAGTGTGCACCACTGTAATAATTTACATCTCACAGAGATGGTGGCATGAAACCAGCATTTGCTGAAAGTTTTAGAAAGAGCATTCACATTTTGAAATCCATTTATTTAACAGGCTTTCAAAGGAAAAAGCTAGTTGAGAAATCAATGTATATCCTCCCTCCACCACCTACCCACCTTGCATCCTGTGGATTTTAAACCTGAGGCATGAGGAAAAGTTTATTAATTTTTTTTTTTTTCAAATCTTGGGTAATAAAAACTGAGCTCTTGAAGCTACACTCTTAAAAGCTTTCTCCCTTTTATCATCACTGGAAAATCCTGTATATGTTCAGTGCTTGTCTTTGCAGTCTCTGTGCTATTTGCCTTCCCTTGGATTTCCTGGCTGTATCCATGTCATTGTCTGGATCGCTCCTTTCTGCACCTTTGTCTTGAATGTTAAAACAATCGATGTGGACTGTCAGTTCACTGTGATTCCTTTAGAATGCCTCCAGTAGCTGATACTGATCATTTAAAGTCTTTCTATTGAACAGTTGTTAAAAAAAAAAAAAAAAAAGCCTTTTTGGCAATGATATCTATCTTATTATCCGACATTCATTTCCCAGGCATTGGCTGGACCAGCTTTTTAGGATTTATGTGCTCACCTTCCCAGCCCTTCATTAGCCTGGCTTTCTCCTGGTCTGCCTCTCTGCTGACAAACCTATGCACAAAAACTGCCAGCTGAATGGTTCCACCAACGCATTTGGGAGAAAAAAAATCCAAAACTCAAAAAACCAAAAGGCTCACAAATCTTAACAAAAAAAAAATTAGAAATGAAGACTTTTGCTTCTGTAAAAAATGAACAGTGTGCAGATTTCAGCATTGGCTCTTCACCTATTGACTTCACATCAAACATCTATGTGCCAAAATACAGCTGTGAACATATTATTTGGGAGAAACTGTCAAGGAAAGAGGACTGTGTCTGATAAAGGGGAAAATTCCCCATAGAAAATGATGTTGCACAGGTTATTGCTATGTAATGATGGCAATCTCAAAAAATCACAGTCAGCAGTACAACTGAAGTGAGTGATCCCTGCTCAGGAAAGAAAAAAACAAAATACAGACTGATGAGAAAATCTCTTGTTAGAGAAAAAAATATTTGCTTGCAGAATCTGCACCTTATGTGCTACACCAATTTCCTTACAGTTGCTCTTCCCCTTGTAATCATTAGTAAAATACCATTATAGCAGGCCACAATCATGGAAAAAAGGTCTGTGGAAGGAGTGGGAAAGCATGTGCCAAGGTTGGTTTTGGTTTATAAACTAATAGAAAACAGCTGGTTTAGATTTAGGGCAGTTTGGCTGAAGAGAGATTATTTATTTTAGTGGAGCAAAGCTGGATTGTAGTGGGTCAGCTTTTGACTGCCTGGCCTCTGATATGAAGAGTGGGGCCAGGATGGGTGGAGATACTTATGGCTCAGCAATGGTTGCTTGTTCAACCTCATCCCACAATCACTAAAGCTGGAAAAGACCTCCAAGATCATGCACTCTTACCCTTTGACTGAACACCACCACTTCCACTAAACCATATCACAAAGTGCCACATCTACTTGTTTTTTGAACACCTCCAGGGATGGGCACTCCAACACCTCCTTGGGCAGCCTGTTCTAGTGCTTGATCACCCATTCCATAAAGAAATTTTCCCTAATATCTGACTTAAACCTCCCCTGGCCCAGCCTGAAGCTGTTCCCTCTCCTCCTGTCCCTGTTCACTGGAGCAGAGCGCGACCCCCCCGGCTGTCCCCTCCTGTCAGGGAGTTGTGCAGAGCCACAAGGTTCCCCCTGAGCCTCCTTTTCTCCAGGCTGAGCCCCTTCCCAGCTCCCTCAGCCCCTCCTGGTGCTCCAGCCCCTTCCCCAGCTCTGTTCCCTGCCCTGGACACGCTCCAGCCCCTCCAGGTTTCTCTGGCTGGGCCCAGATCTGGACACAGCCCTCGAGGTCCCTCAGCAGGGCCAGCACAGGGGATGGGCACTGCTCTGGGCCTGCTGCCACCCCAGGGCTGGCACAGTCCAGGTGCCATTGGCCTCTGGCACACCTGGGCTCGTGTCCAGCCCCTGTCACCAGCACCCCCAGGGCTTTTCCCACCAGCAGCTTTCCAGCCCCTCTGTCCCAGCCCAGTTCCATGGGGTTGGGGTGACCCCTGGCAGGACCTGGCACTTGGCCCTGTTGTCCCTCACACCACTGGCCTCAGCCCGTGGATCCAGCCTGTCCAGACCCAGATGATTCCCCAAGCATGTTGTTTTGAGGAGTAGGAGGAGGAACTTTCTCAATTTAGAAAAGAATGATAGCAAAGCAGTGACTGGAGAGTGCTGTGCTCTGTGCACAGGATGGAGCGATGTCTTGCTTTCAATGCACTGTGTGTCAAGGCTCCAAGAAAGGAGAGGCTCCTGCTCACAGCGAGGCTCCAGGAGCAGCACTGCCGAGGCTCAGCATACACAGCTCCCATCATGAAGTAATGGAATGGTTCCTGCTCGTGCTCAGAGGCTATATTCCCACAGCACCAACCCTTCCTATTGGGAGTTTTCTCACCAAACTGATAAATAATGATAAACAGGGGGCTTTAGAGATAATTTTCCTTAATGGAAAACACAAATAAAAAGCTAATAATGCTTGGATATAAAAACATTTTATTTCACTTCATTTTGCTCTCTTTTTTTCCTACTGAATTTTTATGTTCCCAAGTGTCTTGTTTCAAGTATCTTGGGTATTTTGCAATGCTACCCACAAGGGGTGATATAATGAGTACAGGGAGAACGTAACTAAGTGATGTGTAACAAAATAGTGCTCATTTGTAGGTTGAATCATAAAAGGAAATTTTTAGAGGAGTATTGCGCTGAGCAGAGGGGATTGGAAATAGCAATGTGGCGCTGTGTGGTAATGGTGAGAATATTAAGAAATTACAAGTTGCAAGGATCTCAGTTTAGAAGAGATTAATTTCAGAACACTCAAGTATTTCCAGTTCTACTCAAACCAAGCATTGGGGTAAACAGCAAATGCAAATCACCGTGGAAACATCCTCAGGTCACCCCAGAGCAAATGCTGGAGCTGAGATCCCACCTGATGCAGTGTATGCTGCATGATGGCAGCACTCAGCTGGGTCAGGCTGCAGAGCAGGGAAAGGCTCTGCTCTCCCAGAGGGTGCTGGCGCTGCCCAGGCTCCCTGGGGAATGGGCACAGCCCCGAGGCTGCCAGAGCTCCAGGAGCCTTTGGACACCGCTCCAGAGATGCACAGGGGGGATTGCTGGGGCATCTGGGCAGGGACGGGAGTAGGACTCAATCCTTATACATCCATCCAACTCAGGATGTTCTGTGATTCAAAGGCTGCTCAAGATTCCAAGGGGTGCTATTTGATTCACTTCAGGAACAAACTATTCAGTTTGGTTTACTAAGAAAGCACCATCTCACATCACATTTTTGTGCAGAGTAATGGCGAATTATCAAGAAAATTATTATGTCTGAAGGTTATTTGATTATTATTTTAAAAACCTAGCCACTACTCAGTTTTGAGTTCTCCCTAATTTCTGGAAGCTTGGAGTCAGGAAGGCTTCAAACAGATAATGTATTTGCAGCATTTCTTCAGCAGAGGCACTCAAAGTGGGGAAAGCAGGTTCCTAATCCAAGGCACCAGTGCAGGGTGGGCTTTCACCCTGCATCTCTTGCTGCACAGAATGCAAGTTTCTCTGGAACAACAGAGCATTTATTTACAGGGATTCAGAAGTAAATTTGCCAACAGTAGTCAAGACTCTTATGAGCAAGAGTATCCTCGTGTTGCAAGATTTGTGTGCTTCTTACTTTAGGCAAAAATCACTTTCACGTCAAAAATTAGGATTACCTTGATGGGAATTAAGTTATTCTTCTTTTTCCATCTACATTATAGCTACCACAAGATAACAGTGGATGTATTTTGATTTTTCTGCAAGGATGTTGTTGGTAAAGGGTGAAACTCCTTTCCCAGAATGGCTCCAACACAGGGCTTTTCCTGGCTAATCAGCACCAGAAAGGAACAGTTGAAAGGATATTTTCAATTTGCTTTTTCATAAGAAGCTGCTGACATTTGAGAAGGTAAAAAGGCCTTAACAAAATCTAAGAGACCATAAACATCAAAGAAACATACACAAAGCTTTGTTTTATGCCCTTAAAAGGTGCCTATTGTTCACCTGGTACTTGAATCAGCTGCTCTGTCTCACAAACAGGAGGAACAGAGCAAAAGGAACGTGCAAGAATGAGATCTGTCCTCATCCACAACATGAGCAACTCCTACTTATTGAGGACAAAATTTGAATCTATGAGATAAAAATATCCCAACCAACTTATTTTGATTTCTGATTTAACCACGCAAAAAATTGTAGAAATATAATAAACCACATTAATTTTAATTTTAATATTAGTTTTTTAAATAGTGATTTAGCAAATAAAGTTGCTAAATCTTTTAGAATCCCAAGTATAACTTATTCATGCAATGCCTTGTGTATAAAAGGAGAACAATGAACCAGGATAACTGGAACTGGAGAAATAATAGCAGATGTCAGAATAGAGTGATATGGGCATTGCCTGGGTAATAGCTGTTATGAATGTCTTGTAATACTGGTTTTCAATATGGTTTGATAAAGACTTTTTTTTTTTTTTTTTTCCTAGTCTTATTATGTTATTATTATTATTAGGCAGAAAGAACCTCGAACACCTCCTTGGTCTCCTTTGGGTGTTCTCCAGGGAATGCCTCTCCCGTTTAGCTGATGTCAGGAACACGCTGTTCTTTCTGGTTACAGCAGCCCCACAAATGTTTGAGGGTGTATTTGCATCCTTTGCACCTCCACACAAGCACAACGACTACAGAGAAGGCAGCTCTAAGTGATTTTTAACCCTGTTCATCAAATGCCAGTTTAACATCAAAGTTTCACGCTCCGTTAATATCCTAACTGACAAATTTAAGAGACAGCCTTTGCTTGAGTTTGTCTTGAAAGCAATGCAAGGCAGGATTAACTTTGTCATTCTGCAGAAGAAAGGGAATGTGATTTCTAACATGCTCTTGGTGAGCTCGGGAGGAAAGCAAGCACACAGCACATTACAATGACTTGAATGACTTGACAGCTGTTAGCTAAACAATACAACACTAATTTTCAACATTTTTGCACATGGCTGGGTGAGAGATCCCTTAATCCCAGTTCCTATTCTACTTCTGCCTCATTGTTGCTGTTTCCTTTTGTATCACTTATTATAATCAGTTTCTGCTGTATACTCCCTTTCACCTTATTATTGTCACAAAAGTAAGGTACAAGGTTAATTCAGACTCACTTCCCTGGGGTACCTTAGGATGGATTTAAGTACTTTATTGAGACAGTCTGACTTCAAAAGCTGCTTTATCAGTTCCTACCAGAAAGAGAGACCCATCCATGACAGCAGTAAACTAACCATAAATTCTCATATTCTATATGCTGAGTGACTTTCAAAAGGAGAACTATTGATTTTGTCATTTATGAATGGATTTAGTCAAATTAGTCTTTTTATTGTGCACAATAAGACAGAATTTTTATTAGGAATTAGAGGATAAAACTGTGTGGAACAAATGAAACTGCCATTTTTGGGATCCTCAGCACAAATTCAATAAGCTTTAGTTATGCCACCCTGATCATTTTGTTCACGACCAGCTACTCTCCATACTTTTGATTTTCTTCAAAGGAAAGGAAAAGTGGCCTCGGCCTTCAAGAGGCACTTTCAGAAGACTTAACCTTTCAAAGAGCTCTCATGTCTTTTCCTATGAAAGAGCTAATAACTTGTTTGCTGAAACGGCAGGAGTATTTACAGGCACACTTGAAATCAGACAAAGATTACACAGGGAAATAAACAGAGACACTGTCACCGTCAACAATAAATTAAGTTTGAGCTAGAAACATAAAATGTTTAGAGTGGAGCAGACATCACTCAGCATTATACTACTTGAGCCTTTGAACTTTTCCAAACACAATGAGCACTGATGGGCCCTGGTTACCTTTCCCTGAAGAGCCACTCCAGATGGTTGTTTCAGGATCTGGGCTGGATTGCTGGAAACAACAAGGCTGACACTTGCGTCCTGGTTTTCCTCGCCTTTCTGTGGTGTCTGGCAGGAGTAGACGAGCTCACAAGGGTGTAGAGAGCAGAGTGTCAGATGGAAAGACACTGGGGAGGAGGAGCTGTGTGCCAGCCTTGGGTAGCCCGAGTGTTTTGGTGTTTCTGCAGCCAAATGCATGCATGAATGGGTCTGCATAGAAATAGCAGGTTGAAAAAATTAACAACCAGCCTAGCATTTGATGCTTCTTAATTATTTAATTGAAAGGTTTATGCATCTAAACTTGACTTTTCCATTTGTTAATGCAGAAAGGCCAAGACTTTTAACTTCCTTCACTGCTACAACATTATTTTCTAACCAGACCCATGTTCAGGTTTTTTTAATATTTTTTACGTGCTACAAGAGAAATCACAAGGCCCATGCTGAATCTGCACTCTGCACAGGGCACCTGTGTATTCAGATATTTGCTTGGAAATATGGACTGGTAACGTTTTGAAAACCTTAATACTATTTCTAAATGCACTGTAGTCCTAAAGATTTATGTCTTTGTCCAGAGATGCCAGAAAAAAAATGAAGTGAATTCTAAATATAAAGTATTTCAGTCTCTAATTCCCTTCACTTTTGGAAAGAAATGGTGCATATCTTACAAAACTGATGGATGCCGGTGAAGCAAGTCCAGTGCTGCTGGCTGGCTTTTGCAGGAGCAGTTCTGTCAGCAATCCAGGAAGCAGAGCCAGCCCCAGGAGCTGTAGGTTATGCAGTGTACATCCAATCCACTGGGCCGCAAAAGCAGCAATCAGTGCAGGTGGAAAGCAGCCTTACAATGCATGCCCGGGGTCACACCTTTGTCAAAGCTTTGGTAATACACAACATCTTTCAGAGCAGGAAAACATCATCAGTGCTTTAGAGATATGTTGCAGTTCAGGGAAGAATGTTTAAAGGATCTTTATAGAAATCTCCAGCACGAAGTAAAAGCCAGGTACCAATCACTTGACAACTTTGCTTTTTTCATTTTACAGCCAGCTCTTGGGTGCAGACATTGTCCCCATTCCAGAGATGGAGAAGGGGAAACTGATGTTTGTGCCAACACATTCAGTGTTAAGCACTAAGTGGAATTAATTGGCTCTAAGATAGAGACAAAAGCCTGGGAGCTGGCTAGCTCTGGCTTCTGGGTGTTTGGCTGTTCCACAGCAGCATTCACTTGGGTTCTGGCTGCAGCTGTGCAGTTTAGTGCTGCTCCCATGGCTTGTGCAAGCTCCTACAGCCCAGGCAGGGCAGAACCTGCATGGAACCAGACAGGTCCCTCAGTTCAGACCTTGTAAAACCAATAACTCCTCTGGCCTAACATGGCAAACTTCTCTCACAATTCAGGAAGGAGGACAAGCCCGCTTACGAGAATATAGACTGGATACTTCATGGCTAAGTAAGCAATACATTGGCTTAAATTTATGATCTGCTAAATACAGCAGATTATTTCTTATTAATATCTTTATATTTCTCATGTGAACCGTGTTAAAATGAATGGAATTTGGCCATTCCCACCAAAGGATAATGTGATTAACTTACTCAAATATCTCAAATAAATGGATAGGGATGTGCCAGGGAAATAAAAAGGACATGGAGGTAGGACCCTGAGTGAATGCTAATTATCACAGGAATGGAGTAAGACCCACTATCTCAGCGTAATTCTGAAGATGAGCAATCTTTTGTGATAAATGAACAGATTACTTTCCTGGAGACAGTATCAAACTCAGTATCAAATTAAAGGAAAAGAAAACCCACTGATGCACAGCCATGTTTATGCAAAGCAAGAATAGGGTTCAGGCTTAATTATAATGCTATCCTTGGGCACAGCATCTGAAGCAGATGCAAAAAATTAGATACATTGATGTGCTTCACTAAATACAAATAAAAGGGAAGAGAGTAGCTGAGGTACCAAGCCAAGGTGAGAAACCCTCAGTGGTTTCAGCTTTAAGTATAGCACAATATGAATGTTTATTGGGCTCTGCTATTTTCAGTGTATGAATTAACAGGAGCAGAGTAAAACCCTGTCTCTGTCTTCCAATGTCACACACCATTAGTCAGAACAGGTGCTTTAAAATAGGGCATTAATGACTTTAGAGACATAAAGTAATGATACATAATAACAACCACCACTAGCCTGAAGTTTGTGTAACTTAAGCAGAAATATGTAAAGACATGACTTTAGCTGTTCATCAGAACAATATGTAACTGTAACACTTGTGGAAAGAGAGCAACTGCTGCTATAGCTTTCAGCTCTACCATGTCATTTATATCAGGTCATCCATGTAAGAAGGATGAGTATAATGCTCTCCAGCCCTGATCGAGATTAGGACATACTAGAACACACACTTGAGACCATTTTCAGGAACATACTTTGTCAGTCTCGTAACAGAAATTGTTACTGGAAGACGCCATTTCTTTTGCTGCTCTAAAAAATGTAGCTTTTTAGCTACACAACACAAATCTCTGACAGTCTGGGGCTTACTGTGCAAATGCTTCAGACAAGAGGATTTTAATCATGAACTTTAATGTGTTTAAGAATGGAGTCCTAAATAATTCTGCCATTTTACAGCTGATAAACTGTGTAAGCTCAACCGATGTGTTATTCAAAAGTAACCCTGTCAAAGAAAAAATAAACAGATCACACAATCTCTAGCATCATTATTTAGAATATCGAAGGCATTTGTATAACAGGTTTGTTTATGCAGCACTAATTTCGCTCTCCATTTTCCCTTGCTATTAACTAATAATGCAAAGCAAAATCTTCTCACAGAGAAAAACATCCAGCTGCAAACAAATGTTACACCCTTGGAGGCTTCTGTTTTCCCCTATGGAAAGCAATGCACTGGATAATGTGATGTAGCTATAATAAAAGATCCCCCATAATAGTACTGCCTATGAGTTTATTTAGAAAGAAGATTCAGACATTCTGACAAATGTGCATGTGTGTTTAAAAAGACACCCTGAAAACTGTTGATTTGCTGAACCTAAAAATCCATGAAGAATTATGCTTCCAAATGACAGATTTGAGGTATAGAATATTACCCACAGCATTATTTTAAGGTGGAGTCTAAATTCTGGTTTCTTTGTATTGCCAACTTAAGTCTTTGTAAGACTCTATTTACAGCCTGATATTAGAAAACTGATATAGTGAAAATGAAATCCTTTCTTCAACTTTTATGGTAATTTCAACATTTTTCTTATGTGCTGTCCTTCCCCAAAAATAATTCACTCTCTGACAAAAAGCCATTTGAATAATCTTTCAATATACAAGTTTCTGCAGAATGGAAGCTAAAGAATAAAGGAGGGAGCTGAATACCCAAGCACAGTGTGAGGCATTAGGATTCAGGGAGATGATATGATTTCCTGCACAGGTTTTCACTGTTAGAAAGGAATTTTCATCAGGAGAAATCGACCTTGAGCCTAGAATGCTGTACATTGAGTATGAGGCATTTATCATCAAAGGTCTCTGAAGATATTTGGCCTTATTCTTCTTAGGACAAAAAGAAACAAAAGCAGTTATTGCATCTTAATTAAGGGTAAACACTGGTAGGCATCTGTTATCTGTTATAAGGAGAGATGTGTCTGAGATGTGTCTGAATATGACTAGATCTAATCTGAAATGAGTGCTGAGATTAGCCAAAATTCTCCAAACATTATCTCTGTGTGGGACTGTATCTATAATCTTGTTCTAAGGCTAAGATCAATGAAATCTTAAAGAAGGATTTACTGATGCTGATAGGATTTTCTCTTTCAGATAGATTGTTAGGTGAAAAAAAAGCCATATTAATAGGAATACATTTAAAGGTTTTTTTGATGGTGCACTCACACTGCATGTAATATTTGTACTGTAAAACAATTCTCTATTAAAGTACAAAACCCTCTTTCATACTGGCAGTGCTACTCCTGGTACTCACAAAATGTGAATTTTTCTGAGCATAAGATCCCGAATTTAAATTGCAAAGGAAGGAGATTTGGGCAAAGGTTAAAGCTAATGAATGTACTGAAACCTGTCTCAGCTAGATGGATTTTATCTTAAGATAAATCTCTTCATATGCTTTCAACAACCCAACACGGTGGTGACACTTTTATCTCTGGAAGGGTTATTTTCCTTAGCAGCAGGAGGTTTATAGACAATCACTGTCCACACACTACAACCCTCTGCTGAAACACCCTCAGCTCAGACATGTGATAGAATAAACGCTCTTTTCTCAATGTTTTTTAATCCCAACTATTCCAGGAATAAACCAGAATCTGCAGATAATCCATCTATCATTGTTGCCGTAATATAAAATCCCAATATCCCTCCTGTTTCCTGGAATATTTAAAAACCGTTTAACTGCAGTGCTCTCACATAACATCATCTGAACCACTGTGCACTACTTTTATCCCCAATTTTAGTAATACCAAATCATTATGATACATTAAAACTACACATAATTGCTGCTCTCAAAACCAACTGTCCACCAGGTTTTCAAATCAGATGTATTTCTTTCCCTAGGCAGCAACTAGAATGAGAGAGTCCTCATTGCTGGATGGTGCCCAAGGGCAGGGGAGAAGGAAGGTGGGTTCCAGGACAGACAGACAGACAGACAGCAATAGCTGAAATGGACAATGAGACAGAGATGTGGATGGAAAAGACAGAGCAGGTGAGAAAGGAACAAAGATGTGGCAAAGGAGGATGAGGGGTAAGGTTGGAGAAAACTGTAAATAGGTTAAGAGGCCTATTAAGAGTACAGTAGACTGTGGTTCATTAAAAAAAAAAAAAAAAAAAAAAAAAAAAAAAAAAAGGGGGTCCCCCCCCC
>VXBU01004044.1:123342-138238 GCA_013400315.1 Bombycilla garrulus
AAGTAGAAAAAAGACATGGGCTCCTCCTGCAATAACTGAAAAGCTTTTTCTTAGTGAACAGATTGCCCGATTCAGCAACTGGAGTGCAGTGGTACCACCAGGTACAGGAGAAGAAAAATTCAGGAGTTTGCAAGATACTGTAATGCTCAGATTGAACTCTTCGAGATTGCAGTGAGAGTGCAGAACTGTAGGGAGCCAAAAACTCCATGGATGCAAACTCAAGTAAGAAATGCTGTACACAGAAAGGCAATTCAGAGCTAATCAGTACAAATTGCCTGAAAGAAATTTGGTAGGCTGTGCTAGGGATAAATCCACAAGTCAAAACACATTCCTGGGTTTATTTTATCTGCATCCTAGGGCACTTACCTCTCACCAGTCATAGTGGGCACTTTAAAAATCCCAGAGAAGATGAGAGCCACAACCTCAGTTCAACTGAGCTGTTTCACATCTAAGACATCTCAGAGGGTCATTCGATATATTTTAGTGTCCCATAGAGCACTGAGATTTCAATATCCTCCCCTGAAACGGCAATTTTAGGAAACAAGATCAGGAAACCACTGAAAAGGGAAGACAAAAAAAACAAGGAGGAAGCTCTTGAAAAGTGAAAACAGTAAAGAGTCCACTTGTTGTCTGCCTATCAAGAACTGGTTTGGAACATGAAAGAGCTGCTCTGAGTTTCACACAGCAATCCAAATCTGGAAAATGCTTCTCCAATCCAGAGCAATTTCTTTCAAAGCTTTGTTTTTGAGAAGGCAATATTTCTGTTTAAAAAAAAAAAAAAAAGGTTTAAAATTACTGATGTAGAACATCTCTGCATATATAGTATAATCAAAAAACCAGTCACTCATGGAAAATGTACAGAATTAAATGGTTTACACTCCTTATCTCCTAAAAAGTAATTTTCAATGACTTTAAAAGTGAGGGCCTTAACTGTATGAAAAAGAATATAAAATTTCCCTGCTTGGGAAGGGCTGGGCTCAGCAATTCATAGAGTGGCAGCACCAGGAGTCACATGAACATGTGCAAAACATTTTAAATATTGCTTGTAAAATATTGAGCATATAAAGATAGCATATTAATATCTTGGAAGAATTGCTTTCATGTTTGTTTAGAAATTTAAATTGAAGAAAAGCCCTATTATGGGTAGCGTAACTGGGTAAGGATGCAGTTAATTTTTTTATTGTGTCTTTCATACATACTCACGTCTCTTCAAAGAAAATACACTAATAATGTTGATGTCACACCTTTCAACACATGAGAACTTGACTGAGGTTTAATTGCAGGACTGAAATGGCTCAGGCAGAAATAAGTAATATTTAAATGGTCCTTTTCAGGTAAATTATATATGTGTACATAGCAGAAACAATTTCCTGTCTCCTGGTAAACAATGTATTTAAAGAGGACTCCTATAAATGTGCATTGGTTGTGGACTGTTTTTGAGGAAACACTTTCTAGCTAAAAATTTATTTATAAATGCTTTAAAATCCATATAGTCAATGACCAAAGTGTAATGCTTCTTCCTGGAGTGGTTCCAGCTCTGGTGCAAATACATATTTAAGGTGTGTAAGGTGTATATGGTGTAGATTAAACAGGCATGCACACCTGGCTTTGAGAAAGACAAGAAACATGCCCTGGACTCTATCTGAAATGCATCAGAGTCTTCATGCAGAATTATTACTTTCCTTCCACTTTGATTTGAAAGCACTCCACATCTTGTAGGAAATACTCAGAACCCATCAGATCCACAGGATACAAAAAGACTTTAAGGAATGCAGTGGAGAGGTTGTATAAAATACCCTTATTTAAGGACAGGAGCCTGCACAGCTCTATTTGCAGATAAAAACGCTGGGCAAGGGGGGGTTTGACAGAAGTAAAAGGGGAGAGTGGGAGCTATTAAATACACACAGTCCCTCAGAATTCACCTAATACCCATTTCCAGTTCAATTTGCAGGTGACACACACACAAACATGAGGGAAAAGAGACCATCGAGCGCTTCCCTGTGCTTTTAGCAAGCAGTGGAAGGTCTAGTCCCTCACATTTACACAACTGTATATGCACGACACTAACTCTTCCTGGGTTTAAAGTGGGAACTACACACCCCACTCTGGACTAGGATCTGACTCTTCTACCCAGAATGACTCACTCAAGTTGTCTCACCCACAAATCCCACGGAAAATGGAGTTTCTACTGTGAAATTCTTTTTAACCTCAGCTATAGCAGCCCACATGACACCTCTGAAATGTTATTTTATGCTAACTGCATGATCCAAAGCTGCTCTTTGAGGTGTTTGTTTGCTTTTTACTGGCTGTGCTGCAGAGAAGGATGATTCTGACTGCACCAGTCATATTCAGTGCTTGTCCCATGTAGTTCCAAAGTGCGACCATGCCTGAATATAAGCAACAATTATTGTACACACTCCCTTTGCCTCCTGACCTGCTGCTCCTGCTGTTTAGGCTGACACTCAGAGACAGTAGATCACAATAGTCTGAACAAATGCAAACCCACCATCTGAGTTCAAAGGATCCAAGTAAGTATTTCTTTAAGGTTTTCTAAGGAGCAAATGAGGCTTTAATACTGTATTGAAACAAAATTTGTAATAGGTTGATTTAAAAAAAAAGAAAAAAAAGCCTTCCTTTCATTAAGGTTCCTCTAATAATATGAAAACCAAACAAAAAAAATCCTCAACCCAAAAAGCTGACATATCTGCCTAGCTCTAAACATTCCCAGGCCTTTGGAGCTGAGCCCTGTATGTCAGGAGGATGAAGTAAAATGTCTGTCTACACTCTCGACCTTGTGTAAAGAGAAGTTTCCTTAGCTCCATTCCCAATTTAATCTCACAGGACTTCTCTTCCTTCTCCAAGGCAGCAGGAACCATAACTTCAAAAGGTGCCTTGAAGCAGGAATTCTGATTTAAAGGAACACAAGCCCTATTCATTTATCCAGGACTAGAGAATAGCATCTAAGCATGGCTTTAGTCTCTACTTAATCTCTAAATAGACCCATTTGATATTCTTCCAATTCTTATTCAGTCAGGGGCTGAGAGGTATTTGGGAATTGCTGCTCTCAATGGTTGTCAAGAGGATTTTCAAGTAATCTTGATTCTATTAAATGACAATGCCCTGTTTACTTTAATGGGCCAAATGTTGGTCAGATGCACTTAAAATACCTGGGTAAAAATTAGAAAATCAGGTCATCAGCTTTCAAGCCTTTTGCAGGTAGAGAAAGAGGGGTACTCCTCAGTGCCACTAAATCTACATGTAAACAATTGCACTTGAGGCAGCTGTGTTCCAGAGGGGAGTTTTCAAGCTGAAAATAGGCTCAAATGTTTGCCTTTGTTTTAGAGTGAAGTGGTTGGTCCTAAAAGCAATTTGACACATTTTACTCAGTTATCAGCTGCTGCTAGCATAAACAGTTTTGAAAATCTCTGCTCAGATCCATCTGTGATCATCTGGGCTGGATGAAACGGAACGGGTATGTGGCTATTTGGGAGAACAATGAGCAATGAGCATTCGCTGGAGTTCAGACTCTCACATTGTTCAGATGAATCAGGGAAAACTTCGGGTGTACTGCGATTTCCGACAGATCAGCTGGAGTGAAAGCACATTCTTCTTCTCAGCCCTATTAGCAAAGTGCTGTTCTTTTTCTACACTGTATGAGACCTCCTGTTTTCTCTTTTATTTTTCTGTGTCTGTTGTGCATTTTTGAGTTTTACAGTTCACATAAGGGGTCACATTCTGAGAGATGATGAGCAATTGCTATGTACACTGCCTTAAATAGGTGTTCCAGAAAACCTGCCTCTGTTTTAAAATTCAGTTGTCTTTACATATTGTCTACATCAGCCTCATTGCCAGGTTTTTGAAACAAGGGGAAGGCAATTGCCTTGAATAACATATTATTTCCTACTGTGTACGTAAACTGGAAAGCATTCTGTGTCCTTTATACTGCAAAATAATTTTTCTACGTATAGTTAATATATTTTTACCTGCTAAATTTCAGATAACTAGCACAGGAAACACAATTGAGGAGGCTGATTCTTTTTCAGATGGATGAAAACCTGTGAATTTCATTCTAAAATATTACTAACTGAAGTAAAAGCCAGAGCCAAAAGCCAGAACCCAGAGTTAGTGCTGGGTTTGGAAGAACTATGAGATTCTAGAATTGCCTGCAAGGCATTCATGAAACCTGGGGTTCCAAATGCATAAAATGCTAAGCTCCAGCCTCCTTGACATTTCACATCCTTCAGTCAGTTTTGATGTTTGGATCTACATAAGCTGACTCTGGAGTTGGGGTTTTAATTGTGATTGAGTAATTAGCTATATAAACAGTCAAACATAGCAGCAAGAAAACTCCATGGTTTTAAGAGTGGACTCTACAAAGGGTGTGCACTAGCAGCTCTTGTTGGGAAGTCAGCTTTCCTGATGGAACAGCCTTATTCCTCAATAATTTCCCATTCTAGTTTACTCTGTGTGAGGTACTGAGGGAGGACATTCCCTGTCATCGATGTTTTGCCCAGAAATTCTCCATTATTTGCAGGCAAGCTGTGTTTGGGTGTTTAGCATGGATCATCCCTCAGCTGTGCATGCCCACCTGGACTCTCAGCATTATTTGTGTGGGATCTCTGTACTCTGCAACTGTCATTAAAGCATTTTGCATGATACCTTCCCTTAGAGATATATTATCACATGCTCTTATCTTGAGTCATATGAAATAGATGTTAAGGGTTTGCCATGAGGCTTCCTGAGGCCTTAATCACAGCTTGGGAAAGGAACTGACTCTTGTAGAGAAAACTCTTCAGTGGTGCATATGGAAAAGAATGATAAATAGTGCCACCAGCTATTTGTGAGATTTGCAATAGTGTTTTTTCAAGTGATAAAACAATATTCTCTAAGAACATTACCAGTGATAGCAACTGCCACAAATTAAAATGAGTATTAAATTCGGTGACGGGAATATTTTGAAAGTAAGTGTTTTCAGCTTAATAGCAAGGAAAATTCAGCATTAGATTCTTGAACTGGGTGAGAAACAGTTATTACTGCACTACCCACACTGTGAGATGGTGAAGAAAGGTTTCAGGTGAAATTTTCATTTTTAATAAATTTCATCTGATTCAAAGAATAACGACATTTTTGTTAGCTCAGTTGCACAAGTTCATGTTATAAATGTTAAAAGTGTTTTAATGCCAAGCTTTAATTTTTGTCACAAAAATTATGTTGAAAACATCCATAGAACATGATTCTGTAGATTTCTATAAGAGCTCCTTTCTTGATGGATAAAATAGGTTGAAAAGGAGGGAATTAATAATTTTCCACTGCTACAGATGAACAGTGTTATATAACCAGTTATCTAACTAACTCTGTACGGACCGTGTGTACAAAACATTTACCTCTCAGTAACAACCTCCTGTGCAGAAGTGTGGCTGAGTGTCCTCAGACTGGAGCACTTTTCTTCTGCACATGCTCGTGGAATGGCCTGGATTGGAATGGACCTTCAAGTTCATCCAGCCCCTCCCCCTCCATGGGCAGGGACACCTCCCACTGTCCCAGGCTGCTCCCAGCCCCAGTGTCCAGCCTGGCCTTGGGCACTGCCAGGGATCCAGGGGCAGCCACAGCTGCTCTGGGCACCCTGTGCCAGGGCCTGCCCACCCTGCCAGGGAGCAATTCCTGCCCAAGATCCCATCCAGCCCTGCCCTGTGTCAGTTTGAAGCCATTCCCTGTGTCCTGTCACTCCAATTCCTGATGAATTGTCCCTCTCTGGTTCCCTGCAGCCCTTTCAGACCCTGGAAGGTGCTGTGGGGTCTCCACACAACTTTCTCCTCCTGCTCCAGGCTGAGCAGCCCCAGCTCTCCCAGCCTGGCTCCACAGGGGAGGTGGATTCCAGTCCCCTCAGCACCTCTGTGTGTGTCCCACAGCACCATGACAATGACCACTAGGTGCCATTCAACACATGGAAAAATTCCAAACAACTCACCCTGCCAGAAACTAACCAGCCAAGCAACCACCTCAGGCAACTGCAAAGCTAATAAAGGAACAGTGCCTGCCTTCACACCCATCTTCTCTGCTCTCACTTCCTTTCCCAGGGTTTCTATATCATTTGAGAAATCTTTTAAAGCTGGCACATCTTATTTATTCATTCACCCCATAATCCCTTGTGGGGCATAAAACAAATTGAATTTGTGCTCTTTCAGAGGTGCGCATCTGTTATTCCGTAGCTATCAGCATTCCACTCAATGGGAAGGTGCCACTCTTGCAGCAATGCTGTGCAGGCAGATGGAATTTGGCTCTGAGAATGGTTTGACCTTTAAAGTTGCATTGACTCATCCCAGTTTGGGGCATCTCCGTGAGCTCTCCAAATGTAAACCAGAAATATCTCCTTCATTCTTGGGAGGTATGTCAGTACCCAGCTGAAGATATCCATCAGCTGGAACGCACTGCAGGCCTTCAGCTACATGGAGCTGCAGAGAGGCAGCTGTGCTTGCATCTGGTTCTCCCCTGGGACTGGGAATCCTGCAAACTTCACAGAGATTTCCCATCAGCTCAGCCGCCCAATGTGTCAACTGGTGCTGTGCAAACTGGCACGGCACAGCTTTGTTTGGATGAATGGTTAGCATTTAAAACACATTCCAGACAAGGGCCT
Organism: Bombycilla garrulus; assembly: GCA_013400315.1. Classification (NCBI taxonomy): domain Eukaryota; kingdom Metazoa; phylum Chordata; class Aves; order Passeriformes; family Bombycillidae; genus Bombycilla; species Bombycilla garrulus. Next base: position 129,977 of record VXBU01004044.1, read on the forward strand.
TGGCAAACTGCAAGCAAAGATGTGTGCTTTGATTTTTCCCATTTGCAACCACATATCCCCGCTCTTGTTTTCCTCCTGCAGCTCCAGTTTCACAGGCAGGCAGCACTGTAGTCATTCAGCTCCAATTTTTCCCAGCTGCTCCAAACTCATTAGCCTTCTGCACACAGCCTGACTTAAGTCAAGAACTTAGTGTTTATTAGTGGAGTGCTGAGCAGTAATTTCTGTGTGGAAGCTTGGACACAGACCACTTCAGCCAACATACTTTCTCAAAAAAATGCATCATCTTACACCAGCTGCACCAAAAAAAGGTCCACATCTCTGTGTGATAAAACAGGTAATCAGATGTGCAAAAATCTGCTGTCTGTAATCCTATGTGGATGTATCTGTTTTAATCAAAATGCAGATACAAAGCGACACAAACAAATAAGCCCAAGAAGAATATAGGAAGATACAGCTGTATTTTGCATTGAGTGTCAGGGGTTAGGTTAGGAGTTCAATACCAACAGAACGTTACTGCTGGTGATGGACATGGGTTCTGCTTTGTACAGCTTTTTAAATCTCACTTCAGAGGGTTCACTGGAGAGGTTTTGATCTGGGGCTCCTGGCTGCACAGAGAGTGCAGCCACCCAAGGTCATCCAGCAAGTCAGTAGTTTAATTAGGATTTGATCTCAGAATTTTTCTAGTTCTTGGCTACTTGCTCTAACAAGCAGCTGCTACAACCTTCTAAAGATATTTATTTAGACGGTCTGTGGCCAAGAATGAAACCTATTCCAGGCAGCTGTGGTCACCACTCATTCTATTATTCCAAAATCTAGATAAATCACCACACAATGAGGTGCTTGGATAGCAGTTTCATAAGAAGGGATTTGGGAGTTACAGTGGGTTGTAAGCTGGACATGAATCATCACTTAGGTGTTTCACAAAAGGAAACTCCATACTGGGATTATAAGCAAAACTCTGACCTGCAGGACACAGAGAGAAATCTCTGAGCTTAGCTCAGCACTCACAAGTCCTCAGTTAATTTAAGTCCACTTTTGGGAAACACACTTGGAGAGACACGAATGAATTTGAGAGAACTCAGACGTGAGAAAAAAAAAATTATCAGAGACTGAGAAATACAGCTGACAAGAAAAAAACCAAACACTGAATGGAGAATTCAATCTGCTCACCAAGCTGTGGTGAGCAGGGCAGCAAGCCGAGGGATTACACTGCAACAAATGAAGTATTGCTTAGAGAGCAGAGAGAACCTGCAGAAAGGGGAACAACAGAGGGGTGAAACGAGTTCATTTGTGAGTCACCCTGTTGCAAGGAGCACAGCAGACACTGAGAGAACATGGCTGAACTGGATTTTGTAGTTCTTTCCAGCACTGCAGTGTGCTGGGATGTAGTGGTATGATGAACCCTTGACCACCATTTATGCATTTCAAACATCAAACTATACTCAGTGTGATGTCTCAGTGGCCGCTGGTGTCCACAAAGTACTGAACAATCAGTGTCCATCTCTCTCTCCCACCCACATTTGGGAGTATGTTATCCAAGTATCCATGCAGAGGTGTCCTCTGATAGACACCTCACCTCCTGTGCCACACCCCAGGCACAGAAAGATGTTTTATCTTTGGTAAACCCCAGGGAAGTTTTTCTCAGCCCATTAGTTCCTCCTGGTCAAACAGATCGACTATTCTGCACGGTTGAGGATTTCCTCTCAACAAAAAAGTCATCATGGAATGCTTAGAGAACAGCAGCCCTTTGTTAGGATTGATTCCTGAGGAGGATAACTCCTGACTGACCACCAGCGTGACTCTGAATAGCCCCTGGTGGTTAGATGCCATAAGATCCATATTTCTTTAAGGTACCAGCATGTGAGAGAGCTCAGGAGAACTTAATGGAATTAATGGTTTGTGCTCCCATGGATTTCCCCAATCCCCATTCCCACACACAAACAACCCTCTGTGGGTGAAGAGACCAAGCTGTAATTTTAGTGACATGAACAGTTTGGGAGTGTAAAGAAAATATATACAATATTTCATTCAGAAGCACCAAATCAGATGTCCACAAACAAGAGGAATTAGGCTTCAAGTGATATCCTGCAAAGGTGTTGGCACACACTATACCTTGACAGCCCAACTGGTAAACGTGGATGTCATTCAATGCTCTGAATTTTCCAGTGAACGGCACACCACAATCTCACTAGAATAAGAAATTGTACACCAAATGCCAATCATTCATTATTTTCTAACTCTCTAAGGAGTATTTTTCATTCAGTTTGGCATTTATAAAGGAAAAAAACCCACCATGCCTCTATGAATGAAAATTCTGCACCTTCATATCAAGCCGAGGCTGACACGCTGTGTGCAGCCAGGCTTTTCTGAGGGATGGCCACGTGCAGGATATGGAAATGGGAATGCTGTGGAAAGGAAAACAAAAGCCTCATTAATGTGCTATTGAATTTAACAAAGAAGTGTAAATGAAACCTAGACTATGTTCTTATTTTTCCCTGTTCATTTTTATTTTCTAGATTATCAGTCTAGGAGGGAGAAAGAAAAAAAGCAAGCACAGAAATACCTCCAAATGCCATAATCAATAACTCAAAGTGACTGGAATGAATAATGCAGTATCTTGCCTAGATTTTACATCTGTTATAAGCTGCTTAAGTAATGTATTCTGAAGTATAGAAGGACAATCACAATATCTGTGTGCATGTTAGTGAGGGGATGTTAGAAAATAGAAAGAACACATAAGAGTTGGAGGGAAAATTTAGCTCCTAAAAATAGTAGGGTCTCCAATTTTCTTAGTTTGAGGGACATTGTTTAAAGTAATTGAAGTGACTTTTGATATCAATTTGACTCCTGTTCTGTTGCCTGCTGCAACACATACACAGAATCTTCCTTCCACCCACAACAAAGTCCAACCACCCAAGCAATTACTCAAATTGACCAAAACTTAAGCTTATGTGAAATATTTTCTAGGAAAATATTTTACATATTTTCAACAATTGTACTTATTTCAGTGTTATGTTTTAAATCAGGTTTTATTTAAAACTGTAGTTCAGTTACCAATATTAATATTACTAAGAACTTGGAGTGGAAAAAACGTTGTGTTTGACCTATTTTTTATCCTTTTTTAAAGTGTGAACAACAGCCAGTTACTTGTACTCTGCAGACAAACGTCAGTCAACCAAAGCCTTTTGTGAAGTGAATTCTAGCTCACATATTTGTGTCACATGTTGCGCTTTCCACTCCTGGAAGCAGCAAAATTTAAAATAATTCCAAGCGTGCAACGCAGATGGGGACTCAGAAAAGCGATTGCGCAGCCCAAGCCGAGGGAAAGGCAGAGCCGAGGGAAGGTGAAGGTGTCTGTCCTGACCTGGCCACTGTTCCCTGGGCTTCCAGCCTCTCCCAAACGGCGGAGCCCAGCTGTCCCTGAGCCGGGGCAGAGGAGGGAGCGGGGCACTGTCCTAAGAGATGTGCTAAGGACATCTGCTGCCCCGGGCAGGAGCGCTGAGCACAACGTGTGCCTTGAAAAGTGGCTGCATATAAGGGATGAATGAAGTTGCGTGTGACCTTCTTTGTGCAAGGGCTTGGAGCAGTCAGAAACTCAGAGAAAAGGCATTTATTTTTCCCCCTGTTGTGTGTTAAACTGTTGGTTCTCGTAGGGGCATGATGAAGAGCTATCAGTTCTGCCATAGACCTTCTTTAAGAAGAATAACTTGAAGTATTATGGATGTGATTCAGTACACTAATATACTATTTTCACCCAAATCAGTGGCTATCTCTGCATAATACACCATCAAAATCAACTCCAGCCTGTTCTGTTCATAGGGAATATACAAACAATCCAACTAATATTAGTGTCTGTATAGACACAAGGACTCATCACAGCTTGAATTTTAACAGCAGCCATTAGAATATATCCATTTTCACCATGCCCAAGAACCCACAGAACTATAAAAATATCTTCAAGGCAGCATATGAAGCATAAAAAAAAAAAAAAAAACCAAAAAAACCCCAAACCCCTGAGGATTCTTTTGGCTCAAATGGATTTTAGATAATATATCTTTTTCTCATGGGGAAAGGAAAGTAATCCAACAAATTGTTTTTGCCCTATGTGCAACAATCTCCTCCTAAAGTAATGTATTGGAGTGATAGCTTGAGTAAAGCTTAAAAAAGAAAAAAAAGACAAAAGAAAAAAAAAGAAAAATAAGACTGAGATTCATGGTTTCACGGTATTTCCAGGAAGTAAGTTATCCAATTATACAAATAGTCATGCATGGCTAAAGCACACAGGTGCACAGGGAGCACCCAGCTATCTCTACTGCCAGGAGAAAATGGTATTCTTAAGGGAAGCCTTTCAGTTCTTCCTAAATCTCCATGAACACTAAAGCCAACAGTGAGAACCAAATAATCAGAAAGCTCACCTGGAGCTGATCCTGCCTCTGCACCGCCAGGATATGCTGACACCTGCATGATGGGCCATTCCCTGGGAGATGAAATTGTTCCAGGAGCGAGGATTTGCCAGACTTGCCATATTCCTGATGAATCTGCAGCAGCCAGCTCCTAGACACAGGGAAGAGGTTATTCTGCCATGTCTCCATCCAGGATCCTGAGCACTGACGAGCATCTTTCCTTTTCTTTGAAATGATTAGCAAATGTGACCAAATCTGTGAGCGGGCAACCTACGTAGTCCATTCTTCTCAAATACAAGATCTGGGGTGATTAAAAGAAGAAGAAATAAATAAACAGCAAGCTTAGTTCTCAGTTTTGTGACCTATTTTTGTACCACCATTTAAGACATAAACCCCTGTACCAACAAATCCAATTTTCCCTCATCAGCTAACCCAAAGAACAAAGCAGATGGATTCACAGTCATGCACAAGAACTTGTCATTACAGAACATAAGATGCCCTTCACAGAATTAACTTGAGAAAAATGGAGCAATGAGCTGTTTCTGGAGAGCTTTCTGGGAGCTCCCTCCCATCCTCCCTGTTGCCCAGACCCAGAGGAAGGTCCCATAACTCACATGTGCCCATGCCCCCATCATTATGGGATCAGCCTCACTCACAAACATTAATTCCGAGATTTATGGATTGCAGGACGAGAAAGAACTACTGGGACATTCCACACTGACCTTCCTCACCACACAGACCAATAATTTTTGCATCAAGTCTGTCAGTTCTGCTGAGCTATAAAATCTCCCTCAGAACACTGTTTAGCCTTCATTAAAAGATTACAGCTGATAGAAATTCTAATCTGTTAGAAATTATTTCCTCGCTGGCCTTTTCCTTGCTGGCCTCTATTTCCACACTGAATCGGTCTGGGTTTGGCTTCCCCTCATTGTAACTCCTTATACTTTTCCCAAATTAAAGAGCAATCAGAAAATTCTTAGACATCGAGGCAAGATAAAGTCTCCTTTTGAAAAAGTTAAACAATATGGCCTTTTCTTACCTTCCTTGCCATGATATATTTTATCACTTTTCTCAACAGGCTTCTCCTTCAAATGTTTTGAGCTTTTACGATCTTTTTATTTTTTCTTTCCAATTTTATTTCTTTTTTAATATTTGCAAATATTCAAAAATCTGCGTCTCCCCAGATTCACATACAGTGGAAATAAAATTGCTTTACTCCATAAATATTCACTACAAAATTAGCATAAGACACAATATTTGCTCTTATGAGGAAAGGATCTGTTAGGTCCAATTTTCAAATACAAAAAATAGGCATAAAAGTGTTCTGAATAACATCATAAAGGAAGCATGTGGTAAAATAGGGACTTGAACACCTACCCAGCTCCAGCATAGCCATAAAGACAAGATTATCCTACCCCTTAATTAAGCACAGAACAACTTCCAGCACTTAGAAAAGCAGATTAATGCATGTTCTTAAGTCTGTTTGTGTCTTCTAATATTAATTATAATTAGCAGTTATGTTATTTATGACTTTTAACATACTGTGTGTCATGTATACCAATTTTTCCTATAAGAAAAGATGCTGCTCAGTTTCTGAGATTTTCTGTAAAAAAAAAAAAAAAAAGTTTAAGAAGGGATTGTGCTTTAATTTCTTTGCTGCTCTTCAGAGAAGCACAAACCCACACTTGCCCTTCATCCACATCTTCGCTGGCACCAGAGCACTGCTTCTTTCTTGCACTCCAGCTTCAGAGTCTGTCACCTCCAGACTGAGGTGACACAGGATTTTTTCAAAAGCTCTGGCATCCTCCTGGCTCCAGCACCCGAATGGCTGCGAGTTTCTTTGCTGCTGGAGGCTGCTACAGCTATTTAAAAAATGACAGAGGGCTTACAGTCTGATGTAATGGATAAAAGAAACCAACTAAAGAGATGATCCTGCATATATGATATTATTTTTTATTTTACTATTTAATTTTGCATTAAATATAATCTTTTTTTTTTTATTTTAGCAACTTGTTCTTTGTCAGAAATAGAAACGTTCAGTGTCCTGTACTAAAGCACAGGAATTGTGCTTCCTGTGACAATGAGCACTTATAAAACACAACTGCTCATGATCAGAAAGAATTCCATGGTGATGCTGAGACACTGGAAATAGTAGAGCAGAGCAATTTTGTTCTCATTGTTCTAGGGTCACACTATTCTCTCAAAAAAAAAGGGAGATGCATTGTTGCAGAAATGATAGATGGATTGTATTCCCTCCTCTCCCCTGACCTTCTGCAGACTTCTCCACTTTTTCAATTTCTCGTCCCTCTGTGCAGATTATCTCCAGCAATGCAAAGCTTGCTTCTGTTACACCCTGATAATGAGCATTTTAAAAGTAGCTTTTCCTAGGAAAAGTTACTCACACTCATGCTTTCCAATTATTCTCATACTTAAGACTGAATTTTCACTTATTTTCAAACGTTTATCTACAATGTGTTGAAGTGATTTTAATTATTCTATTTTATTATCATCCAGTATGCCCATATGGTCCATTAATCCTCCTTATACTGCCACAAAACCGAAGAAAAACCATCATGGTGATTTTGGGTTTATTTCAAATTTACTGGCTAAGACTTCAGCTTGAACAGGAGTGCACTTTTATTACTTTTTTTTTTTTTTTTTTTTTTATCCTGACATAGAAAAGGAATTGCTTCTGTGGCAGCTCAGGCAGTTTCCTTATGTACAAGTTAAAGATTACTGTATCATGTGCCACTGTAGGTAGCACTGGGTAAGTGCCAGGTGAAAGACAGTGCAGGGGATCAAACCTCAGACAGTGTAGAGGATCAAACCTCATGGCTTTTACTCAGTCATTACTCTAGGGACAAAAATTATCTGGACACTAAGAAAATTAAACCAGCATAAGAAGAAGGCTGTCCAGAGACAGAATAAACATTTTGTATTGATTTATTTTTTTAATATTTCTGTTGGGGGTATCTTGCAGGGATTTTGAGGCTTAAAGCAATGTGGGCAGGATGGATGAAGAGAAAGCCACGTTTGGGGCCAGAAGGAAACTGAACGGACAAAAAGGCACAGCAAGACAGATTTGTGGGGTGGAGAGGGAGCAGGTCAGCTGAGACTTCCTTCACAAACCCAGCTCCTTTCTAGTTAAGTTCCCATTATTGGCTTCTCCCAGAAATCCAAATCCTTTTCTTAGAGTTAAATTTTTCTTTAAAGTTTTTTTTTGTTTTGTTTTGTTTTGATTTTTAATGCTTTCACTAAATATTTTTACTTCTAGTCAATACAGGAAGTTTTCCTCCCACTTTCTGTTCAGTATTTTGACATAACTTAGCCTCCTAACAAATTGTAAATGACTGTGCTGGAAAAAAGATGAAATTATATTATTCCCATTTTCAATCTCATAAGGAGGAAATGAGTAGCAAAAAACCCAGAGAATATAGGAAAAGTATCTGAATTCCTCATTATGTGCCTCTTTCTGTACACTGATGGTGTTTTAAATCTACTTCACAAGACATACTTCTAAATTACAGAGACAAACTTCCATCCCGAAGAGGAAATGTTAAAATTAAAGATTTTCTTACTGGGATAATTAAATTCAAATAAAGACTGAAAGGGTTTTTTGGTGTTTTGTTTTGGTTTTTTTAATAATATTTTTTATAATCTTTAAAAAGAATAAATCTGTAAGAACTAAAAAAGGTTTCTTATCCAACCGCAATCCTTTAAAAATGGAATAAAAACTGGAGGTACCATGGGGAAAATCCCATTTTCTGACCTATATTTAACCTGAAAAATATCAAAATGAAATAAGAAACCAAAACCAGGAACAAAATAGACCAACCAACCAACCAAAAAAAAACCTCTG
>VXBU01004044.1:138377-157429 GCA_013400315.1 Bombycilla garrulus
AAAAAGATTCAGTCTTGTTTGTATTTCTATTCTCCCTCACAGAAGCAGATCAGGTTTGCAAGAAAATCCCCTTGTCCCAAACAGTTTTCTTGAAAGCCTGGGTGAAACTTGCCCAGGTTTCTGCAGGTCTGTTCATGGTGAAATGACCCAGCAGGCAGCAAAGGAAACTCAAGAAACACCTTTAAATCAGTAAAACATTGAACACGATAAATACATAAGAAATATGGCTAATCTAAGCCATGAAATATTTAATTTCATCCACAATGAGTAGAAATTGAACAATTTTATGGGTGTTTCAGTGTATTAAAATTAATCTTAGACAAAATGTTGCAATATGTCAAAACAGAAGGACAGTGATGCATTAATTGATTGTACCCACGCAACAACGAAAGGGATACTGGTACTGAATTTTCATATTCTATTTTGCTTCTCAGAATATATTTACACTATTCCATTGTTTAACAATGTAAATCAGCCTTTCAATTAATACCTATCCTCAATTAGCTTTCATATTGCCAGTTTAATGCTGAATAAGATGTACATTTATATGCTCTTGAAATTTCTTTCTTAAAATTTTACTTACAATAACTTTGCTTTGGGATAATTGTAGGGGATGAGACAGAGATACCCGTTTGTTTTTCCTATTCTCTGCGGTGTACGGCAAGCATCCTGAAAATAAAGTTGTTTCATTGTTATTGTTATGATTTGAGAGGTTATTTCATATCAAGCTAAACATTTTTACTAGGTGTCTGTTCATCAAAGATTTCACCCTCTGAAGGTCACAGAAACAGCTTCCTCATACAATTTTTAGTAGAGAGGTAAATTATTCTTTGGCACACAAGATTTTTTCCCATTCCTCAGCCAACCTCTCAGCTCTCAGTTGAAAGTCCTTGGCGAGTTCTCACTGCAATGCTGCCAGTGCGGGACACTCAGAAGTGCAGCTGAGCACTGCTGAAGACCCCTCCCCAAAGAGGAGATGCTGTGCTCTTGTTAGGTGAGAAGGAGAAGAAGGAGAGCTCAGCAGGAAGAGTTCTGCCCTGTGAGAGCAGCAATCCGTAAGGAAATCCCTTGCTGAGCCTGCAGGCCTTTCCTGTGGAAGGAATCACAACTCCATCTCATTATCCAGGGTTCGAAAAGAAATTTAAGTGGGGATCCCAGGACCACACACCTGAGGATTTAAACTGGGATTTCTCCATCATAGCTGGGGGAACTACAACTATTTGCAGCAGTTTGAGACCAGTACTGAAGCCAAACCAGACTGACACAGACATTTGCCTTTCAGGTAATTAATTTCTATTCTTTCCCTTCCTGCATCTCTCTTCTCCATGTACACAAAAATGGAAGCAGTTTCCCCATGAAAACTTGAGTCCGGCTCTTCAATGAGACAAATCTGAGCCTTTTTCATGAGTGTTTGGTTGTGTATGTGTGTCCCTGCACGTACAAGCATGTGCGTGTGCATTTAAAATCAGTTCTTCCAGATTAAGTGAAGGGGTAGCAGTCACACAGAAACATGAAAGCCTGCTTTTAGTCATACCTAAAGAAAGCAATTGAACTTTGATCTGCTACAGCCCACTTAAATTGACATCATCATTAATGCCTGCTGCCCCCCCCTTATCTTAACTGGAAATTCACTCCTTTACTTTTCAGCAAAACTTTTGTCAAGACTATTAAATCCAAATTGTTTAAAGGAGAGCTTATCAATCACCATGGTTTTGATGAGAAAACATTCTTGATCAGACACATTTGATAGTCTTGATAGTCACTTTTTTTTTTTTCTCTACCATCTGCCTGTATCCATCTGTTATCTGTTTTAAGATTAAAAGTCATTTAGGACGGGGAGTGTCTTATTAATTTTTGGTTGTAAAACACCTAGCACAGGAGGGTCATGGTCCAAACCAGAAAGAGGCTGTAGTTTCTTCTCAATTCAAATAAATAAATGCAATAATAAACACCAACAAGATCCCTGGCAGGGAAGTTCAGAAGGAAGGCAATATGGTAGAGTTTACTATAGTATCTTCCCTATAAACTGAATATTCTAGTCCTGGTCACAAAGTGAAATCCTGACAATGAATAGTTTGGTCCCGGATCTGAATGAAAAGTAAGTGCTTCAAAGTATTTATTTGCTGTGATTTTTTTTTTCCTACATTCTAACAACATTTTCATTTTGGGCAAAAGATTTCACACAGATATCCATGCCTCTGGTTGCATCCTTCACTCAGGCATCCCTTTTGGGGGGTTGGCAGTAATTTTGTGTTTGCTCTGTCACTTTCCTCAAGAAGCTTCATCTTTCCTGTTCCTCAGAGCAGCTGAACACAGGATAATTCCTTTCCAGGAGGTTCACTGTTGGCTTTTAAGCAGCCTGCAGGGAGTGTGGGGTGTTCACTCTGCACTGCACTGACCCTGCACATTCCCCACTCGAAGGGAGGATATTGCTTTGGTGACACTGGTGGCCCATTCAGCAATCCCAACTAATTCCAGCTCCACAGTCCTTTATTAAGTGTTTTGTTTTGCTCGACCTCACATCATGGGATCATCTTGTCTACCTCTGACTTTTTCATTACCTTCCATTACCTCTCATTTCAGCTTTCCCTGCATTACTCTGTCATCTTCAGAGACTTGCACTCATAACACTCGGAATAATTAAGTGATCTGCATAGCAGTAATACTGGTGCCCTCTGCAAAAATGCCTTGCCACCAGCTTTTAATTAAGAATGACAGGAATCCAGCCCTAAAGGCAGCAAAGCGAGCAGCTCCAGTTCTGAAAAGTCTCTACTGGAATCTCAAAAGGTTTAAGCCAGGATGGATGTCAGTATTTTCAGGGAATGTACACAAGCAAGTGCCTGCCAGAGGATGGCTATTTAGTGTTGCAGTCCTGCAAAAAGATGGAAGGGAATTATTGCCTCATGTTTTCTTCATCTTTCCTATCTATGTCTTGGTATATAAATCAAGATTTCTTGTTATACTTTCATTTGTTTTTCCTATTGTTGTTCTCAGTCTCTTCCCAGAAGAATCACACACACCTGATATTTATTGTTTCAGAAGAAAAGGAAACTGAGGCGGAGAAGTTCTCATCCTGGCTGCAGACAGGAGCCATTATTCTTCAGCCTTTCTACTGACAGGTTCTTTAGGTGCACCTCAAACAGAGCTAATTCAGAGCTAATCCCCAGATCCAGGGGCAGCCAGCACCTCTCTCATCAGCTCAGGGCAGGGCTAAGGAAGGGAGCAGCTGAGCCTGCCTCCTGTTTGTTAGATAAAGTCCCCAGGGCTTGGGGCCTGGCAGTGCAGCAGGACACGCCTCCCACACCTCTTGGGGCAGCTGAGGACTCTGACACCTGATGTGCACTGATGTAAAAATGCTTCATTACCCAGATTTTGGAAAAGGTAATTAAAATCAAATACAAAAAAAAAAAAAATAAACCACCAAAAAAAAAATCTCCATGAAGGAAACAAATGAAACAAATGACTTTTTACAGTTGCTGTAGGGTAGAACTGAAATCCTTCATACTTTATAAAAGTTACATTCTTCAAGACTCTTTTCTCAGCAGACTTTTTTTTAACCTTTCTTTCACAAGATGCACTATAAATTTCACTGCAGTGTTCAAGAATATTTCCAGGGTTTACATACACTGTACTGCAACTCAACCTTTCCCCACCATCCCTTCCTCCCCAGCAGCTCCTGAGCACACCAGGCACTGTTGTGCTCTTCATCTGTTTAATGCACGTGTGGTTCAGACTGTGACAGCTCATGTCCCACTCTCCTGATGTCATTCCCAGCCAAGGAGCCTGTAATTCAGACGTTTACTTGCAACTTCTCCATTTGTCACTGAAGTATTTTCCACCGTCCTGCACTTTAGTTCAGCTGCTCCTGAAAGTGAAACCTATGATGATTCTGAAAATTTTAGTTAAAGTAGAAAGCCTTGAATCTCAGGTAGGCACAATTAATGTGATTTCCTATACAGTCAGACAATTACAGAACTGTCACGGTTGGAAGGGACCTCTGGAGATCCTCCAGTCCAACCCTCCTGCCAAACAGGTTCACCCAGGTGACACAGGGACAAGTTCAGGTGGGTTGGGATGTGTCCAGAGAGGGAGACTCCATCACCTCCCTTGGCACCCGATCCAGGGCTCTGCCATCCTCCATGGAAAGAAGTTCTTTCCCATGTTGATGTGAACTCGTTGAGTTTTTGTTTATGCCCATTACTCCCTGTCCTGTCCCTGGGCACCCCTGGAAAGAGTCTGGCACCATCCTCTGACAGCCCTTGGAAATACTGGTGAGGATTAATGACATCCTCCCTCAGGCTTCTCTCCAGACTGACCAGGCCCAGCTCCCACAGCCTCTCCTCATCAGAGATGCTCCAGACCCCACATCATCCTTGTGGCCTCTGCTGGACCCTCTCCAGCAGCTCCTTGTTTTTCTTGAACAGTTGAGCCCAGATCTGGACACAGCAATCCAGCTGTGCCTTAGTGGGCTGAGCAGAGGGGCAGGATCCCCTCCCTGATCTGCTGGCCACACTTCCTGAGGCACTCCAATTCTTTTCTTGATCTGTGTCATTCTCTTATCCTCTAAAAAAATCCTGACTGCCAGCACCAGAGCTGTTTTCCCTTCCCCTTGTTTGCCTGTGTGTTTCAAAGATTTAATCCAAACTTTTTTGTGTCTTTGAAGCTGCGCCTATTTATTTTCTGAACTTTACTTCTTCACTAAAGCACCTCAGGCTTTAGACTTCTCTGGGAGTTTTGCTGCTCTGCTTGTTGTTCTTAGACTTTCAGGCCCCTGAGTTTTAAGGTTGATTTAAAATATGGTCCATTTTACAATTGTTTGGACTCTAATAAGACTATGCTGATACAAACAAACAAACAAAAAAACCAAACTGAAAAGCAAGAAACCAGGCTAAATTCCTTAATCCAAATAATAGAAGTATTTTATCTACTCCTTCCCAGGACAATTAATGTTTTGGTCGTGAGAGCTTGTGTTTAGTTACGGATGAATCTCCAGGGACCATAATGTTCTGTGTGTTAAATGAAGCCATAGAGCAGGGCAGAAAGGTCACTGTGCTACTCAGTGACAAACTCTTGCTGCACCTAGAGCTATTCCTTCAGGCTTGCTTTAAAGTATGTGGCATGTCTTCTCCTTGCCCTAACCTAATGGTCAAAAAAAAGGATTTTTTTTTTGAGTTTCTGAAGGATTTCAAGGATGTGCTTGGCCCTTCTTTGCAGACTTTTTTTTTGTCATGCTACTGAGAATTCACTTTTAAAGACAAAGTGCTAAAACTTTCACAATATACCACGATTCCAGCAGTTGTTATTTTGAGAAGGATAAACAAACAGAAATCAAAGAATCCTAATAACACTCCAGGAGACAGCAACAATGCCAACCCATGGAAATCATTCAAAGACAGCAGTATAGGATTTATCTCAAAGTCAACAGAAACTCATCAGAGTCCATAAAAACAAGTAAACAGCTATATTAACACTGAACAGTCACATTTCCAACAGGAAATTGATTCCTGTAATCAATGAACACTTAAGAATTGCGATAATACTTTAATGTGAATTTTTCTAAGAGTTTGATTCCAGAAATTAAGGCTAGGAAGGGCATCTGATACAAATGCTTCTTGAAAGGAAAAATGACCAAATGGTTCCATTGTATGGCTTAAGAAAAATAAAAATCCTTACACATATGTAAATAACTCTAAACCAAGCTGTGTTGTTTTTTTGTTGGTTTTTTTTTCACAGCTGGAATACTGGTTTTTATTACAGCTCAACTGGCATTGCAAATTAAAATCCATCTCTGTTTGTTAAACTGCTACTTAAAATGGCTTCCACCAACTGTTACAGTTGGATATTATGTTGTCATTTATGCATTAAGTGGGAATGGTTCAATAGCATGAATATTTAAAAACAAGTACATGGAAAGTATTTTAATTGTGTTGCCATTGCTAACTGCTGAGTTTTGTTCCTAAGGTTTGGTCAAAGCTCACTTAATTTTTCATTACATAAGAAGCAGCATCCAGTGAATTAATGGAATGAGGATCCTTTGTAGGTGCATCTCAGGGTGTCTGATCATAGCAGAACAGCTTTGCACTTTTAATGGACAGCAATTAAAGTGCTCAGCAGACTTCTGCCATGCTGGTTGATCTGTTCTGAACAATTTATTTGGTGAACTTCCTTAGAGTGTTAAAGAGGGAAAAACCTCCATGTCATCATGAGCAGAAATACAATAAATGACTGTAAGAACATTGGAACTTCTGGCAGAGAGTTTCAAAAGGTCGCAAGGAAGCTGTGAATGAAAAACTGTATTTTCACTGCCCACTACATCCATAAAGCAACAATACCCATGGAAGCTGAGGTGAATATTGCAAAATAGACAATTGTATTTGTCTATTAGTCTACCTAGAGTAGACTCTAGGTCTAATTTAATTTAAAATAATTACCTGAGGATAAAACAGACAATTCCTACAGGTAGGCAGATTATTCATAAAAAAATTAGGCAGTTCTGAAAAATCACAGTAAATCTTCACCACCTGGTTTGTTAACAGCTCTTAATGACTGACAACAACTTCTTCAGATGTTGCTTCAAGTTTTTGGTCATTAACCTATAAACCAAATGACAAAAGCATCAGTCTCACCTGTTACTCAGAGACAGCCAAACTCAAGATACTCTGGTTAAGGTTGCTCCTGAATGTGCCCCCAGAGCATCTCACTTCACAGAAATCCCCGTGATACATGCACTGAAGTTAACACTTTGAGGATAGCTGAGCAACGGGACACTTTGTTTGGGTGATAGCAACAGAAGAGCTATCTATTACTCAACACTTAAGAAAAAAATCTCATTTATTTACAAACCAAATAAGTTTTCATAAATGTCAAATTATTCCTAAATATCATTAAAGTTCAAAAGGGCCTGAAATACAGCCCATAAAACCTTTGAAAATACATCCACCCATCTATGTGCCTGTGACTTCAGAGATGGTTTTTTCCTTGTGGGTCCCTGCCAATTCAGGATATTCTATGATTCTATGACATCCTTAGCAGAATTTTTTATTGTCAAGCCACTTTTATTGAAAACCTTCACTGGAGAAGAGCTGCTCCTCATGGTGAGCACTCGATGACTCCAGGCCAGGACACTTCTCAGCGCCTTCCCAGCTTTCTTTCGATATCAGGTGTTCCTTGCAACTGATGCAGAGAGGGGAATTCCCTCCCCTGTGTCAGACATGGCTAAGTGAGCAAACATAGCGAATGCAGGAATATGATGTTCAGGAAGTCTGGGGGAAAAGAGCAGGTGAGATGTAATATCAAATCAGCACGTATATGTATGGGGAAATGAATCAAACATATTTTGAATGCTGTTCATCAGGCCTGTTATTTTAGGAGAGCAGTAGGACAAGCCAGTGAACTGACACTTCTGCTTCACCAAACCTGGCAAAAGGAGAATCTGAATCCATTTCTCTCTTTCATATCCGCTCTCCCATAAAGGATAACTTCAAGCAGCAGTGTCATATGTTGTATTTTTTTTGCTTAAATGGGCAATTTCCCAACTTAGTGAGGCCTTGAGAAGCTTTTCAAACACAAACCTAACCAAAGAACTTGCCTCTCTCTGGCATGCACTTGCTGAATACTCTACTCTCCGGCTGACCTTCAGGAAGCAGCCCCGTTGGAAGTGTGCCTCACTCCAGGTCTCTGACTCAGAATTTAATTACATTAGAGGTGGGTATGATCTGAAAAGCTGATGCTGTTTTTATTCCAACCACTGAGCTCCTTGCCAGTTTGGTTATCAGCCCTCATTGGGCTGAGTGGCCCCTTGGGGTTTGTGGTGGCAGTGTGAACACGGAGCTGGGGCTGCTGTTTTTCCTGTGGCTGCTCTGCAGGGAGACCTGATAGGGCAGGAGAAAGGGGGATGTCCATTCATGCAGATCAGCCAGGCAGAGCTTAACCTGTAAACTGTTTTACAAATTCTGAAATGCTGCTGAGACAAAACCGCTTGGTTTGTAGCTGACAACCCAAACCGAATCTATACTTTTCACACACTTTTAAGATGGAGAGAAGCTTTGGACAGTGGCCTGGAGTGCCAGGACACAGGGAATTACTTCAAACCAATACAGGTCAGGGCTGGATGGGATATTGGGCAGGAATTGTTCCTGGCAGGGTGGGCAGGCCCTGGCACAGGGTGCCCAGAGCAGCTGTGGTTGCCCCTGGATCCCTGGCAGTGCCCAAGGCCAGGCTGGACACTGGGGCTTGGAGCAGCCTGGGACAGTGGGAGGTGTCCCTGCCCATGGCAGGGGGTGGGGCTTGATGATCTTTAAGGCCCTTTCAATCCAAACCACTCTGTGATCCCATAATTCTGATTACACTGATCATAGAAAACATTCAGAGCTGTTAATGCCAACATTTCTGGCTACTGCAGGAGATAACACCTGAAAAGAGACCTGCATGCACTGGAAATTCTTTTGTTTGAACATTTATTTTTGAATCTCATAAAACTGGTTTACTAGAAATTTAATTAAGAAAAAACTGGTTTCCCTATTAGACAAGAGCACTGCTACAGAAAGTTTAATATTCCTGCCCCAGAAAGGAAGGATGAAGATATAAAGTTACTTCTAAAATATACCAATATTTATTCAGCTGCATTTGTGACACAGGTCACAGAAACACTATTTCCCATTTATGCCCTAAACCAAAATTAAGTTTTATATTGTTCCAGTCCTCCCCAAGAGCATGGAGCAGGTGATTTCATTGCTGTTTTGTAAATACTGTTTTAACCAGACAATTTCTTACACAAGATTCTCCTAACTAGGGAAAGGGTTCCTGCCAACACAAAATGAGGGGGTATAAAACCAAAAAATAGAGCTAGGCCTGGTTTTGCTGTGTTCCCTGACAGATGCGCTGGACAGAGGGTGCAGAGCTGAGCTGAACGTTGTGCTGTCATCCTCAGACCAAGGTCCATCTGGTCCAGACATCCAACATAACCAGCACAGTGCTCCAGGGAGAACATTTTAATAAACAGCTACAAGTTAATTTTCACCAAGCTGATACTGACACTCTCTTAACACACACCAAGTTTCATCTCCACAGTATTAATTGTTACAAATACATAACAGATAAACAGCTCAATCCCAGGCCTTGAGGTCCCTCTCCACTCATGTACCTACACTTTAAAAGGCTGGGATCTCAAAATTCAGCCTTTAAAATGAATGGCAATTCCTCAGCAATTGAAATAAATGGCACTTCTAAATTCAGCAAGGACAAAGCCCAGACATGATGCAGTAATAGCTGATCGATAGGTCCCAGGGTTCCTTCAAAGAATCCCCTTTAAAATCTGGATTTTAAAGATCCTTAAAACCATCGTATTTAAAAAAAATCCAACCAACCAAACAAAACAACAAAATCCCTAAAATTAAATTGAAATAGAATGCTATAAACTATTGGCAAACTGCCTCAATTTTTACCTACCTTCTCTAAAAAAAAAAAAAATCACCTCATTTCTCAAGTAAGCTTCCCAAGTTTCAACATACAGCCTTTGAACCTCATTGTATCTTTTGTCTCCTAGGCTAGGAAGCAAACTACCCACTTTTACTCCCTTATTGACTCTGAACAGGTCCCTTAATATGTTGATTTAATGAAATAAAATATCAGACCATAGGGAGGAACAAGAGACTCAAATAATGTGCAATGGAGAAATAAGAGAGGGCCAAAATTTGCAAATATTTATCTGCTAAGTCAAAATGAAATAAAATTTAGACATCTAAATATTGGCAACATCTCACTGTTAATACAGAAATTCCTTATTCCACAGAAACCTTATCTATTTACTTTCACTGATGCCCCGATTGTGCCTCTATATATTTCTAGAACTAAACAGTTTGATCCTTGGCTAATTCAAAAGTCCAATCTCAATATAAAAGTAAGGTATCCCTGCAGCTGGACTCACCTGCCAGTGAGCCTTGCTTTGGAAGGGTTCACAAATACCAAAAAAAACCCCAGGATAAGTCCCACAGAGAAGGCAGTGAGCTGCCATTCTTTTAAATCCAGTTGGGGCTGAGAAAGGAGGGGAGGAGCTGTGCTGCTGTCTCCCCTCCCTTGCCTGAACACACTTGAACAGCAGCACCCTTTGTTTGCCCAAAACCACATTTCCACCTTCCAGAAAATAGAAACACCACGAGAAAAGTTAAATCTTACCAGCAAAGAAAACAACATAAATCCTGCTGGTTTCCCAGTGATCCAACAGCTCTCCCCTTAGGGCTTGGCTGCTGTGAAAATCCTGGAAAAGTCACTCACCTGCACACAGCAGGAAATAAGCAGCAAGATTAGAACAAAAGATTCAACTTGAAAATCAAGTGTTGTGAAGCAGGTGATGCCTTATTTTGCATTTCAGTGCTGTCTGATAGAATCCACATTATTTATCTGGCAGCACTGCTTGTCCTGATCAATCCCTGGCCATTCCCTCCCCAGGTGCATTCAGCACCCTGGTGGGAGCACACATTGCACTGATTTTCCAGCTCGATCTCCAAGACTTTCAGAACACCTTTTTCCAAGCTAGAAATCTCTCCTACTGAAAGCATATTGAAATACTTCTGGTCAGAAGTGAAAACAAACTGTTTTCACCCATTTTGCCAAGTGTCCTGGGTTGTTTTGGAAGCATGCCCATCTTAATCACTCATCTTTTTCAGCACATCCAAACTTTTTCATTACGGATTTTAGGCATTTCCAAATTGATAAGGTCTTTTTATTAAAAAGAAGAAAAAAAAGTGAAGTTAAAGCCAGAATCTGTACTTTCAAGGCTCCAGGAAGATTCGACTTCGTAGCAATTCCCCAGCTGTAATTGCCTTACCAGACAGTTTAAATCAATTTAGAAAGTTCCACGTTAACTCTGCAGCCTCTGGAGCCTTGTCTCCAGAAATAGCTGCCATTTGAACTGCAGCTCTGAGAGGATATTTTAAATCAAGTCTGTGACTACTTTTTTACCTGGGGAGCCTGTGTTGAGATGGGCACTTCAGGAACAGGACAGGGATGCACACAGCTCAAGCCAAGGCAGCTGGACCCATGGCTCAGCTGGAAGGCCAGGGGAGCTGCCTGGAGTCACCCCAAAGGTGACACATGAGCCACACACCAATCCTGTGTACACTGCAGTTTAACCCCCATCACTACAACCAAAGGAGTGAACCTGGAATTCTTTTTCCCTGTATAAATAAACCACACATGGAATATTTTTAGCTGTCTTTTGATTTGAAACTGTGGTAATTAAATCCAAGTACAGGCCTAATACTTCAGTGTGCTCCCTCTAATCATAATTACCGCATTTACAGAGAGCTACAGGCACCAGACTGTTACAAGATATATTTTTTGTCTATAACTTCACAAGATAATTGTTTACAAATAAGATTGGAAGCTACAGTTGGTGAACAAGTTCCTGCCCTATTTTGAAGTCAATAGGGGAAGGAACAGCCTGGTGCTGTGAATCAGGGAAAAAGGAAGGTTCAGATCACACACAGCCTGGCCTTTATCATCACACTCCCAGAGCTTCACTCTTACACTGCCCTTTGGCATCCTTGACTGTGGTGGTGTCATTATTTTGGTGAGGAGAATGTAAAGGGCATCCTCCATTTAGGAACACTCAGAGCAAATCAAAATATTTTTAAAATGAAGTCTGTGGTGTGCAAATACATTCAAGCTGTAGAGCCCAGTTTAGTTTCCTCAATGTTTTTAGCTGGCAATAGACTTGAGAATTCCTGTTCCATTGTCAAGCTGTTGCACATATACACCCCCCCAGTGGTTCTATATGGAGAATTGCAGTTTGGAGGGACATTTACTGCAGCACAGCAATTCCTCTTGGAGAGATCCAGGTTTAAATGCAGCATGAACTCCACCCAGAACAGAGGGAGTGTGGCTCAGGGTCAACCCAGCACTGAGGTGAGTTAATATCAAAACCCCATTATGACTGATCCATGGCAAGCTTTCAATTTTTCTCCTAAAGGCTCAGCAAGGCTGGGCTCCTGCACAGTGGAATTCAGTCAAATCCCTCTTGCACAATGCTTGCCCGCTGCCCATCCAACCCTCAGCAGTGCCTCCACTGATTGCAAACACTGCAATCAATGGCCAAAACAAATTAGAGAGGGATAAAGAGTCACCTGCCACCACTTGTATGTTCTTTATCTTCCAAAGGCTTCTAGCAATTAATTCTTTGGAAGTTTTATTGTTACCGAGTGAACACTTTATTTTGTGGGACACTGTGCGTAAAAGATGTAATGCAAACAAACAATGGCTGTTATACCATAAATCTGCCCGCAAATCTGACTCATGCACCAAGAGTTTAAGATCTCTCTAAAGTAAAATATTTGTTCACTTGTCGGGGGAAAAGGTCCTTCTGTAAGTAAAACATACATTTAAAATTTAAATACAATAAAAATGGCACTCAATAAAGTATCATTAGGAATGCTGTGATCCATGGGAGAATCATTTAAACATTTATTGATGAAAGAATTCAGAAATGTTAGAAACCACCAGTGTGTCCTTCACTCTCAAGGGTGACATAAAGAGCTGAAGTGCTGTCAGTAAGGATCCTCTTCACAGGGCCCCTGCATCTGTCAGGCAGCGAAGGGATCACACACTGAACTGGTTTGTTTCTTTTTCCTCCTGATTCACTTCTTGGAATGTTCTCCATCAGCCTTTCACAGAATTCTCAGCGGCCACTGGGTGCTTCAAATCATGGAATGTCCTGAGTTGGAAGGGACCCACAAAGTTCACCAAAATCCAGCGCCTAAGTCAAGGTCACTTCAGAGTCTCCTGCCAACAGTGCTGAGGGCAGCCACGCCTCTGTCACACCAAAATTCTGTGTATAACACAAGTACTGGCTTGTAGGCATGAACACCACTAAACAAATATAGCAACACAGAAATCTGGTGGGATATGCTTAGGCTGATATATATCACAGCCATATATTCATTTGGAAATGAGACAGAGAGATGACTCTGAGAGGGTGGTGCTACATCAAACAATCTAAAGTTGGGGGAAAAAGGAGAGTAAAAAAATCCCTCTCTCTCAGGATGTGACAGTGAGGAAGGAATATTAATTATCTGGTATAATCACACCTGCTTTAACCACTCTCTTCCCTTTTAGAAGGAATTAGTAACTCCACAGGGCAAGGCAGAACATGCAGAATAAAACATGGAGTTGAGCAGCGTGGATCTCACAGCACATGTAAGCAGGTTTTCATTGTTTAAGTAATTGTGATTTGGATTAATATTGCATAAATAATATTGAATTTTCACCTTTGATCACAGCTGTGACTTCCATAATGCCTTTTCCAGGTGGATGAAGAGCAAACTCTGTCAGGAAAGTGTTGACCCTCCTAAGTAATAATACACTGCTGACTGTGATAACTCATGTCCACTGTAAAAAAAGCAACTTGGGTGTCAAGGACAACTTAATAACAAAAAAACCCAAAACCCAATGGTTATGTAAAGAAAATGTTCAGGCACAGGGATAATTGTCCAGAGAGTATTACAGCCAAACCAGTAATTTTACTTCATGCTTCAGCTTCCTACCTGAAGTTTTTTAAGGATGACTAAAATCTATCTAAAATAAAGAAATGCCAAAAGAGACTTTTTGCACCTGGAAAAAATGTATCAATGTATTTGGCATTCACGTCTACAATTTAGGACAAATCACCAGTAACATCCTTTGAAAAGCAGATTACAGCCACAAAAGTGGTCAGGCATTATGTTCCTGACTTCTGTTTTAACAGAAACAAAATAAAGCCCAGTCTTTGCTTCAGGTACACTCTGAGTGCATATTAAAATGGGTTCTTTTTCAAAAATACTGTGATATTAAAACTTCAGTCCTTGAAATTTATTTACTAATTCACTAGTTTACTAATTTATTTATTAATTTACTGATTCACATATCCCATTAGTAGTAATTAGTGCTCAATGAGAGCAATCTCTTTTCAGACCCAGCACAGAATTAATAACAAGGACTTAATGCATAGATTTTCCTACAAAAAATAATAGATTTAGTCCTTTTTCCATTAAAGATTGTGGCAAAATTCCAATAATGATAAGCAAACTCCTAACAATATTTAACTGGCAGATGATTACTAAGTTGCAATTCCATTAGTAATTAAAACTAAATGGCTCTTAGGTAATGTATTATCTTCTACCTTTCCTAATACCTGCCCTTTCAAACTAAGGGTCAAATTAATGTCAGGGTATCTGAAAAAATTCTTGATTGGGTGAAAAAAGGTGATTTCTGTCTATTTATCCCTATAAAACGTCAGACAAAGCCCTTCAATTCCCATAAGCACAATGCATCATCTGGGTGAGAACCAGAATAACCTCCAGCCTCAAGAAAATTGATTTAGTGAAAATGAAAGTTCCTGATACTCTTCTTTTTCTGCATCTACTCTTATAGCTGAATTCCTGACCAGCAGGTGTGGGTGGTGTTCTGCTAGGCTGGCCCTGGCAGGCACAGCTCAGGCAGAGTCACTCCTGCTTTCCCCTCCATCCCTCAGCCCCAGCTCACGGCCCCGAGCTCGGGGATGTGGATCACCCAGGGTTGAAAATTGCAAAGCAGGGGATGTGCACTGCAGCTGCTTATGGCACACCTGACACAAACTTTTAAGAATGTTGCTCTTCTGATTGAAACTTCTCTGCAGGGAGTCACTTGGAGTGGCATGGGGAAAACGTCAAATGTGCAAAGAGCAGTTCTGCTGTAGCTCTAAGATAATTACAGCACTTTTTAACAAACCCCATTGCAGGCCTTTCTGGAAATGAGGCCAGTTTCTGGTTCCAAGTTTTTCCTTTTTTATTCTTTTTTTTGAAAATTGTTTTAACTTTTTTTTTTTTATCAATAGATATTTCTCAATCTCAGTACTGCCCAATTAAAGTCAGATAATTAAGTATCAGGTTTGTGAGAGCAGTAACACAGTGTTAAGTAACAAACACAATTTTAGCACATGGTCTGCACTTGGTTACTACTCCTTCTCTAGTCAAGCCACCACCAGTAATTTGTTACTGCACCACTCCCAGCTTAGCAGAAGCAACAAAAGTGAGGTGTCTTATGAAATATGATGCCATTGTCAGTGCTAAAACATTTTTTTTCCTTTTTTTCGTAAAAAGCCTTGTAGGGAAATAGATAGTTTGCAAATTGTTTTTTTGACAATTTATTTCCAAGGTACTTTAGAAGAAAGATGGGAACCCCAGAAAAATTCTGACTTTGCACACCCCTTGTATAAGATCCTCCTTTCTGCTGTTGCATCAAACCCCATAAGGAAATTACAGGTTTTGGCTGCCAGTGACCATTACAACTGGGCCAGTTTAACTGTGCAATGATGCACTCACTGAGTTTGGATATTAAAAGTGTAAATCTATGTTAATAATCATCACAAGGATTTGAGAACACAACTTGGTAATTGGGGTTCAAACCCCTTAAAAATATGTAAAGCTTTTAAAAAATCTTTATTCCAGACTTTTGAACAAACCAAGCTCCTCTGCAGTACGTGCCAGGAATGCACATTCTGATGGAGAGCTTTGGATATGCATAATGGAAAAAAAATAAATTACATCTACAGACAAATGAAAAAATTATTTTTTTGTTCAAAATCCATTCTGGTTAAGAGTGGAACTGAATCAGTGGTATTTTGATCAGAGAAGATTGGCTCTACCAGGCAGAACACAGTGTGTTGGTTGTACTTTCTCAGGTGACAACAGGAGCCCATTTAGCCAGACAATGCTGGAGGCTGATCCTTAACAAAAGGAGTTTCAAAAATGTGCTCAGAAGAGTACAAGATTAAACTGTAGATGTTTTGGACTCAGCAGACCTTCAGCTTGCACAGATCTGCAGAGCTCCACAGATCAGGAAAGAGGTCCATGGCTGAACCAAATTGATTTAACTTTCATTTTAAACCTTTACCAGTTAAAGACACTTACAAAAGTGGAAGCTTCTGGCTTACTTTTTAAAAAAGTATTTTATATTATGCTTTTGTGTGTTTGTGTCTAGGCTTTCCTTCTAGGTTTTTGTCTCCCAGGAAATCAAGGAGAGCTAAATATAAGCCCAGTGTTGTCTCATTCCTTTCCTTTTTTCATTCATTCCCAATTTTATTTAGCATTCTGAAATTTGGCATGGGACAAAGTATTAAAAGAAAATGTGAAAACCCAACACCACATAGGGAAACAGAAGGAGAACAGTACTTGAATTTCTTTGGTTACTTCCAAATAAATGAACAAAAGATGAACATATATTCCTGTAGAGACAGGTGTGTACTGAACTTGACAAAAGGCTTTCCTTGGTGATTTGATGTTATTGCTCCATTTAAAATATTTTAAAAAGTTTGACTGCAAGAAGAAGCAATTCCACTTGTGCCAGAAGTGGTCTCCTCCTGCTCAGCCTCTACTGTTATTACTGTGTTCCTGGTAGTTTATAAATTATGAATTGTATTTAAGAATTTGCAGACGTGTATTTTCTTTGTAAAGAGGGAGCAAGTGTTTATTATTTGTCCTTTGATGTATGCCCATACAGCAAAATGAAATCACTGCCTTTATAATATCCTGTATGTTCCAAGCACTTGACCCAAATGTATTGAAACAAGCAGTATCATTTGTGTGTGTGAAAAATAATATCTCCCCACACCTCACACCTCTTCTCTTTTCTTGAGGTCTTTTATAGCTTAAAATAGCCAAGCTTATCTTGCTGCCAGCATCCTCAGCTCATCTCAGTGTTCAGGGAGATAAGATTAGAGGCCTTGATCCTCCTGCTGTTAGAACAAGACCTCAATCTCTCACTGTCTCTATTTAATCGGGTTCCTATTTTAGCTGCCACAAAGCTGTCAACAAAAGAAAATAAACTATACCCCATCAAGGGGTTAAATTGAATTTCACAATGTGCAAATGCTTGTCTGAACAAAATTCCACCTGCACCCTCCATCAGGCAAATTAGTTCTGACTTTTAATTTATTTCTCTAGGAAATGGAAAGGTATGGCATACCCAAAGTCAATAGGGAATAAAGAACGAGGTGTAATCAGCCTGCTCACTAATTCAGAGCCCTCTTCTCTGTCAGCTTTAATAGATTTCAGACCACACAATTTACAGAATGTATCTTTTCTGGTCTATGCTTTATTTTGGACTTGTCTAGTTAATGGTCCTAACAAGTGACAAGTGATGTTTGTTTGATGTAACAGTGCCTGTAAGACACACTGGGGCAGATTTCGGACAATCTGTTTTGCTGCTCCAGTCTGTGACAGGACTGGTTTTCATCTGGGACAATCTGCAGCACCACAGTTCTGTTTAGATTTCTGTCAGGAGGCAACTTGACCAGTAATTTATTCAGTTCTACCATGTAGACATGAAAAAAAACCCAGTAAATAATCACTTGTACCTTAAAGAATACTTTTATTTCTTTATTTTAAATCATTAGTTAGTAGTGTGCTACCAAAAAAAGGTTTCCTCTTCTTGGATACTGATTATCCTGTAGATATTAAATAATCATTTATTATTCTTTCAAAATATTCCTCTTGTTTTTCTCTCTCCTTAATATTTTGATTTTCTTAATTCCACCAGATTATATCCAAAGCCTGCTGTAAAAGGTAACTCTCCTTGCTCCTGGAAGGAGCAGCATGGATGGAGGTGAAATATCTCTAAGATAAAAAAAGGAGGCTTAGGATAATGCTCATCTACCAAAAACCTCACTGGCATAGCTGGCCTTGTAGCCCTTTTCAGTTCATGTGTTGACCCTATAGTACAGCAGAATTTGATCTGCAACAGGGGCATTATTAAAATCTAATCGCAATCACAAAGCACAAAATAAAAACAAAATTCACATCTGAAGAAAATCCTTCAATCCCATTAATTTTCTGCACAGCACTGAACATCCACACCATCCAGGGTGCTCACACAAGGGATAAAGGTCATTTTCTTGCTGTACCAGCGGGTGGAACAGCTCCTGCATCTTCCCCTTCTTTTCCAGGGCCATGTTAGGGAACATGTACTTGCCTCCAGTGTGTTTACTGCTGTCTAGTAGGACATCTGCTGCCTTGCTGCTAACATCTGTCTACCTATGATCATGCAGTGTTAGGCATATTTTTGCCCTTAATAGCTTTCCTCAGGTTTTCTCTCTTTACCTCTGATAGCCTGGATGTTGTGATCTGAAGAATAAAGCTGCTTTATTTTTGGTCTAATTAAGACACTCGAATCCTCATAATTGCAAAAGTAGTAGATGTGGATTCTGGATAAAAATGTTTTTTGTTTTGCTTCAGGGTCCTTCTTCCACTTTGCACTGAGAATTAATGAGGATGATATTAAAGGTCTTGGGAACACACCATAAAATCAGGGAAAGGAAAAGCAAATACTCTGAAGGAAGGAAACCAGTGGTGGCATTAGAAGGTAGATTACACCCTGCTAACAAATTCCCATGGAAGTTATTCTATTTATCCTCTTACAACAGCACAGGTCCATGTTTTCCAAGAGAATGATTATCTGGAAATCAAATGCAAGTGCCTGAAGTAAATAAGGACAAACAAACTCCATGTAAACTCCAAGTAGGGAGGACAAGAAGGATTAAGTAGATGGGCAAAGATGTAAATACACAATGCAAAGGCAGGTCACACACAGCTCCCAGACTTGCTGAAGGACCCTGCTGCACAGGGACCCTTCACTTCAGCAATTTAGAGACCGAGACTGGGGTCAGAGCTGCCTTTCACCTCTCTCAGGACAAAAATCCGATTTTTCAGCCAAAAAAAGAGCATTACTGGTACATGGGGGAACAACAGCATGGAGAAAACAAATGCTGGAGTTTGCTACATCAGCTAAAATATTTGGGACATTTTATTGTGCAGGTCTGCCCCTCAAACAGCAGTTTTCCAGTTGCTCACCAGGAGCTGGACACTGGGATAGGGAACTGTCCTAGGTTACAATGTCAAAATATTCCAGAAGGTCTGTATTCTATCTCCATCTTCATGAACTGTTAAAATCAGGAGGGGCAGTGTTTTTCTTTGCCTCCTCCCTTGGACCATCTCCTGTTAATGGGCCATCAACACCTTGCCCCATGAGTCATAGATAACTCCCTC
>VXBU01004044.1:167643-197124 GCA_013400315.1 Bombycilla garrulus
AAAACAACCCAGCTCTGAATATTGATTGGTACATCATGGACAAAATGATGGCAGAAACAACCAGCATGTATTAAAAGCCCACATATATGCACATATGTCTTAAGCAAACAAACCTATTAACTCAGCTTCTTAGTCAATAGAAGAGAAGATAGGTTGCAGGAAAACATTTCCAAGTGTATTATTAGTAATGCTAGCAGAACTTTATCTTCATTTTGGTTATTTTCCCTGAGTTCCTGGAGAAAGCAGTGTAATCATTACAGCTCCTTTTGTCTCCTATTACCTTAACAGTTCAATAGTGCTTCTAAATAAGGGACTTCTCCTAAACCCAAAAGCAACAAGAAACCTTTAGCAAATGAATATACTCTGTGCTTTCAAGTGAGGCGTTCCTGGCTCGTTTTAAAGGTTGGGAGGCCAAGAAGTGAGGTGATGGGATGGTCTCTAGGTGTACCCACATTTCAGAGTCCATAGGGCTGAGGGAGGAATGAGCAGGTACCAGGACACCCCGTGTCTCTTCATTTCACCCAGTCCCAATCATCTGGAGCCTGCCCAAGATATCACCTACCCAGTGGAACCTGACTGTTAAACAACGGGGACTGCAGCCAAAAAAAAAAAAAAAAAAAAGGTATTTAAGCAGAAATTCAGTTTTAGCAGCTGAAAACTCCTGTACAAACTCGCGGCGACAGCGCAGCCTGGGGAGTGCAGCGTGTTTGTGTTCAAAGAGCAGCTACTGCTGGGGAGCTCCTCGCAGGTCACAGAGACAAAGCAGGGGAAATAACAAAGAGCACTGATAACAAATTGCCTCGGCACGCAGCGAAAATGAAGCTCGGAGTCAAAAATCGGTGCGAACCTGTCACAAGTATCTGACAAGGGAGGGGAAAACCAAAACAACCCAGCGCGGCTCTCACCTGCGGAGGAGCTGCTCAAGGATGACTTTTTCCTGCAAAAGTGACAATGATGGGTCCCAGCCCGGGGTCCCCGAGCGGCTGTGATTAGGAAAACTGGAACAAGGAGTACAAATGAAGCTGTGAGCCTACTGAACTGCTCTGATGCCTGGGCTTAGGTTCAATTCTCAGCATCACACTGATAAAACAGCTCTGTCATTATAAATGTCTTAATTTTTCTGTGAATTATCAGACATTTCTGGCATTTCAATGACATACAGGATTTTAAGCTATATTCCCTATGTCAGCCAAAAATGATGGCATTTTTAGCTAGAGTAAGTCTGGGTATTTTTTTTCACTGCCATTCCGAGTATATTCAAATGACTCAGAAGTACAGAACTGCAGTCATTTTTTAATTTTTGACCCTAATAAATTATCAAGTTCATAACTATTCTTCTCATCTAAAACTTCTTCTTATCACTTCAACCTCTACCTTATAGCTTTAAAGATAAAATGAAAGACTCAGCTCCCTTTCCTCTCTCATTAAGATGATTTAAATTACCTGTAATTTCCCCCACTCCCACAAATAGTTTTCTATCAACATTTTGTGACAAAAATTAGTTGAGAGAAAGCTGCCTCCCACCATTAACTAAACTTGAAGAAGGCTAACTCTGAACAAACACACCTTTTGTCTTGAACTGAATTGATATTAAATGTGTTCCTGCTAGCACAGGAACAGCAGGGGACTTCTCAGCGTTTCTCAATGCAAAAGTACTTACTTTTAAATATTAAAAATACACAGTGCAGCCTGAACGCTCCTCTTGACAACAACCCAAAGGAAGGAGCTGAAGTCAGTCTGGCAAAGGCCAGGCCCAGCAGCAAAGCCCTGCAGGTCAGAGGGTTTCCATTAAGCTGAGTGGATATTCTGATGCTGTTCCTCCAGTCCTTGTAACCATGCAGGCCTTCAAAGTGTGATGAAAAAAACCCAAAAAGTGAGAAAGCAGTACTCCCTCTTTTCATGCCAGAGCTAGTGATGCTGTCACCTTTGTTGTTTTTTTTTTTCCAGAGTGCTTTCCTGGCGCTGTGTTTGTATTGTCACTGCAGATCCCCAGCAAGTGGGTCACAGAGCACACAGAGAACCCCTGCACTGCTGATGTGAGGCAAATAATCCTCCCCTGGCCCAGGGCACAACTACTGCTGCAGGAGATAATTAAACACAGGCTATTGCTTTTTTCTCAGTGCTCTCAGGAAGGAGATTAAAAGAACAAGGCTTAGAACTAAATCCAGGGCTGCATTATTGCCTTGATATAGGTATTAATGGACTGGAGGGAATTCAAGTATCAGTGGAGGCCGGGATTTGTGCATGTTTTGAGAGCAATAAGAATTTTGAGGTTTGTATCAAAAATAATTGTCTGAAATTAATCAAGCAGTTAATTATAATAGCAGTTTCACTCTTACATCCCAGTGACTTCAGTGCCAGATAGGTATTGCCTGGCTTGTGTTTCACCACCAGGAAGATTTTTTCTAGATTAACACATTTCCCAGAAGAGCGTTTTCTTTGTGAGGTAAATATTTCGCAAATGTCTCCTTTTGACACTTCCATTTTGATAGCACAGCACAGACCAGAAAAATGTTCAATTTTAAGTTACAGATTTTACCCTAGTAATTGTTTCTTACTAGGCTAAAAAAATCCCTCTCATTTTGAAATTTCAGTCATTACTTGCCATTTTCATTCTTTGCTAGGCTTTTAACAAGCTCTGCTTCACTTCTGGATAGTGTGCAAGAACATGTCAATATTTCTGCCTTGTGGATAATGTGGAATAAAAGTTTTATTCCATGTATATTAAATAGATGGTAAAAGCTGAGTATAAGTAGTAAAATATTAACTAGGGAAAGAACAGTTAAATCACTGTACAAAACATGCCTATAACACCTAAGTACAGCAGGTTAGTCCCATGTTTAGGTTTGGTGGTTGTTTTTTTGGTGCATTTTCTTTTCCAAGTTAGATCAAGAAGAAAACAGAATAAAAAGAAATGCAACAGATATTATTTTAAAATTCTGAATCATATTCTTTGGAATATTGACAATTACATTAGGGCAGAATGCATTAGATCAAGACGGCTGAAAGATAAAAATCCTCTTCAGCTACAAATCACTGGGAGCTGTTTAGGTAAGACAGCTTGTAAAGTCCTCTACAAAATCATAGACTCTTCTGGTGTTAGCATATGTGAGTAGGTTTAAAAAAAAAAAAAAAAGACAACTAAAAACCCCAAGATGAAAGGTGAACATGGAATGGACCTTGTGTGACAGTCAGAGCTGGCTGGTTAACACTTTCACTTGCTTGCTCCCTTCAGTATTGAATTCTTAAGACACAGAAGGTCTCTGCCTTGTCTTGTAAGGTATGTTACCCTAAGAGTATCTTCTATTTAATTCTGAGTCTAACCCAATGGAAAACAAGACAGTGAGAGAAATAAAGCCACAGTATAATTTATGCAAGCGAAGAGTAAATCAGAGTAATTCTGATGTCATCGGTGTCACTTCCAATTACAAAATTGCAAAACACAAACCCCATCATCCTCCAGACCAGGTCAGACCTCCCCCACTCTGAAAACAAACCTTGGTATAGTTAATTCTCATTATGGATAAGTTTTCTCACTCCACTGTTTTGTGCAGCTCTGCTCTGACATCTCCTGACATCACTACAGCTGACAGCGACCCACAGAGAGACAGGACCCCAGTTTGATGCAAGCATGGAGCCCATTTATTGGTTCCACACATCAATATATTTCAACTTTTCAGTATAGTTCTACTTTCAACTTTTCAACTATAGCTAAAATAGCACAATCCCACGATTGGTGTTTCTAAGTAACATGACTTAATCAGAGCACTGCATAGAGCCTTTGCACAGACCAGCACAGGCACAGGTCTTGCATGATTTATCCTGAACAAAGCACACCAAGCACACCTTTTGCTTCTCCATGCAGGGTTCTGCCTCAGCTTGCCAGGGCTTGTGGCCTACCAAACTTCATGCATCCACTTCAGCCATTAGCCCTGCTCTCCAGCTCTATTCCTGCATGAAATTAAGCAAAAGGACTTTTTGGCTCTCAGATGCAGTTGCTGTGGAAGGCAGCTGAACAAAATTATTTTGTTACATTGTCCCAGCAACGACCTCAATCCTGACAGAGAAGCTAATTCAGTTCCAAGGACTCTCACTATCAGATGCTGTCAGTTTGTCCTTTTTTTTTTTTAATATAGTAATATCTAATATGGAATGGAGTCACTGGGAAGTGAGCTGAGACCAGCAGAATTTACTTTAATAAAGGGATAAGATAGCACTGAAATTTCTCCACTAGAGGGAAAGAGACCATGGCTTTTCATTCACACACCTTAAAGGTTGTCAGTAAACAAAGTACCATCATATAAGCTGGATTTCTGCTTGCAGTTGGGGGTAAAATATTTTAGGTACATCTACATCTTCTGCTGGTGAAGGAACCTGAACTAAACTAAATTCTTGAATTTAGAATTCATGCATTATGAAGTCAATCTCCTTTTCAATGACACATCAGTTCAAAATTTCCATACACAATAGAACTACAGAATGGTTTGGGTCGGAAGTGACCTCAAAGGACATCCCATTCCAGAGCTCCTGACAAAGCTGCTCCAAGCCCTGTCCAGCCTGGCCTTGGACACTGCGAGGGATCCAGGGGCAGCCACAGCTGCTCTGGGCATCCTATGCCAGGGCCTCCCCACCCTCCCAGGGAGCAATTCCTGCCCAATATTCCATCTAAACCCAGTGTCCTTCAGTTTAAGGTCCTTCCCCCTGGTTCTACCACTGCATGCCCTTAGGAAAAGTCCCTGTGCAGCCTTCCTATAAACCACCTGCATATTTTGCAGTTGGATAACTCCAAACTGCATCCTGTTCTGTGTTTCAGAAAGCACCAGGTCCCACCCAGGCTCACAGAATACAGGTGGGCAGGCTGCAGCCCAGCATCCAGAGCTGCCAGTCAGAGCCTACGCTTCCAAACAGGCCTATTATCTCATTTGGCCTGTCACACAAATTGGTGTGAGAGTTAATGCAAATCAAACACATTCAGACTGAGCCAAATTCACTTGCATGGCTGGAAGAGTAGGAGGAATGAAAGGCACTATGTAAAATCAGATGCTGCGAGGCACAGGGGCTGAAAGGTTTTTGAAACTGGGAGAGAAGCTCAAAATAAAAGCACCAAAAAAACTCCAACTGGAAAAGTCAAGCTTTTGGGAAACATTGCTTATCTGAAAAGCATAACAAGAAATATAAAAGTGAACTCAGGCAAGCATTGCAGTAGAAAGTCCTGACACTGCAGTCTTTTTTCCCATCAATGTATTTTGAATTCACCTGATATTGCCAGATGCCCTCAAATTTAAAATATGAGATATTAACCCCTGTCACCCTCTCTTTTATGTAATTTTCCTTAATTATTTCTCTTTTTTTCCACTCTAGGTTGGTTTTCCTTCCACTTAGCAATGCCAGTTTAGCTGCAATCTCACTTGGCTTTCACTGCAGCCCAGGGACTAACAAAGCTCCACCAGAATTACCAACAGTAACAGTATAAGTCTGCCTGGTCCCAGAGTAGGAGTTGAGCCTGTGTTCTTTCACTCATGCCAGAGACAGAAAGGGCACTTTGGCCTGAATAATTTATCTTTGTTTATCTTGATTTGCCTTTAAAAGGGTGACATCAAATTTACACGCCAAAACCTCAACACTGTTATTCTTCTGCTTTTCCAAGATAATTGTTACATTTTCTGAGGGATTATCAAGTAGGATGTCCCCTCCTGAAAAATACAGCTCTTCTAAAAGAAATAATAAAGATGGCAAAAATAATTTTTAAAAATCTTTTCAGAGCTTTATAAAATTTTTTGTTGCTGCTGTATAAATGGGTCAAACTCTATTAAAAGACCTAAGGGGAGGAAGTGCTTCAGTGAGGAAAGATGAGTGTGAGTATTTGTACACATTTCATCCCCACTAAACCCAAACAAATCTCTGATACTGCAGGAAGATCTTGACATCGATGATAAGACCCCAAAACGAGAGGGGAAAATAGTAAAAGCTTTGCCTTTTTCTTTGCCAGAGACTCCTTCAGAAGGGAGAGGACGAGGCTGTTGGTCATGTGTGCTGTGCCAGCGCTCTGTGTTACATTACAACACACTTCCCCCTGAGCAGACAGGAGCGCTTTGCCTTGCTGTGCCTCCCAGGAACAGCAGCACCAGGGCAGCCTGCAGCAGACTGAGGGCTCCCAGTCCTTGGGCAGAAGGCTGAGAAACTCTGTGCCAAGGCTGAGGCTCCCAGACAGCGAGGATCTGCCTCTGTGCATGGAGAGCAGCGAGGAATACTCTTCAAAAGGTTTCCAGCGGCACAGATAAAAATGAAGTGAGTATTCATGCTCTGCACTAAGCAAGCTGAAATCCCTAGTCCCCTTCAGCCATTCTTTATGCCCAGCCAGAAAAAAGGGCAAGTTGTAATGAGCAAAATGTTGTCATCTTGATTTCCTCTAGGGTTTTTTTCCCGCATTATTTAATTATTTAGAAACTTAAAAAAAAAAAAAATAAAAAAAAAAAAAAGACATAGGTAGAACTTCAGGCTTCAGAGTGAGACTGTCAGAACATCTCTGTTAAGGTCTTTTGGACTCCTTTGGTGCATCTCAGTAAGTCCAGAGCCCCAGCCTGGCACAGCTTGTTGCTCTGAAGAATTCAGCCCCCACCTCAGCTGAGAAGAGCAAAGGACTCTCCTACACAGCAGTAACAGTGTAATGATCCCTCAAACACACTTCTGCCGTGCAAATGGCACATGAAAATAAAAATTCTTTATTAAACATAAATGCCAATTCTCCTGTGTGTAGGATGGACACAGGTTTCACACTGGCACAGGTCACAGGTAGCCAAGACTGCCATGAAATCATCCCATGCACTGCAGACAGGGCTGACCCAGCAGAGACCGAGGTTGGACAGTGCCTAAGGACGGCCTGGGAGAAAATCCCAGCTTCCAGAGATTTACAGCCCAAACAGGGAGGATCAGAGAACATTGGCCTGGGATCACAGCTTCGGTCTGCACTCTGCTGACTCTGTGACAGGCTGACAAGCTCTGGCCTTCCAGCCTTTGCCAGCCTAGCAGCTTCCAAACTCCTCTCATTACTGCTTTGTCACCAACACCAAATGCTACGGTTTTCATCACAACCTAGCATTTATTATATTTATTTAGCATTTGCTGTGGGCTATTTAATATACCATTCTATATTCATTTGTTGATACCTGTTTTCCAGTGGCCTTTTATTATTCTCCAGGAGAACAGCCTCCTGGAAACATGTAGAATAATGGCCTATTCACAGGCTTAGCTCTAATTAGGAAGCATGTTTGCATTCTGTGGAGAATAAAATAAAAACGGTTGTGTTGGAGGCTCACTCTAGTCTCATTCAGAACCTTGAGTGAGGCAACAAATTTTAAAGTATTTATGACAAGGCTATCTGGAGTTCTCAGGCTGGTACAAAGTTAATGTGAGAAAGAAACATCCCTGACCTGCAGAACAAGCTACTCCACTTGGATACAGAAGTGAATGGGAAGAGTGTGCAGAGGAAGAAATCAGTAATCAGTATTTTTACTGCAACAGTATTTAGAAACTGTCCCAGATCAGACTAGGAATATTGTTCCAGGTATTTCACAAACTCCTGAAGTGAATCCTGGCACAGAGATGGACAATCTCTTTTTCCTCACTTGCAGTATCCTCTCTCAGACTTTATTCCCAACCAATGTCAAGCGTGACATTTGCAAGTAGGACAGCAAACCACCTTTAGCAAAATTTTAGTGTATAGAATGGCCTTAGATAGAAAAATATAATCTAAGCAGGCCACAGCAAAAAAGAAAAAATATTTTCCATTTTACTGGTTTTAAAATATGTCTATGACCTGCAGGAAACCTATCCACATCCAAGGAAAGTCTGAAGGTGTTTTAAGGGAAGGAAAACCAATTACAGGTTTGTAACAGCAGTTCTGATGCTGTCACTCAGAGAGGATCACATTCCCAGCAACAGACTACACCAAGGACACAGGATTTGGGCACCCAAGTTGCAAACTTCAATTTTTATATCTCTCTATCATTTGCAATTTTCCTTTCTAATCCTGACAGTAACAAGGTTCACTAGAGTTCCTTGACATGGTATAATGCTCTGCTTTTAGGAGACAACTGAACCTGGTTTCTTGCTTGCCCTGTTTTTGCTTGGGCAAAGCACCTTAGTGGAGATAAACTGGCTCTGGTGCCTCAGCTCCTCCATAGCTCCAGGGAAATCTACATAACACTGCTTTGTGCCATAGAAATTATTTTAAGCTTCTTCTGGTAAAGAGTAAAATGCTTTTATTGATAGGCAAAGGCATGAAAACCTAAATTCTGGCCTTGCACTGCTGCTAGAACCTTCCAACAGTACATATATTCAGCCTCATCATCACCTGGGCTCCAAGCAAGTGCTGAGTGTACACCTAACCCCTCTCTGGAGAAGGACAATAAAGCTTAATATTAGCAGTGGGACAGTAGCTAAACTCTCAGCTGCAGAATATCTAGGTGTACCTCCGCTTTCTGAATGGAAGAGTGGTTGGTTCACTACACTCCAAGAAAATATTCCAGATCTTAATGAAGCCTGTGGGAGACAGGTTCTCCCCTAGTGCCAGTTTTCTCCTTCCAGCAATTCTCCACCCAAGCAGACAGTGGCTGCACCAACAACAGTGCCACACAACGCTGGCTTTCTGCTAAATGTGTGTGGCCAAAGTCTGTGTATAATCATCTTAGAGCCCCCTCTTCCCTGAATAATACAGCAAAAACTCTCAATGTAGGCCTGCTCATTTTGCTAGCCACCAGAATTCCTAAATTGTTAGCAATCAAAGAGCCATTTCACAATGCCTGAGCCTCCAGCCCCAAACTGTTTCTGCAACAGTTGGAAGCAATCAATAAACTAATGAAAGTCAAAGTGGCTGTGAGGAAGCAAGCTTTCTGTGTACCTGCAGCTGAAGCTATTCTTTTGGCACACTCCTCTTTGAACAAACAGGGATGATTTTGTCTTTTTCTGCAATTCTCTGATTCACTACATCAAAACCCATTGCCTTTGTGAGCGACTTCGTTACAGAATGCCTTTCAAGACGAGCAGCAGAAGAACACAGCAGCTATGTCAGGTCAGAAGTTCCAGTTGGGCTGGAGCCTCTAAAAGAGGATAAAGAAAGGGCAGGGATGCGTGGTGCTCTCGCCAGGCTTTCTGCCAGGCTGCAGCCATTTGTGTGCTTCAGGGGCTCCTGCAGACACATGGGGCTCCCGTGCACCGCAGATGTACAACAGGAATCCCTGTCATCAATCTGCCCAGCTCTGCCACACAGGACTTCCTGCAGGACACATTTAACACCAGCTAAATTACACATTTTCAGCACTTGGATTGGAAACTCTCTGGGCACAGCCCATCCATTTGTAGCTGATTGCTCACTGTTTAGCACATTGATCCATGACTGAGGTTACCAGGCACCACAACACAGCCTGCTAACAAATGAGCCCAACCCCGACAGAAAGCGGGGAAACGGCAGAGATGAGAAAACTCCTGCAAGTTCAGTAGCTTTGGAATCAACCCAGGAATGGCTCAGTGGAATATTTCCAGCTCCCTGTCGTTTGGAGCAGTCGGGGTGGCAGCACAAGGTAACTGCTGCTTTTACAGCAGCAGGAACAGGGATAGAACCAAGATGCGTTCACTTACATTTCCAGCCAAACTGGAGCTTGCAAGACAAGGAAAGGAGGAAAAAAAAAAATAAACCTCAAACATTATCTCTATTCAAAGTAGTAAAGATCAGGTTTTAAGTTAAACAAGGATTTTGGTCTTGTAGAAGTGAATTAATTTCATACTGATTTTTAAAATTTCCTTTAAAAGAAGCAATATTTTTGGAAGGTACAACTCCCTGCCAGGAGGGGACAGCTGAGGGGGTCAGGCTCTGCTCCCACGGAACTGGGACAGGAGGAGAGGGAACGGCCTCAGACTGGGCCAGGGGAGGCTCAGGGTGGACACCAGCAGGAATTTCTCCATGGAAAGAACTCTACCCTTTGAAATTCCTTATTTTTGATAGCATTGCTTTGGGTCAGAAGTACTTTGTGACATCAACAGAAAAGATGAAAATCAACTTTTTCAAAAGCCATAGGAGCTTCACATTCTTTATTTTAAATGCAATTACAAGTTAAATAATTAGATACTTCCACAAATCTTATGCAATAACAACTTATGGATTACACACAGCTATATTAGTCCTTCAAATCAAAGATCCCTTTAAAAATTCTTAACAGCATAACACTTTGGAAATAATCTTATTCTGCAGAATCAGAGTTTGCCAAACCTCATTTACTTTTAATGAGATGGCAGATATTTTACAGTGTATAACATTTTCCTACATTTTGTGATATAAAGGCTAATTACAGATTTGTGTTCCTTCTGTTCAGCTGGGAGTGCAACGCTTTCCTGTAACATCATATTAGGAGGACTACCACTACCCAATCCCCAAGGAAGTTCATTCCAAAATGGCAAATTATCCTTATTTAACTGTTTCAGAAAACTAAGGAAATTAGAATTCCCAGATCAGCTTAATTAATTTTTTGCTTCAGTGTAAGGCAAATGACAGCCTGGCACAGAGTTTTGGATACTGGATACTGGCCACTGGATACCACGACATCCAAAGGCCAGGCCAACAGTACAGACAGTTCTGCAATGCTATAAAATAAAATTTATTCCTTTGTTGTTTCCCTCTTCCATGAGAAATGTCTGTGTTTCGACAGTATTTTTTGGGGTGGGGGAGAAAATAAATAATTTGGTTTTCTCTTGCACTTCTCAGGTGGAATCTCCATCAAAGAATTGGAGGAATGCACTGTAAACCCAAAAATGTCCAGGGCAAAACATTTAGGTTTACACTGAATTACTGCTCATGATTCTGGGTAAATATCCAAGATATGAGCAAAAGAAGACGTCTTCCTATTTTTTTTTTCTTTAATTCAATTTCCTTTAATATCTACCACAAAAGGCTCAGACATAGCATGCTTGAAAAGAGTGGTTATAATAAAAACATTGTCTGGAATGTTAATATAGAATCATTGCCTCCAGACATCTTATTTAACTTTGGCCATTTTACATCTCCAAATCCAGGGATTCCATTTGATTTCCTTGGAGAATGGGATCTACTCCTTTCATCAGCAGTATCAAAGACTTACTTCCAGAATCTGGCAGTGCTACTGGACTTCTTGAAATGTTTATTTTTCCATAAGCTTCCATTCTCCACTCACAAAAGAAATTCTGATTTTAGGTCCAGATAAGGATTTTTCCCTATAATCATTAACATGTCTTTAGAATCACCCAAAATTATCACAAAATCAATAAGTGTTATTTACTAAGTCAGTATTTTCTTTTCACCAAGTCCAAGGAAATGATACTGCAAGAGAGCATTTGCCATGGTAACATTTTCATCATAACTAACACAGGCTAATATTCTGTGTAAAATTACTACCATGAATTAACTTTATGTCTGTGGAAAATGAGATTGTATGTAATTACTGATTTCCATTCACAATAAACTAAGCAAATTATCTTCACAAACATAAATGCACCATAAATTTGTTTTGAGGCATAATGAAGAAATAAATTTGTGAAAGAAATATGGACTGAATCTGCCAAATTATTGTAAATGATAGCTTCTTTAAAATTAAGGCATGTAATTGCAATTGGAAAATGTTATCCTCTTAATGGTTGTATTATTATTTAGGTAGACCAATAATCCTCTTTGCTGATGCCTCATTTCTAAACTATTGGCAGATTTTATGCATTCTAATATCAAAATGCCATGCAATCTATAAATAGAATGATTTACTATTTGCAGGATTAGGTTTGTCCTAAAGAATTCTAGAGGATTTTAAAAATGGGGATAAAAGTGCTTAGTAGAAAGTCTCACATTTTTTCTGCTCTTATTATTTAACTGAGTGTGCTCATTCAATAGACAAGATTGTTTTAACATATGGTTCCCCAAGTTTAATGTTAATGAGTGAAAATCACCGTACTGAATATGACATTTTAAATCAAATAAAGCAATCACTTTGATGATGTTTTAACAATTGCACATTACATCCTGCAATAAAATTGCAAAGTTAACTTCTTTAAAATGCCATAGAAATTAAAACACTCGTATTGTTTTAAGGCATCGGTGTTATCTGACATTTCAAAAGCATTAAATCCTGTTTGATATGCCCTTTATCTTGTTGATGACCAGGCATTTTAAGACATTATTAAAAATTTCAACCACTTTTAGCTGGCCAAGCTTGTAAAAAAAGTTCCAAGGATATTTATTAATGTTCACAACGCTAAAGTATTCATCAGTATAATATTACTAAAAATGCGGATTACTTCTCTCTCCAAAAATGTATTTTTGCTCATAGCTATTACATGTTGGGTTGTTTTTGTCTTTGACTGGATAAATCACAACAAAACCCCACCTCCAAGTCGCCATTTGGGGTAAGGAGTTATCAGCTCAGGAGGACTGGATTCAGAGAATCCCACTAGGCAGCTGCTGCCGGAGCAGCCAGACAAGGCCTGCACACAGACGGATTCAGGAAGGGCTCTGCAAGCCCTCTGTCCCCTGCCACACCCTGGACAAAAAGGACAGACCCTCCAAACTCTCTGCTCAGTGCCTGTTTACTCCAGGTACCCAGCTCCTTCCCTCCTGTGCTCTAAACCCTGGCCCAGCCCTGCCGGACCCTTCACCCTCTCCTTTTCTGCCTTTGCACCCACCCCAGCTCTGCCTTTGGGAAAGGGAACCTGGCAAAGCTAAACTGCAAGAGAGTCAGGGGAAATTCTTCTAAGGCTTGTTTCTTCTAGGACAAGTTCAGGTTGGAATTACCTTAAAATAAAACAGAGCTTATTCTGTAAAAATTCTATACAGAAGCCAAAGAAGAGAGAAGAAAATGATAATCTTTGTCTGCAGTCCCCAAACACCTAAACCACCTTAAAGCAGGTACTTTCTTACTGAATTGTGGGAATTTCATTCTTTACTGGGTACATGCACCACACCAGGGAGTGGGGAATCTCTCCCCCTTCCTCATCACCCACACTGGAAAAACAAAGCTGCAGCCAAGCAGGTGCCTGGTTCTAGTTTGCACTTTCTCACTTCCATGGGGGCTAACGCAGCCTCACCACATTTTTCATGCAAAATCAAATGGAGCTGAGTAGTGGCTGTAAAGCTTTGCTTTACACCAGGTTTTATTTGAATATCTTTTTTTTTTTTCGAACAAGCAGAGTTGTAGTAACCTAAAGGTCACTACAGCTCTGTTGGCAACAGCTTCCAAACTGAAAAAAAAGTCATTTCCTAGGCCAACCACAAACCCTAGCCTGATGTTACAATAATGATGTAAAACACTTCAAAAATCTAATTTTATTTATTTATGCAGCATCCTTTGAAGTTAAAAAAAAACCAACCAAACAAGCAAACAAAAAACAAAAGACAGTTATCCTGAACTAAAAAGAAATTTAATGTTAAATATTGGGAATTTTAAAATAAGGCTGTTTCAGGGGTGGTCCATGAGTGTCACAAAAACCATCACGTTCTGCACCCAGCTGTTTGTGCTGCCTCTTTCCCCTGCAGGACCTTCAGTAGAACATTTCTGCAGACAGTGCAAACACACAGAAGGATCCTGAGAGCCCCCTCCTTGTGCTGCAGCATCCCACAGCCCAAAGCTCTGAAATCCTGCCTTTATCAATGAGGCAAACGCTCCAAGTGGCAGCAGCTGAGTTAATGCTCCTGCCAGCTCCTCCATAAAGCAGTGGTAGTAAAACAGAGTGTGCTGAGATTCCAGCATAGTAAATTAGTCTGTAATGAGAAAGTGATTCTCAGTCATCCAGATAACTCAGAGATTTAGTCCTTTGCTGGCTACCCTAGGCATGAAAAGAGAGTTTGAATCCTAAATGAAGTCAAGGTGGGTTTGAATTTTTTTGGGTGGTGGTAGAGGAAATACACAGGAGGTAACTGGAGATGATCAGTAACTAACATGAGTAATAACAAATAGTAACCGCAAACAACCTGAGAAGACAAATGCGTGCCACTGAGCAGAACCCACACATTTCGAGCTTATTTCATTGTCCAGTGAGAACAAGCAGAAAGTTCACTAAACTCAGGGAAAAAGAGCAATTTAAACCAGAAGTCCCTATTCTCTTCAGGCCATATTAACAATGTGGTTTGACATTATGTACAAACCACTAAGTGCTTACTGACATTCCCAGTTTGGCTTTTCCCATCCTGTCCACTCCAATCAGGCTCTGCATGTTGCTGCAGATCTATCAGGGATCTGTGACAAGGAGAATATCCCTCTCCTACCAAGGGAATGAGGTGGAAAGCCTCTCCACCAGCATCATATTTTGGGCTTTGTGAATAAACTACTCCAATGACAATTCCTAACTCCTTTATGCAAACTAAATCCAGGTGTTTTAAACACAAAATCAAACTGTGTTTCAGTCTCCATGTCCATGAGTAGAGTGGGCTAAAGATCCAAAAGCTGAAGAGAGAGTAATTCCTGAACTGTTACTGGGGAGGAAAGTGTGGTTACTACAGGATTTCTTACTGCCCACCTCTAAAAGGGCAACTAAGAGTTTATTCTATACAGAAAATTATTCCTTTACCAAATATTCCAGAAGATTGTACTATATAATTGATAAATTAATATTTTCATGGCCTTTGGATTCTGGAATGAAGGTAAGTACTTTAATATAGAGCTACTCCTCATAAATATGGGTATCTCCCCAAGTAGTTCAGTCCCAAGACAGGTATTTTCTATTCCATATGTAGGAAACACAACAGATGCCTTAGAGACCTCACAGATAATCTCAGTCCTAGAGTGTGATGAATAAGTTTCTGCAGTTTTCCCCCCAGCTAATTGCCCCGCACTTGTTACTATCTTTTAGGCCAGTTTTTTTTATGTGCAGCTCACCCCTTCCCCTTTTTCTCCCCTGCAAACACTGCTGTCTGAGATAAACAACATGGGTGGGGAGATTTTAGTCTCTCAAGCAGCCGCTAAGACCCCCAAAAGCCAGGAGAACCAGAGTCGGGCCAGGGCTGCCGAGCCGAGCGGTGGCCGCGTCGCGCCGGGCCAGCGGAGCCGGGGCTGGTGGGCTCCTGAGCGGGGCCGGCCAAGGTTCTGCAGCTGCGATGGAGCCGGGGCAGCGGCGGCAGTGGAGCCGATCTCCCCCCCACCCCGGCTCCTGCTGGTGGGAGGCAGAGGAGCCGGCTCCCTCCCGCAGCCGGGCAGAGTCCCTCGGAGGCGGCGGGAGACAGCGAGAGGCGAGATAACCGTGTGGCACATGGCGGCGGCAGCACGGCTGGGATGGCAGGAAGCAGCCGCGTGGCGCTGCTCGGCACACGGTGTGGCGGAGAGACCGCGAGGGGCCGGGGCGGCGGGAACGGACAGAGAGATGGCAAAGTGCAGGAGCGAGGGACAAAGTGGCGGCACAGCTGGGGTCCGGTGGAGATCGGAAAGACTGTGTGCGGCGGGGGCGGCGACACAGCTGGAAAGACGTGAGATGCAGGGCAGCGCAGAAAACCAGGAGCAGGGGCACAAGAGAGCCTCGATTGCGAAATCAGAAACTCCAATTTCGCAATCAAAGGCTGAGTGCGCAGCATATGCAAATAAAGAGACGCGAGGACATTAAATACCAACTAGGAGGGATAAAGGAATTAAAACCCCGAAATTCCACATTATTTAAAGAAAGTAGCAGCGTGCCCTACTCGGGAAGAAGTGGGGCTATTGATTAAAGCTTTAAAAAAACTATCGCTGTAACCTCAGGGAAACGCGAGAGGGGAGGGAGCGGCCCGGATGGCGTTAATACGAGCCATCCCAGGGCGACTCTTGTGAGGACAGGAGGCCGCAGCCCTGCTCATCAGCAGGACTGGAACTTCTTCCTTCGCTGAGCTGGCGTAATTGGGAGCAGCAGTAGAATTCAACCTATGCACCTACACAGAGCTGAATTTTCTTAATAAAGGCATTAAAAGGAGTAAATCTCCTGCCCAGGTTTTGATTCATAACATAGAGGGCTTCACTGCAGACCACTATGAATTTCCACAGTCCTGAAGTTATATTTTAAGCCAGCACAGAACTATAAAGACTTTCATGATGTAGAAGAGCAGACAAATATTTTCTTTCAATAAGATGTCTATAAGGATAGCTTTGCAGATTGATTTATGAGGCCATACCTCCTTTATATCCTTTTTTCTCCATGTCCAAATGTGGAAAATGTATTTTGTTGGATATGCAAGGCAGCTGCAGGACTGATCAATTCTTTAGAGCTCACAAGGAAGCGCATTTTCAGGATCAGCAATATCCCAAGGACCAAGCCACTGCTCCATAGCTGTTCCTTGTGTCTCCAGGGGAGGGATGAAGGCAGTGTGCTCCTGGGTGAAACAGAGCCCTCAACCCACGTAATTCACATCCTGTTGCTCTTATTTCAGGCTGCTACAAAACAGGACAGTGAGGGAGAGAAAGTGAGAAATTGTATTACTCAAATTTAAATGGTTTCTTAGAAGCTTAAGAGTTGCAGCTGTGAATGAAGCAATTCTGGGGAAAGAGATGGAGGGGAGACAAAAAATAAATTACAAGAAACAGTTCCTAGACACAAAAAGCATCTCTTCCTCGAGACAATGAGCAATGTGACATAGCTGAAGAGCACCACTATAGCAAGATATGTCTATCACTGAGGCACAGATCTGTTTCTAAAGAACACATAGGAACAGCTGAGAATTTACTGAGATATTGTTAAGAAAAGCCAACAAACACAACAAGACCCCAACAAACCCCTGTCCCCCCATCAAAGCTAAGCAAAAAGACAAACAAAACCTCTACAAAAACACTACAAAAACACACAGACACACACACACACACACACACCCCCAGTCTTAGAAGGCACAAGCAATGTCAGGAAAAGCCACATTAGCAGCATCTGCCAACAATAAGTGCTTATTTCTCCTTGTTACACAGCATTCTGGAGTTTAGAAACATCAGCCATAGATTGATAGTGAGGAATTGAGGTGGAAAAATGAGTAATACATGGAAAAACATTCCCAGTGTAACAACAGCTAACCTGAGAACTGCACCACAAATGTTTTAAAAAGAGTCATTCTTAGTGGTATTAACAGTGGTTTTTTCCTACAAAATCTGGTGTAAATAAGTGTGGTTGTAAATAAACAGCATCTATCTCTGACATTAAAGAATTTTCCCAAGAAAATTACTGAATAGAAAGCTGGATTTTTACCTATAACAGTTCATAATTACAGTCCAAACTTTCATCTGCCTGGCCTTCTCTACTGGATATATAAAATTCAATTTTAGAAGTGAAAAAAGACCAGAAAAAGATTGGAGAGAGAAATCTCAAAAACTAAATCCCTGAACATTATCTCATCTCTTGCCCATGATGCAGACTCTGATTACATGATCACATATTTATGTCCTGAGCATCTGAGGCTTTCCATCCCAATCAAATAAGTTCCCAAATACCTCAAAGGCAGAGCTAAAAAAACCTTCCAACTTCACTGAATGAATTGATAGGCTCAAGTAAATGAGGCATTAAAATGACTCTGGTTTTGCAGATCATCACCTCTGCTTCAAATGATAGCCTGAAACTGGCAA
The DNA here is from genome assembly GCA_013400315.1 of Bombycilla garrulus. Taxonomy (NCBI): domain Eukaryota; kingdom Metazoa; phylum Chordata; class Aves; order Passeriformes; family Bombycillidae; genus Bombycilla; species Bombycilla garrulus. The sequence goes on from VXBU01004044.1 coordinate 185,217, forward strand.
AAAGCAACAGCCAGCCACGTGCTCACTCACTTCCATAGGCATCCTGGGGAATCCTGGAAAGTTGGTGGCTTCTGATTTGCAAGCTTGGGAATAATATCTGGAAATAAGGGGCTCTAACCAAAGGAGAATTCAGGATATAAAATAGTTGAGGAACTTTTTTTTTTTCCTGGTCAGGGACCAGGAATGGCTTTGAGGAACGCATCTGGCTTATTTGATGTTGGATCCTATTTAGGGAATGAATTAGGAGTCTGATAATAAGCTGGAGGAAAAACATAATGTAAAAAAGTAATGAGTAAAGTTGTCAGGTTGCAAAACTTCAGTGATTTTCACCCAGGCAAACATCTGGACCCAATGCATGTATGCACTCCAATGACTTAAATTTCTGCTTCCCATGCAGGAGATCCTGATGGAAATTATAAAATTCCCAATTTAACGGGGATACTAAGGGGCAAATAGCTCATTTTAATGCAGAAGATACATTAGGGAGAATTGACTGTGATAACAAGGAGTATTTAAAAAACAAAAATTATGTTCAGTAATTAGAATATTGAATGAAAGATGAGAGAAGGAGAACAACTCCTCCACTTAATGCCTACATGGAATTATTATTTCTCTCCAGCTCCATATAGGCACTAGAGTCACCAAACAAAATAAGTTTTAAGAATGAGACAATTTATACACACAAAAAATGCCTTTGTGGTAAGTGCCAACAAAGAACACATTGTACGTTAATTGCTGGTCTCTCGGTCCAGACCATCTGTCTGTGGATGTAATGAAGGTTGGCAGCACTGTTGCTATTCGCTCAAGAACTAAAATTGGGTCTGAGCTAAACCCTCCTCACCGCCTTGCTACACCCCCAGTTCGACTTCAGAGAGCGCAGCTCCGAAAGCAGAGCTCAGCCACCCCTCAGAGCCATGACTGAGCCTGCTGGAGTGTGCCCGGGGGGAGCACAGAGAGTGTAGGCGTGGCTGATGAGGGAGCAGAGCACCCCCAAGAACCCCTGAGAGCAGAGAGCCCGGTCCCTGCCGCGCCTTCCCGGGGACAGCATGGCCAGGGCACATGGCCTTCAGCACTGCTGGGCACCGCAGGGACAGCCTCACTGCAGGGCTGCAGCCTGCAAATCCAGCTGGCCTTGTGTCCGTGGCATCTGTAAGAACTCTGTGCTCACCCACTTTTGCAAGCAGCAGTGAAAATTTAAGTAATCTTAGCTTAAATGCAAAGATAATGAACTACCAGAAAGCTGGGTAGCAACATTTAGATTAAAAGAGCCATAAGTCATTCTGGTTTGCTCTGCGGAAACAGCAACTTGAGCAAGGGAGAGATTTACCATTTAATGGCAACATGCAAGAGCGAAGCACTGGAGGCAGCTCTGTGGCATTTCCACTCCGACACCCATGGCAGTGACGTGGCATGTTCCCACAGTGACATGGCACATTTCCACAGTGATGTGGCACATTCCCAGAGCCCATGAGGGAATATTCACCCATGGCAGTGACATGGCACACTCACACAGTGACATGGCACACTCACACAGTGACATGGTACACTCACACAGTGACATGGCACACTCACACAGTGACGTGGCACACTCACACAGTGACATGGCACACTCACACAGTGACATGGTACACTCACACAGTGACGTGGCACACTCACACAGTGACGTGGCACACTCACACAGTGACATGGCACACTCACACAGTGATGTGGCACATTCCCAGAGCCCATGAGGGAACGTTCTTGCCTTGAGTTTTTGAGGAGACAGCACAACATGCAGCCCTGGGAACATTGCAAGTTCCTGCTGCTTTGTGGTGCCCACCCAGCCCTGTAAGGTGGGGCATGCAGTGACCTCCAGGCTCACTCCCTGTGCCCAAGACACCTCTGGGCTGCTGCTGAGCTGCTCTGCTGCCCAAGAGGAAGGGATGGGTTATCCCTGAGCTCCAGGCACTGCTGGCAACATGACCCAGGCAGGATCTGTGCAACTGACTGGTGAAGCTAGACCTCGCTGCAGCTCTGTGGCAGCAGTCAGTCACTACTCCTGCTATCAGTTTTAGGATATGGGTGGCCAAAAAAAAGAAGCCTTTTTCGTATAGATGTGATTCACACAGCTCTCTAAAAGGATGTGGCCATGTTGCTGCAAAGCTGCTCTTTGGAAAGCTGGATTCATCCGCTCCCAGCCTGCTGGGGAAGACTGATTACTTGTCATTACTTTCTGGCTTCAAGACCAACTGGGAGAAGATAGAGGTTCTACTGCTTTCCAGATTTTTTCCCCAGGAAATCTGTCCTGATCTCAGAAGGTTTGCGGTTTTTTCTTTTTTTTTTATTGTATTGCCAGAATCTTATGAAGCACTCAGGTGTTTGGAATTCTAAACAATACACTGACATGGGGAGAAAACATTTTTCACCATTAATTAAAATCCTGCAAAGAACTTGTGACAGATGGAAGTGATTGAACCTATTGCTATAGGGAAAGGTGAATTCCATTACAATGATTTTTTCACTCTAAAAAATTAATTATTCATTGTTGAAGATACCACTGGAGAGCCTAAAGAGGATTTTTTCCCCAAAGTCAGAACAAGTGTTCAAAGAGTTCCTATCAGATGGAAAAGGCACTCCTGTAGTCAGACCAAAAAGCTTGAAATAAGTTGTTCTGCTCCATCCATGTGCCTAGAAAAATGCTAACATTTTTTCATTGATTTAAACTCATCTGCTATAACATCCAACACTTATTAAATTTCCAGAATTCCATTCTAAAAGGGGCACAGGTTTTGTAAAAATTTGGATATTTGCATTATGTAAGCTGGTTTTCATTTCACGGAATAAGAGAATATCCAGAACTGGAAGGACTCCCAAGGACCATCCAGTCCAGCTCCTGTCCCTGCCCAGGACACCCCAAAAATGCCACCCCATGCCTGAGAGTGTTCAAACACTCCTGGAGCTCTGGCAGCCTTGGGGCTGTTACCATTTTCCATGTGGATATTTAGATTTTTTTCCTGAAAGCATTATGTGTATGTGTACCTGAGGGGGGGAGGAAAAAAGTGTTAATAGTAATACTAAAAATGAGAACTAAGCATGGAAATCAGCATGTAATAGTGGGTTCCCCAGTGAAGAAAGAGACAGAGCTACTGGAGAGAGTCCAGTGGAGAGCCACTGAGGGGCTTGAGAGACTGGAGCCTTTCACACAGAGAAAGGCTGAGAGAGCTGGAACTGGAGATCTCTTCAATGCCCATAATGATCTAAAGAGAGGGGGTACAGAAGATGGGCCAGGACCTTCCCTGAGCTGCTCAGTGCCAGGGCAGTGGGTACAGGCTGAACCACAGGAGGTTCCACCAGAACATCAAAACCCACTATTTACCATGAAGGTCACTGAGCACTGGTGCAGGCTGCCCAGAAAAATTGTGGAGTCTCCATGCTTGGAGATATTCAAAAACTACCTGATCCTGGCGGCCTTTCTTGAGCAGTTGGGCGGGACAAAAAAGACTCCCAGGGGTCCCTTCTCACCTCAGCCTTAGGTTCTGTGATCCCAGGTGCTGTTTGTAAAGGGCCCACCTGCAGAGAGAAATAGGTGAAAATGTCAGGAGAAAAGCAGTGCCCCTCTTTGGGCACCTAAATGGGCTTCCCAAGCAGACAACTCAGATCCTGAGGGTCAGACCTTGCTCTGGTGAACACCCCTCTGGAGTAAGGGGAGTCTCTCCCCTTCCACTGCAACAATACAAATGTGGTCTTGTCCTCTAAAAACAACTTCTGAGTCATCAACTCTATTCCACTGGTAAAGCAGGATTTACTATTCCTCACATTTCTCTTGACTTCTGATGTAATGGTCCAGTAAATGTCAACACCAGAGCACCCATCCTCTTTTGGCAAGAGGAACAGGAACAGTGGGTCAAGAGTTCCCAGAAAAATCGACAAAATTGTAACTCACCAATGGACAAAACAAACCTATTTTTCCTGGCTGCCTGCTCTTCCATGGTGTGAATTAAAAGAAATCCCACAATAGCCAACATTTTTAGATGTCTGTATGAGCAAAAAGATGTGGCCTTCTTTTGCCACCCTGGGACTGCAACTGCTGATAATGGAGTCAGTGGTATAATACTGACTCCAGATATATTTGTGCACTGTCTGAAACCTGATTGTGCATGACTCTCAGAGAGCATAAGCCATGAAAAGTACCTTTGATACAGCCTAAAACTCCCCAATCTTTTTCATCTTTATAGTTTCATAGTCTTGCAAGCTTGAAAATTCCTTAGAGAACATGTGGTAAAACAAAAAAGTGGATGTAAGTAACATATCCTTGCAATTGGTGCCAGCCCAGTGGGACTGAAAATGTGTTGCACAAAGATATAGGGAAGCAAAGAGTACAAGAATGCCCTTCTCTCAGAAAGTTAGAAGTTCAACATCTCTTCATCAGATGTGGAAAAAACAGATTAAAAGTATGAAGTGACGTAATCAGTATCTCACTGAAATCTTCAGCCTGACCCGAGGACCAGAACCTCATTTGCTTTATGACACTCTAAACCTTCCACTAACAAATCAGAAACAAACACGGAGGATGTGAATTTGCGCCCAAAGCTGCTCTGAAATGTTCTGGCAGAATAAAGTGACATATTTCATTATTTCTTAATCTTCTGCAAATGTGGCCTGCAGCCAAAAGGACAGTGCTGGTTTCCAGAACTCTGATTCACACATCTAACTGAGATCTAGTCCTAAACCAGAAGTTCTTCCCACTGCATGCACTTTTACCTGATTCCAAAGACCAGGAATTCACCCGATTACAATGGTGGGGTTCAAGGGTGAGGCTGTGTTTTATCTACAGTTTGGTCTGTACAGGACAGAAGGAACTTGATGCCACCTAAAACAAGAGTCTCGCAGATAGATGATTCTTTGCTGCTAAATCTAACTTGTAAAAAGAGAACACATCAAACTTTCTGGAAGTCCAAGTGAGTATTTACAGGGTTTCCATTTGGAGTTTTTGAGTCATCATATTTTCAATCTAGCCTGAAAGTCTAAACCAAATACTTAGTTTGTCCTGATCATTAGCTAATTTGTATCATTAAAAGATGGAATGCATGTTTGCAAATGTTTTCCAAATTTGTAAATTAAGAACGTGCATAACATTTTTTAAAAAGCCACTACTTATAAAAAAAACCCTACCCTAAATTGTCTACCTCCTTCCTTGCTCTGGGATAAAAGAAGCAGTATTACAGAAGCAATATCAGCTTAGCTGCCTGAATATATTGTTGATATAAAACAAACTGACCTTGCTTCCTGAACAATCTATTCCATATATTTCTTTTGAATGAGTTCTTGATGTAGAAAGGCAGAATAATAGTCAAACATACCTCTGCAAAAGCAGAGATTCAAATAATTTTCCCATTATCTCCATTGCAATCAAATTACTTAAGAGCAATGTCTCTTAAGGATGATAGAAATGCATATTTTGATAGATTTGAAGGCCTCTCTAGCAAGGTCACTTCTAAATGAAATTAAATACTCCCATTTCAGTTTTCGATAGTCAGTGCATGATTTTTACACAAGGCAAAAACATAGCTGGTCCTTACTTGAACAACATTGGGGGCAATAGAGACAAAGAAACATTTCACCCTCCCGTGTACTCTCTGCTAAGTGAGTTTGGGGAACCACAGGAAAGCTCCCTGAAAATCTCTGCAGTTAATTTTTGTGGTGATTGTTTGCCAGAAGAACGATATGTGGCAGCTAGAATACTCTGCAGACACACAGGACCTGCTGAAAAGAGTGGCTAACTTAGAGAAGTGTAGGAGAATGGGCTGTGAGCAACCCTGCCCCTGATGAATCACAGTTGTGCTAATTATCAAAGAGTGGAAGTAGCCTTTATCTGAAGTCCCAAATCTCAACCAACCATACCCTGGGAAGGTAAAAAACTGGGCAAGATTTCCCACAGCAAAGTACCCAACTCTGTAAAAAAACTATATTAGGCACAGTTATAAAATAACAAAAACAAAGTGTAGATATTTCCACAAGTGCATGTAGTTGATTCCAGTCCAACTGGAAGGATCTTAATCATATTTACAATGTCTCCCATTTATTCATGAAAATATCTATGCATTATAAAATGTTGGCGTTATTTAACATCAATGTTAAGTCATTAATATCAATGAGTACCTGAAGTAAAAATATTTTGTTTCCAAGTTTAAGGATACGAGCAGAAACATAAGAAAGTTTCAGTACAAACTCTAGTTTGCAAATGGTTCTGGGACTGGTAAGCACTCAAAGACAAGAATAAATGTTTTCACACAGACAAATCACTACTCACACAAAGCAGACCTCTTCATCATGTTTGTTCATTAAAAAAAAAAAAAAAGCCTCTTTTAAAAAATGAGGTTTCCATAAGTTTTGCTAGAGTTTTTTTCTACTTCCTAATGAAGGAAAGCTTATTTATGTAAGTAGCTTCTTGGGCTATTTGCATGGCTGCCCTTTTTGCTGTCACTGAGATTTTACAGACTGACTGGGAGTTCACACCAACACTCTCTGACTACCAGGGGCACCTGAAAGGGGCAGGTAGGTCAGTTCTAGTTCTATCTCCATTTCTGTTAAAGCAGGCTTAAGCCTGTTGCCTTAGAAACAAATAAAAAATCCCCCCAAAACACCAGTGAAACGGTCCTGACCATGTGACTGTGACAAGAACTGCTACTTTGTCTGTGTCACACAGCTTGCCTGAAGTCACTGAGGGACCAGAATGGTTCTGTGTCCAGCTCAGAGGAGAGGCAGGGCTGGAACCCAACCTCTGACAGATGATGCACTCAGGACACCCCTCCCACTTCCCCAAAAGAAGCTCCAGCTCCTGACTGCAGTCACTCCCTCTATATTGTTTTATGTATTTCACACAAGCTGCTCATCCATGTTGTCCATCAAACAATCCTTATTAGAAGCTTTTAGGAGAGCTGCTCGGCACTGTGCTGGATAATCCAGCATTTTTGTGCAGTCTGTTGCTGGACAGATCCTGGTTGCATGCCCTGGCACCGGGGCTGCGGCCGCAGGGATGTGAGTGCAGCTGTTTAACAACAGCACGGTGAACCTCTGAAACTGCTGCAGGAGGAGAGTGATTGCACCCAGCATGCATCCATCACCTGGCACTACAGAAATATAGAGTCATTGTAATAGAACAATATCACATGATAAATACCTTCCCCCTTGAAATCTTTGTGCCTCAGCATTTAGGGATGATGTATGACCAGGCTTCACCTTGACATTTTCCCCCCAGCAGCAGACTGTTGTCCTGTGACATTTTTCTTTGAAGACATATCAGACAAATTTTTGGGGAGGAAGAACAGGAATGAACTTATATACTCATGAAAGGAAAGAAGCAGCTACTATTTTAAATTAAGAAGTTTAGAAGAGGCACAGCTTTGTTAAATTGGAATTTTAATATCAGGATGATTTCGGTTTCCTTTTCTTATGTAACATTTACCAATATTCTCTCAGACCCTGTTTTAGCATATTTTTTTCCCCTTGTATTCCTCTCCAGGTTCCCAGGATCTCTTCTGACAGTTCTTAGTGGAGATGATTATTCCTAGGACAGGGAAAATAGTTCTTTGTAGAACTCCACAGCTGTTTGGTTTATGTGGGGACAAAAATCTGGTTATTTCCTTACATCTCCATTGGACTGTTTGCTACAGCCATGATGATTGGAGGGAGGGAAAAAGCTCACTGGCCTGGCTTCAGCAGCTTACAAAAGCAGAGTCCAAAGTACTTTCAGGATTTATGCCTGTTAGAATTATTCTGTCCAAAAATTGCGACTCCACACCTTCCTATCACATTCTGATCCACAGAACACAAAATGTCAGTGAAAACTGTGATATTGTGACATAAGGCTCAGGCTGTGAATTTTTCTCTTTTTTGTGAGGCATAGGGAAACTGTGGGAAAGAAGCCCCATCAAGGAGCATTGTTATGTGTTTATGGGCTGGAGACACATTTCTCCGGTTATATGGCATTAAAACTTTAAACAGTTATGCGCTTGAAGCAATAAAGAGGAGACTAATGAGGTCCTCTCAAAAGTGAAACTTTCAGGAGGCTTCACAACTCCACGAAGTTACTGAGACTTGCTTCCCAGAGAAAGTAGAAAGAGGAATTTTGAAATAAATTGCTTTAATGCTATTCATTTCTCACCACCTGCAAAGCCGTGCTGACTTACTGCTCAAGGCTTAAAGCCTTGTGGATTGGGAAGGAGGCAAACAATAAACACCTTTTAGCAGCCTTGAAAAGAAAGTAGCACAGCTTAAAACTTTTCTCACTATTTTATCAGCCCACAGAGTTGCTACTCTGAATTACAATACCAACCCCGGGTTCGAGCTGGAGTGATCAAGTGTGCATGGCAAAAGCAAGGCACTGCATTTTGTGGCATGAACTTCATCTCAAAATGAAAGGTAATCCTGAAATGTGTAGTATATATTAATCTATTTTTAAATTCAGGAGGGCTTAAAGCAGGAAGAAAGGCACTGAAGCATTTTAAAGATGTTGGAAAAAAAAAACCAAACAACTATTACACACTGAAGTTCATTACCACTGGTAATACAATTGGATTTCACAAAACCAGTTTGTAAATAATTGCATATGAACTGCACATGGTTGCTCACAGTTTACACATGATTACAGTTTGATTGCAGAGACAACCATACAAACAATGAGCTCAATTTACCCAATAGTTGTAGACATTTTGTAAATGGATTCTATATACTTAAATCCATTTGGTTAAATGCACTCAGTAAATATTTTTCAGCTGTGAGCCCATGCAGGGTAGTCGGTGAGGGTTTTCTACAGTTCAGTGCTCAGACCTCAGCAGAGACTCTTCTGCAACTGTCAGTCTCGCCTGCTTTTCACATTTTGTTCTCTCCTCTCATCTCTCTGTCGTTCTTATTTTGGGGGGACTGATCAAAAATCCATGAGAATCAATTCAGCACTCTCAGCAAGAATATGTCCCAGGCTGTTATGTTAGAAACCGGTGCCACGGACAATGACACGGAATTCACACCTATTCCCAGTGACAGCCACGTGTTGTTCACGGTGCCGGGGACTGCCTGATGTGGGGAGAGCTGATTGTGGGAGAGCTGCCGAGCCTGAACAAAGTTAGTTATTTTAACCTGAGAGCTCCCAGAAAGATTTGCTCAAAACACATCTGTCTTTTCATACCTCTTAAGCCTGTCCCATTAGGCTGAGTTTTGAGTGCATGTTATATTATTGGCTTTTTGCAAGTATTAAAATGAATGCTATGTGCATGTAATGTTGGATAACATGGTAATGTAAAAAAAAAAAAAAATGGAGAAGGGGCCTTTTCGTTCATGTAACTAATACAATGAGTGGTAAAGGATAAACAGAAAAAATCCTCACATTCTTGGATTATCCTATCTGGATGAGAAACACCAGAACCTCAAGGAAGGAGTTTCGACCGCCTGATCAGCCAAAAAGAGGAATAACAGGAATAACAAATGGAAGATTTATGAAAGGGGGTGGTGCAGGTGGGGTAAGGGAGGACCCAAAAGAATTGTTTTGAATAATGCATGAAGATTTATGAATATACAACGTGTCAATGCATTTTAAAAAGTGTTTTCTGAGTTAGAGTGTGCTTTTTGGTGTAAAGCCAAAGCACCTGGTCGTTTAACCCTTTGCTTTATTTCTGTCTCCTATACTCTTTTTATTAAACCTTTAAAATTTTATTAGTAGAGTGAACTTCATTTTTCACAGGCTGGAAAGCACTCAATCACAGGCTCTGCTGAAGCTGCCAGTTCCCGACTGTCACAGGGAGAGGCTTTCCAGAACACGCAGCGCTCTTCCAGCCCTGGCTGTAGCTTGGTGAAGGCACAGCCTCAAGAGACTGGAGCGAACCTGGCCAAGTCTGCCAGGAGATTTCTGCCAGCCCAGGGTGGTGCCAGAGCTTCAGACTGTCGTTAGATGGAACAGCACCTGTAACTCCTCAGGCACGTAGGACAGAGAACATTCAATATCAAGGAATTTGAAAAAAATAATTAGTTATATGCTTTTTTTTTTTTTTTAATAGGTATTGGAACAGGACAAGACAAAAATTTTCTCTCCTCACCAAAATGTTTCAGCTACTTTTTTTCTACCCCCTTGCGAAAATATCACATTTGGAAAGATTAGTAAAGCCTCACCAAGCAAGGATGACTGCCTAACCAGTTCTTGACTTGCACATAGACAGTGTAAATCTGCCTCCTTGGATGGGGAGGGGGCAGGGGGAAGTGTCCTCTTTGAGGGACAAGGTTTTACTTTTGTCTTACATTGCTTTTCAAATCACCAACGAGAACAAACAGTTCTTTCTAAAGTGCTGAGAGAACTACAGTTCTGGAAAAAACATTTTAATGATAGATTTAATTTAATGAGAGATAGTCTTTTGTTTCCCCCACCACAGTTTTTTATCTACTTAATTAGCAAAATGAATCTCTACATGAGATGCACCATGTCACACAACAAAGGCACCGATGACTCCAGATTTTCTCGCACAGCCTCAAAAATCTTTTGTGTTGCTTAATAACACACCTTGGCGGGAAATGATGCCATTAGACAATATTAAATTGCCAATCTACCCCTTTCTTGTTTACAGTACATCCAAAAGCTCCAAAGCTTTTCGAAAGCAAGAAAGTCAGTGACTTTCTGCTATGCTTAATACCTCAAATGATAATAAAGGCCATCTCCAAACTGCAGCAGGCAAATATAATTCCTCTCAACCTAATGAAGTTATGTCTGTTTATACCTGCTTAGAATTTCATTCAGAATTGTGTTTTGGAGATAGGACTTCACAGTATGCTTAGCATCTGCCTTCCAGTCATGCAAAGAATGTGGCCATTATTATAACTGAATATTATTTCTTTTAAACAGAGAGAATTATTAATTAGAAAAAAATGCCCTCATTTTCAGGGGCACTAGAAAATATTCTTGTTAAAAATAAAAAACAACTTCTCTATTAATTATGTCCACTGAGACCAACACAGTAGCAAAACACCAACCATAACTTATTAGCTCAAAATAACTTGTAGAACTATTAAAGATCATCCTTACAAGAATTTTCAGGTATCCATTTCAGTTCATGCCTTTTATCTTGTGCAGTCATTGCTTGTTTGTTTCACCCAAACAAAGAAATCTTGTTATTAAAATAGGACAGCATTAAATTAATATTTTTCTTTATTTTTGCCTTGTGAAAACTAACTGGTTAACTGAAAATGAAAGTTCATTTCAAAAAATCCCGAATGAGTATGAAATACTGCAAATAACAAAGTGTACTTAGATTTATTCTGAAAACAGTTACAGATTCTGAGTAGCACCAAGTTTGACTGTCCAACTAAACTGGATTGATTAATCTTCTGAACTGGATACATTTTCCAGGTTCTCCACTTTTAGTGCCCAGATACCGCTTGAATGCAAACAGAGCCTGACTGCCTTTCTTTGACTGAAAATTTGGGACATGAATATTTCTCTTGGTCAAATGGTATGGTATGTATAGTTTATGCTTTTTCTTCTTCACCATCCCTTAAAGACAAAATTTGGCTTTCAGAGTTGAAGACTTCATGACCCATGTTCCTGCCTGAATTTCCACACATGATCACTGAAAGCAACTCTTCTCTTTATAGGTTCTGTATAATACATCCATATTGCACAATCCACTGACAAAATTATTTAATGGATATTTAAGGATTTATTAATTAGAAAATCAATGATGGATTATAGTAAATGGAAGAAAACCAGAGGAGCACTAAGCAAGCTGGCTCAAGGGGTGACAAAGAATGGAGAGAAAGGAATATACAGTAAGGCAGTCAATGGATACCTGACAAAGATGAACTTTTAAGTAGATACTGGAGGATTGAGAGACTGAAGATTTCCACACAGGACAATCTGACCAATGGCAAAAGTTAAAAAACAAACAAA
>VXBU01004044.1:197206-231103 GCA_013400315.1 Bombycilla garrulus
AAAAAAATAAAAAAAAATAAAAAAAAAAGAAAACCAAACCAAACAAAAAAAAAAAAAAAAAAAAAAAAAAACCCAAACCAAAAAAAACAGAAACAGAGAAACCTCAACTGAAGAGCGAATAGAGCAATGGAATCTGGTCTTCGCAAACTTGTAATTGAGGTTCTTAATTACCTCCAATATCTTGATAATTCCATCTAGATTTAGCAGGTTACAAATGCAAGAGCTGGCACATACTGCAAGAATCTCACATGCAAAGCTACAGGACTGTCTGTGGTTTTCAGAGGTATTTATGTCTAAGTAGCAAGCAGAGGAAATCTTTGTCCTGTCTCTGGCAGGCCCACGGAAGCCCCCATGCCCTGCTACAAGCCCTTGGTGCCTCAGATGTATGGCTCAGTCTCTCACTGCCCAAATTACTCCAGAACACATAAATCCCTTTGTCTACACACCCAACATCCACAATTCAAAATCAGAGGATGCTTTTCAGCAGCCCGCTTCCCCTTCAGAAAGGTGTGGCAGAGGTAGAAGGCAGGCAGCAGCAGCTCAGGCCTGTGCAGGTGGAAAGGCCAGCCCCAGGGGAGGCTGCAGCCCCTTGGCAGCAGTGAGAGCCAAAGGAAGGAGCAGGTTTTGCCCAAGAAGTGTGCGGATACAGGGATTCAAAACACATCAATTCATTACTCCAGGAGATAGTGTTCTTCCTCTCATCAAATATTAATGATCATTTCAGGAAGTTTAAAAAATTGTCTCCAAGCAACTTCTTGCAGACATTAATTAAAATAATGAGCACTATAATATTAAAAGTGTAATTCTCTTACATGTCCTCAAGTGTTTGCCTAGAAGTCTCTGTCTGTGGGAGACAAAAAAAAGAAAAAAAAAAAAAAGAAAAAAACGAAAAAGAAACTCTGAAAGCGCAGCAAATTAAAAGTTGATACTTGTATCACTTCTGGTCGAGCCTATAATTCTCAGCTTGCAAATATGAAATTGGTTTGTTATCTTCTGCAGACAAGATGCCACAAGACTCCTGCTTTTCTCAGCACCCCAGCTCCCTGCCCCCAGCACACACACGATGTTTTCCATCACTGTGCTCCTCCAGAAAGGGGACAAGTCACAACCCACCTATGCTGCTGCAGAAGTGCTGCAAATATATGTGTAAATGTAAGGAGAGGTTTTCAGAATTCAAAGCTGGCATTGTGCAGTTTGCTTGGGAAATTGAGGATTCTGCATGTATTCATATTCAGAGATTTGTATCTACTGCCATTTTATCCCTCTGGTTTTTTATCCCATGAGCACTGAAATGACAAAGGAAACCTGATGTAAAGCCATGCCTGACTCTCTACATAACAATTCAGTTTTAAGCAAGTAAATACAAGGACTTGGAGAATAATCTAATAAAGGATGAAAAGATAACAACGTGTGTTTACTTGTAATGTTCATGGGTTTTGTTTTTTTTTTTCATTTAACAAACACACAAAGCATATCTTTTCAGTCATCTCTGTTCTTAATAGGATTTTGATTTGTTATATACTTCAGTTCATTTGAAAAGACACTTGAGAATGAATACAGGAGCCCTGGTGTCATTTCTACCTCTTTCAAAGGATGTCTCTTACCAAGGTGTTTGTGCAGGGCTCCCAGGAGCCTGTTTGGCAAAACAAAAATACTTCCTTGACAGAGGTCACCTTTCATCTCACATATTCACTGCAACCACCCAGATCAGTATGTAAACTTGACTACATTTGCACTGTTAATTCAAATTAGAACGGACTGGAACATCTCCAAAAGAGAGACTGAAAGAAACTTCAGTTCTAATACTAAGCTCAGGTGGCTGAAATATTCCTCTCACAGAGTATCATGGGTATTCCAGTCCTCTTAGCCAAAGGATGAAGCTGAATTTCAATCTTTTCATGAAGAAAAGTGTGAGAGCCCAGCCTGTCTTTTCCTTTGTCTTTCTTCAGTCTGAAGACTTTGCATTGGACTTGATGGAACAGAAACCAGGACACAGCACAGGGCAAAATGCAAAAACTCCACCATTTGCATAGGGAGTGTTTGCTGTGTTGTGTTCTTCACACCCTACTCTCATCTCAGTCCCTCTATGCAGCCCAGCCGTCAGTACTGCACAGCCTTGGGTGTGTGAAAGCTTTTCTTGTTCTTGTACAGCCAGATCACTGCAGAGAGGAGCCAGCTCTAGAATGATTTCATTTTTTTCAAGGGGAAGCTGAAGTGCTCTTACACTTCAAGCTGCAAGTGCAGCTTATAATTGCAGCTGCATTTCTACTCTTCACTGCTGATATGGCTGAGAAGAGGCAGAAATACTATATTTATGTGAAACTTCACCTTAAGTCTTCGCTTTCCAAAGTTCTGAAAGTGCTGTGCTGCAATAAGGCCACTTAAAATACACGTACACTACGTTATGCCATTCGGATTGGCCCAATGAGCTGCTGTGTGCTATTCCTGTAACTCTCAAAATATTGCTTAATTTAAATTACATTTTCATTGGGTGGTTTGGTTTTTTTTATTCCTGCCTTAATAATAATGTGAAATATTTTTGAATAAAAGATGTAAACAAAGCTAAGTAGGTGACTGCATTGATATCACCTAAAGCATTTGTAATTATCTCTATTATTTCAATGAGAAAATTAGAGAGAAGAGAAAATTCTGTGGGTTTGGGGGTGGTGGTGGTGGTTACTGAGGTTTTGTGGGTTTGTTTTTTAAAACCTGATATGAAAATGGCTGAATTATCATGACAAGGTATCATCTGTTAGTGCACCAAAGATGATAATTTCAGGAGGGCTGTGACAGGCAGAGGTCCCAGGCCTCAGCTAAAAGACAACTTTCAGGGAAAAGTGCAAGGGAAAAGCCAAGTCACAATGTAATGATCCATAGGAGGCCATTTTAGGTAGAATTGATAGCAGTTATTAAAAAAAAAAAAAGAGTAGATAGTTGAGCCCACGGCTAAATTGAACATAGAGCTGTGGATGAAGCTTAGGCTCAGGAGACAAATTAAGGAATGATGAAAACGTCTCTGCCATCAGATAAGAAAACACAGTTTTGTTTTTACTCCTGGTCATAATAGTGAAAAGCGACAAAATGGCTAAAAAGAAGAAATAATTCTCACTCAGACGTAAGCAAAACTGTAGTGTTTGAATACATTTTGTGCACTGACAAATATATATGACTGTAAAGTCTTTACTAAATAAAAGATCCAAATGATCTGCCAGTGGTTTCTTTGTTAAAATTTCAACATAGTATGATTGAGAAGAAAGTTTCAGTGGTTTTTGTTTGAGGGGTTTTTTTTTTGTTTGTTTGTTTGTTTGTTTGCTTGTCTTGGTGCTTTTATATTTAACCCAGTCATACATTGCAGGACTGTCTACATATTGGTATGATGTTGTAGAGCACATTACTGAGATTTTGCCAAAACCATGGAACGATTGATACTAGATTCCACAAAGGAACATCTCAGTTACCTCATATCCTGATCTGGGAGCAGAAATTGGATGGAATGTGGCAGCTCAGTAGCAGCACACACACACACAGTGTTACCTTAGCTCTACTCACGTGAGACTGAGCCAATAGAGTCAGAACATAACATAAAAAAACAAAAAAAAAAACAAAAAAAAACCCAAAAAAAAAAAAAAAAAAAAACTAAAAGGGGGGGAAAAGACTAAATTAAAAAAAAAAGAAAAAATAACAGACCCTGCATCTGTTGGTAGGTCCAAACAGAAGTCCAGATGCGAAAAGGGCATTTTATGACTAAGATACAGCCAACTGAGAAGCACAGAACATCCCCTGAAAAATGAATGACCAAAACAGGCATAGTAAATAGTTTGACATAGAAAGCAAAAGGATGGAGTTACTGCCAAATCTGAAACAAATACTTAGACTTTGAAATATCAGGCTATATTATCCCAGCTGAGACCCATTTCTCTCGCTATGTAATCCAGAATTTCTGCTTGTTGATCTTATGCACCTTGATGCTATTAATGCATTAACAGAAAAGCTGATTTTTATGGTAAATGCTGTCTTCCCGGGACCACGAATGCATTTGACAACAATGATCTTGAGATTTCTGGTAAATAACTTGAGTTTATCTTTATGCACTTGATGCTTTTAACATCTAACTCATTATATCCCTGCCTACTGTATAAACAAGAAGCAGGCACTACAAACTCATTCTGTGGTATAGAGTTTTTTATCCACATTATTTTCAATGTTCTGAACCTTCTTCCACCTCAAAATATCTGCACTGGTTTTCTTTTTTTCTTGCAATCATGGAGTTTCTGTGGAGGGGCTGAGAGCCCCTTCCCAGTGTCCTGTTTTGATGGCTATAAACTCGATTTTCCTTCAGGAGAAAGCACCAATCTCCTGATCCCACTGCCTGGATGCTTCTCAGTGCAATCACCTGTATTCCAAGAGCTTTCTTAGAGGATGTTCCCAAGCTTTTATCTTCAAAACCATGGAACAGCTGCAAAACTGCAGTACATGTACTCTGGTCCTGGTCATGGCATGAAAATGTTAGAAAGGGGTGAGTTCAGAAGTAGCTGAAGTTCACAGGATTTACTACTCAAAGCCTATGGAGGTTGAAATTTATCTACAATTTAATACATTTTTGAAAAGTATATATGCAATTAAACACACATTATTTCCCATCCCAGGCTGATTTGATGGTAATATACATCAGTTCTGATTACTGCTTATTCAGATATACTGATCTTCTTAAAAACATTTGAAAAGCAGTGCTGTAAACAGCAAAGAGCATATCCATTTTTCTAACAGCTCGCCCAGAAAATCCTTTCTTCATTTACTTAATTTCTCCAAACTTATGTTTCTCTTCTGCCATTAAGGCTACTTAAAAAAACCCTCTCAAATCATAAATCCTGTGTTGGTTTGAAGTATTCCAAGCAGAGGTTGGAATTTGGCCACTGCCATGGATCTTCACCACTATTAGCCTCTCTAAACAACATCAAACAAGAAATGGTTTGTGAAAATTAAAATGGCTGTGTTGATTCAGCCTCAGCATCCCCCTGGCTCAGTGCTCTTTCTCCAGAAGGGACCACGAGCAGATATCTAGGAAAAAGCAAGAATAATCATGACAGCTTCCTTAACATTCCTCTTCCCTGCAGACTCTGACTCTTCTTTGATTCAGGAGGTCTGGGGCTGTTGCGGTTTGCTCATTTAGTAACCCACAACAAGTCTCTTCCCATTCTTGTCTGGTCTCTTGAGCTCACATGAATGTTTTTCATCCAGGACATTCAATAAACATTTCCATGCGTCTGCAAAGTGTGTTATAAAGAACCACTTTGTTTCGTCTTTTCCATCTGGCTTTCATTAACTTGCTTTGATAGCTCCTACTTCTCATATTCAAACAGAAGGCAAACACAGGCTTTATTCTCACTCTCCATTCCAGTCATGGCTCTCTAGTCCTCCATTTCTCTTGAATTCCTTCATTTCTCTTGAATCATGGATTTTTTTCCTCTGTTTTTAGAAGCCTGAGCTTGCCCAGAAGAACAATTGGTGGAAGGCATTCTCTATCTTTGACCACGCTCTCTTCTCTGAAATCTTTCCAGTTTTAACAAGTCCTTCTGAAGGAAGGAAACACAGCTGCAGTCACTCAAGACATGGATAGCCCACGCGTTTTTCCACTCAGCATTTGTTCTGGTTTTCTTCTCAGACTCAGAGCAAGCTTTAAGAAATCCTAAATATCTGTTGCATTTTTTTGACAGCTGCCAAACACAAGGCTAATGGTTTCACTGTACTATTAGCATAATCTCAATTTATCATGGGACTTCTCTTTATTTTGGGAACTTGCCACATGGAAAATTTCTGTATTTTTCACTTTTTTCCTCCCTTTTTAGCTTTGTTTTCACAGGTTCCATTATTGCATTCTGTGCTTGAACTTAAACCCAGATGCATTTTCCTCGTACAAAAGAGTGGACACAGATAAAGGCAAGAAAATCTTTTGGCACTCCTTGTTTCCAAAGGCATTTCACCAGAACTCTGATGTCGGTCCCATTGTCACAGATGGAAGTATGCATTTAAGCACCATTAAACAAAACATTTATTGCAAATGCATCGTAATTACAGAAACACCTGTGCAAATCCACTCTGAGAAGACACATTTTTGGAGCTGAGCAGCTCTGGTATTTCCATGGGGGGACAGCACAGAGGTGAATAAAGCATGGTGGGGATGCAACACAAGATTTTCCAAAGCTTTCTTTGGCTGCTTTTTAGCAATGTGTTTATGTTAATTTTCAATATTAATCCTCACACAATCTACAAATTCTTTTTTCGGGAAGAATTTCTTCACAGAGACGGTGGTCAGGCATTGGAAGGGGTTGCCCAGGCAACTAGATGGACTCACCATCCCTGGAGGTGCTCCAGAAATGAGTGGGGCACCCTTAATGCTCGAGTTTAGTTGACAAGTAGTCAAAGGCTGGACTTGATTATCTTGGAAGGCTTTTCCAACCTGAATGATTCCATGAGTCTGTGATTCTATGACCAGGGGAACTAAAATCAAATTTTCATAGGTGCCACTGATAAGATGGTGAAACAGAAAACACTTTGAAAGGGACTGAGACAAGGGTAGATTTCAGTGATAAAAAGACTCCAGCTACAATACAAAAAAAAAATAAATAGTGAAGATCAATAAGAAAGGCAAGAGTAATTAAAAGCAAAGTAATTAAATTAGAAAACAAGCAAGTGACAGAACCCTCTTCTACAATGAACAGAAAGAACATAAAGATGTATTTGAGAAGCCTGTGAGCTTCCCCTGGTGCTAAGGACAGCTATAAGCAGTTTCAATTAATACCATTTAGAGATTCACTGCAGTTGATTTCAGAAGAACGAGCCCACTTTCTATAAGTGACTAATGGAGCTGACATTTGTAAACCATTATGGACCCCAAATTCTAATCACCATTTATTCAACAAAAAGCTTTTTCATCCAGCTAGACTAGGCTGACTCCAAAAGTACATTTTAGAGTGATAATTAATTCAATGCCAAATGTGCCTGCAGTAAAAATACCTTTAGGGAATGAACACATAACAGTGTGTATAGCTTTTAAATAAGCTGTCCACAGGGCTATGCCAATTTAAACAAATTAAAATAATTGTCAGTATCCTAGGTATGGAAATATTCTTTTTGTAAAACTTCAGTGAAATGCCCTGGAGGCTTGGGTGGCATAGCAAGACTGTCTGAGAGATCCAGGCACTTACATCTTCTCTGTCCAGCTTGATAGAAATATCCTCAGATGCTGTGGTGCATTCAGTGGTGTTGATATAATGGCCTAATCCTGTTTTTTCCAGGCAGATGGATGTCGATCCAAACCAACACCCAGGAAGGCTGGGAGCCCATAGCAGAGCATTCGAACAGATTCCTTCCTCAGCTCACTCTGGTTATCTCACTCATCTATTTCTGTTCTGTCTTTCCCCCCAGAAAAGCAGACTGCAGACTGAAAAAATAAAAGGGCAAAAAGTAACCATTGAAATGCTTGTAAGTGGCAGCAGGCACAGGAGCCAGGCTGCACCTGAACCTCCCCTGTGTAATTGGATCAATGTTTTTGAGGAGGCACGGGTACACTGCACTCTCCCTCTGCTTCCACTGGGGCTGGCTGGGACTGAGTTCAGTTCCATCAGCCCCACAGACACTCAGGGCTCTTCAGTGTCCTGAAAGTTCTTCTAATAAGCAGCAATTTTTTAGGCCGTTGCAGCACTGTGATCTTGTGCTGATTTGTGGAGCACCAGCCTTTCAGACTGTTGTTACTGCCTGAGATCAATACCACAACAGCATCCCCCACCCTTGCAAAGGAGAAAACTGAATTCATGGCAGCCTTTTGTACAGCAGGCAGGAACTCAGGATCTGGCCCAGTGTGGTCTGGATCAGCTTTTCAAAGACTAAAACAACAGGACAGGGTTGTCCTCCCACAAGAGCAGGTATTTTGGGTCCTAAAAATGCTTAGGTTAATGTGTGATTTTATGCAGATCTTGCACAGATTCATTTAGAACAGACAGCTGGACAAATAAAAAATAATACTCTTGTTTTTCAGCACTGCCACAGATCGTCAATGTCATCCTTAATTTGTTTCAACAGGTTCAGAGGGCATCAATAGAACAATATGAGCATTTTCCACCTGCTGCTGGTTGAAACAACAACATTTAAACGGTCTAGACTTTACAGCTCTAAGAAATAAATCCTTTGGGAAGGGGAGGAAAATACTCTTCTATTCTAATCTAAACTGTTTACCAGATTATATGGTGACCTCCCACCCAGTCTAAGATTTCATACTCCATTTTGAATAGCATTAGTTTTCATTTCCAATTTACAACAATAAAAGAAAGGGGTTTATCCTACTCTACATTAAGACAGAGTATATAGCAGCTTATTAGAAAACAAGAAAGTAAAAATTAATCACAACATTATCAAATAAGGACATTTGGAATGGCTTTTCAGATCATTAGAAAGACACATTTTAAAAAACTCCTAGTCATATCTCATGGAGAAAGAATATTTAGAAAGTCAGTATTTCTATCTCAAATATACTGAAGAAGTTACTATATTTAGCAGGTCTAGGTATGCTGAAGGGAAAAGAAGAGATAATCTAAAAAGTAGGAACAGATCTGGTCATCAACTCCCAGACTCTCCTAGTATTTGTTTTAGTGTCTGCCCCTGCTCACATCTCCAGATACAAATCCAAATTCTAGTCTTCTATACCTCAGAATATTTCTAATCAGATATTCCAGTTTAAATTCATTTCCACTTACATTAGAATACTTCCAGACTTTACCATAGACCAAGTGCTACAATAATATTAGGTGTTTCAATAAAGGGCAGTGCTCACTACACATTACACATCCACGAGTATTCTCTTTCAGCTCCTGTAGATGTGCTGCTTGATTTGACAAAGCTATTTTCATGACATATCAGGCACAAATTTCTTTCAGTGCCCCAATGTTTTAAATCCTATAAAAAGGCTTAAGGGGAAAAGAAATTGTAAACATTTGCTTAATGTTTGGTTACTGGAGAAAAAAAAAGTGGATTTACATCAGCTGGTCTCAGAACACAAGAAACATGCAGATATGGATAACTGAAAGCCCTTATTCTTGAAGAGCTCATGAAAAAATCTATTGGAAAATTAAATTTTTGTCCTGCCCCCCAGAAGACTTTCCTCATCTTTTCCTCATGAATTTCCCATGAGGAGACCATCTTCACCAGACATTAGAGAGAAGAGAGCTGAGCCAGTGTGAACACAACATTTGAGCAGCCTTTGCCTTTATCCAGACTAACACACAGGCTACACCCACCTTTACCTGATGCAGCGGCGCCAAAGAATGAGAGCTTTGTCCTCTGGGCATCCCCTGAGCTCCTGTGCAGGGCTGCTGTATTCCAGGTTATTTCTGCCAATATTGTTTCATTTTAGAAGCACAGGCAGTAGCATGCATTTACCAAATGGGGGCTTATTAGGAGGAGCTCTTATTGTTTAATATGAGGACCACTCCTTCTGATGGGCATGGGGGATTAGACATTTAGCATTTCCTCTGAAGTAAAGCCTTTGAAAAAGGTATCAAATGTAAGGCTTGGCAAGAAGAATAGGCAGCAAATAACACAAAGGGGAATTATTTTCTGAGATAATGTTACAATTTACCACGTTGTATCTTTTTGTTTTACAAGCATATGCTTAAATGCAACAGTAAAGTGGGAAGATCAGATGAGATACAAAACCTGATCAATTTATTTCAGCTTGCTGTTTTTTGAAAGTTGGCAGGCAAACTGACTTCTGTGACAAAATCCTCTGCAGGTGCTTTGCACCAGACTTCACAGAGCAGTGCCCTGTCCGTCCTGCTTACAGTCAAATGGGACCCACAGGACACCCTGCTCCAAGTGCACCCCGCCCATGCCCGTGTCATGGCAGGGAGGGGATGAATTTCATCAGCTGGGAACCCACTTCCCCACCATCTGGTAAAGAGTTCCTAGTAAAGGAACAGTCTTTTTTTTTTTTTTCTTTTTCTTTTGTTTCTTTTGTTCTTCCATATGTCGAAACATGTAATGAGAAATCACACTTGAAGGAGATTATGAAATTCTTGTTTGGGATGGGATGGAATCACCATCTCATTGCTGACAACGGGAATTTTGCTTTTGCACTTCAGTAGGTAGAGGATTGCACACAACTCCTTTCTTTAGCACATATTCTAATACCTTTAAAAGAACTATTTATATTGCATTTAATTTATTGCATTAGATTTTATGTTCCCAGAGAATTTACACAGCCATATCCTAACAAAATGGTTTATTTTAATGCAAGTGAGCATATGAATTTTACGCAGATCATTAACATCTGTCATTTTCAAAATTGTTAATAAATTCTACTAAAAAATAAACCCCAAACCAACCCCTAGATGGAAATGAAGTGCACTGCCTATAAATATTTTGTGAATTCCAGGAGTCTGAGTTTCCACAGAAGAAAAAACATTTCCTGCAGTATTTTTTTCATTAATAATGTATAAAAATAATATGCGAATGTTCAGACTCTTTGGTACTGTGGAATCATCCTTCCCAGTCTTCTCCAAGTGTTACTCTTCATGCTGAAAAAGGTCAAAGCTAATCGTCTCCCATGGATTGTTCTCTTTACTATGGAGGTGGCCATCTGTGCATAAAGCTCTAACTTCTGCTCTAGCCTCACTTTTTCCTAGAGTTCTTCCTCAAGGACTATCCTGCCTCTTCTGTCTGTAGCTGTGAATGAAACTACAGTGCCTGCAGGTTCAAAGGAGACTTCTGCAGGCCTTTCTCTTAAAGTCCTTGAGCAGGGGTAGTGTTCCTTGGCCCTGGCACTGTGCCACATTAGAACAGGTTTGAGCACCTTTGCCCTCTGACCAACCTTCAGACAAGCTGATCTGCAGAATTAGTCTAATCAGAGTTCAGCTGCTGATAACCTGGCACTGCATTCCTATGCTGTCCACTTAATTTGACTGATTTGCAAGGATAGCAGGATGTCCCTTTCTCATCTCTGGTAAATAGAAGTGATTTCCTCTGCCTGATTGCCGAGCTGCAATTTCTTCTCAATATCATACAATTTTAATGATGTGCTGAAAATAAGGATTTTCCTCGTATCTATAGGGTTCTACATTTGTCACCTCTGGTTATCCTCAAAATGCATTAAAAAAGGCTTAGAAAATGGCTTCTTCTGGAGAATACACAACTTTGAGTAAATGTCTATGTATACAAAGTATTTCTGGAAATGAAAGTGGATGAATAAAAATACACTATAAAGAAAGAGAAATAGAAAGAGGATTAGCAGCAACCTTTTAGCTGTGAAGCTTTGGGATGCAGGAAAATTAAGGTTAGAGCAAAAATCCTGCTGAGTTAATATGTATGGAAAGATGAAAGAGAGAGGAGAAAGGGAGTGTGGCAAATGGGAGGGGTGAGAAAAGCTGCAAAAGGTCAAGTTGCATGCAGAAGAGGTGAGCATGGAATCAAAGGGTAGGAGCCATATGAGTCGAATCAAAGTAGAAAGGAGTCAAGGCTTGAAATAAGAACACTGATCATTTTGGAGATAGGTTATTGGATTAAACTGGAACAGTGTTATCACCTTGTCCAAGGAACAAGAAATGAATTAAAAGCACATCATACAGGAGGCTGTTGAGCTGTACATTTCTTTTTATATTTTTTCATTAGTGAGGTGCCTGCTTCTTTTGACTCTAATTTCTTTAGCCTCATTTGATAGAACAATAAAGCCTTTCTTTTCATTTATGTTGGTTTCCAGGACTCCTCAATTGATTCCATGAATCCTCACCTATGCTGTTAATCGCAAAAACAAAGTCTTATTACTTCAACTTTCTGAATCTGACAGATATTGGGACTAAATTTTGCAGAGGGACATGTGTGCTGAAGGAGGAAATTGATTAGTGCATGAACTAGTCCTCCAAGGAGAATTTGTGGCAGATGTCCTATTTTAGAAGTCTCCTCAGTGCAGAGGAAGCAATGCTAAATTGACATGGGAATGAGTAAAGATTAACTAATCTTTTAGTGTTTTTGCTATGCAGCCACACTTGAGAATTACATTGCTTATTCCCTCCAAATGCTTATTATTCTTAGAAAACCCTTCTGTCCCCAATACAAAACATTTCCAATTGCTTCCTTTAAAAGCCTGCTTCCTCATCCCCATTTCTGCTTTCATTACATACCCACTTTAGTGATGGCAAAGAAGAAATAAAAATTGAAGAGTCCTCAAATACTTCGAAGATTTAAAAAATAATAATTGATCTTGGACAGATCAATGTTGCAAAGAGGACTTACTCTGTGGTAAGTGATTTTGAAGTCCTGCTGCCACTTATATTCAGACAGCAGGCAAAGGACTTCAAAAGGAATTGGATCAGGCTACGGATACCTGATCTCCATTTTGTGCAAATTATACCAGCTGTATTTGTAAGAACACAAAAATAGAACAGGTCTATAATACCTAGACTTTATTGTCTGAAAAACACTATTGGCCCTTTCATCTCTGCAGATTTATATTCAGCAATACCTTTCTTTAAGCTATGCAAAAAAGAAAATATATGATTAAACATTCAGTTCTGACATTAGCTTCAATGAAAGGGACGAATATTTTATGTACTGTAATAGTTACAATCACTCATTAGGATTTTGGAAATGAGAGCAGATCTGCACTTGATACTTCTTTTGCAATTTTGCTCAGGCAGGCTGTGCCGTGTTCTGCAGCCGTGGATATTGGCTGTGTTTGTGCTCCTGGTCAGGGAACGGGCATACTGGAATGCCTGAGAAAGCGTGGCAGTGTAATTCTCACAAACACTAAGCTTTAATCACCGCTTGCATTCCCACTGATTAGAGCACAGAATACGAAGCCCATTATCCAGCAGCCCTTCAAGCAATTGCTTTTGATTCCAAACTGAGAAAACTCTGCAAAAGCTGCCTTTAACAGCGGGGCCATCTGACTCAGAGCACTCTCCTCAAGTCAGAAAAATGTCCCAAGAGTTCCTTCTTTCTGCAGGACTCTTGAGAGTGTGAGAGTCTGAGGAACATCAAAAAAGTAGGTGTTCAAGCTGTGGTTTTAGTGCTTGCCAACAGTGCATACTAAATCAGATTGTTATCCTTATTCCACATAAACACAGAGTAATTGGGCAAAAACAAAGAAAAAATATCTTAAACAGGCTGTCCTAAAAACCCAGCAGACCTAAGTCTTTAGGAATCACTGCCATCTATAAGGGCAGGCATATATTCACCTTCTAACTGCTTAAATCTCCTACATCACAGTCAGTGCACACCAATAGAGTCAGGTTTTGGGTTTACATTCACCTTCTGGAAACAGAATCACCATTTTGCTCAATAACATTGTCTCCACCTTTTCAAAAGAGAAATAAATTAATGTTTTCTCCTTATTTGGTGGGCTGGTAAGTGATTTTTGCTGAATTATCTTGGACCAGCTGAAATGATGTGGATGCTGCAGGAAATGTTCTTGTAAAGCTGGTCCATGCTGGCATATGGATATCATGGGGTTCTGTACATCAGCACTTTTCCTTCTGGGAGGTTCTGGCTTACTTTGCTTACAGAACTGCACACTTGTGATGTATATTCAAGCCATTAAGTAGTAAAAAAACAATACTGAAGTTGTACTGCATCTTAAAATAAATGACAGTAATAGCATTCCTTTCATGGCTTTAGTAAACTTCTAATAATTTTCCTATTAATAAAAACCCATCCCAAGAAAGGAGGCATCAATGAATTTTAGATTTTGATTTTTGAATTTTGGTTTCAGATTTTGATTTTTGTAATGAAACCTAGAAAATGCACACCCAAACTCCATGGCAATGTAGCATTCTAGGTTTGTTTTGGTTTTGTTTTGGTTTGCTTTTTTCCAAATGATCACCTTGAATTGTTGCTTCTGTTTTGTAAAAGTTTCAGAATTACAAAGCCATCCAAAACCTGGCCTGATTTTGACCTTGTGTGACAAAATACTTAAAAGCACTTGAAGGAGCCCCTCTGCTCTGGAGCCAGGCTGGGAGAGCTGGGGATGCTCCCCTGGGGAGGAGAAGCGCCAGGGAGAGCTCAGAGCCCCTTGCAGGGCGTGAAGAGGCTCCAGGAGAGCTGGAGGGGGACTGGGGACAAGGGCTGGAGGGACAGGACCCAGGGAATGGCTCCCAGTGCCAGAGGGCAGGGCTGGATGGAATATTGGACAGGAATTGTTCCCTGGCAGGGTGGGCAGGCCCTGGCACAGGGTGCCCAGAGCAGCTGTGGCTGCCCCTGGATCCCTGGCAGTGCCCAAGGCCAGGCTGGACACTGGGGCTGGGAGCAGCCTGGGACAGTGGGAGGTGTCCCTGCCAAGGGCTGGGGTGGCACTGGATGAGCTTTAAGGTCGCACCCAACCCCAAACCTTTCCAAACACAATTCTGTGAAATGTGAGTCATCTTTTCAATGCTTTTATTCCTTGCACTGCCAAAGAAGATGACACCCTTCAGTAGAAGTTTTTTTGTTGTTAAAGCCTTGGTGCTTGTATAATCAAATTCCTTGAACTTCCTACGTGGCATCTCAGTTCATAGTCCACAGGGACAAATGGGATGCAGATATATTCTTCAATTCTTTACTACCTTGTGGTGCAAAGTAACATTTTCCCTCTATAGTGAAACTCTGGCACTGACAGGATGCATTCTGTATTGTTTACTATAAAAGGGAAAATTTATGCTTAGAAAAGGTTTTGAAATGCCATCTTTCTGAGTGTAAGCACACAAGTAAAATCAATACAAATTCAACACCCTGCTTCTTTTTTCAATTCAATAATAATAATATTAAAACTGTGTTTAAATGTCAAGGATATTGGAAAAATTAAAGATAAAATTACAGCAGCACTTCCTCCCCTGTGAAATAATAATTCTTTCACTAATCCTGTAAACAAAAGCACTTATTTAATTGTGTTCATCTGTTCTAGAAGTACGTTATGATAAAGATGTCTCTGTAATAAGAATTGATTAAAATAAACCATCTGTTTGAAAAAAAAAATCTAAATAAAAAGTATATGTAGCAAACCCAGAGGGTAAAAGGCTTTTCTCAGTAAAGCCATTAGAATTTCATTTGGACAAGATCATGGCTTTATGATTCCTACAGTGTGTGAGGGGGTTAATATTGTTTAGTGTTACTGAAAGTGCTGAAGGTGCTGATAGGAATCTACTTATTTGTTTATTTTAGACTTTAGGACAAAAGTCACCTCTGAGGGGAACAAAAGGCAAAAGTACCAATGAACTCTAGGAATGGAGGGCAGGAATTCCCCTGGAAAGGAGCTCGTGGAAGGTCTGGTGGAACAGAAGGGATCTGGTTCTCCTGCTCCCTGTGCTGGGGCTGGGAAAGCTCCAAATCAGATGAAGGGAGACCCAGACCCATTGATGACTGAAGGGAATTATCAGACTGGATAAAGGAAGCTAAAAAACTGCAGTGAAAGTCCAGAGAGACCAGAATTATCAATCCCATCTCAACCAACATCAGAAAATAACTGTTCCTTTGGTTTCTTGTGGTAGTATCAGTTACCCACTCCTAACTAAAAGTCCCGCTCTTAAAGCTCAACCCAGTCTTTACCTTACACAACTATTTGTATATTGCATTTATATTTTATATATTGCCCTTGGGATGAAGGAAATGCAGTCCCTGTTTAAATGAGATTGCAATGAAAACATGCTAAATGCGTGAAATGCTGATATGTTGCTATGTTAAGCAGCAACAATGAAAGAATCTTACTAGGACCTGCATTAAGGCTTTAATTTTTTTCTTTTTAAATATATTTTTACTTTGCATTTTTGTTGCAAAATAATGACTGATATTTCACACTACTTCCATATATATTAGTGGAAGTCTGAAGTCAGTCTCCTCTGCTATTTGTCCTTTTAGAAATCATCAGGCTGAAGGCAGATGAGCAACTCTTTTTCAGCTAATCCTTTATTTTTAATTTCCCTTTGTTTTCACACACTTTTTTAGTGTGCTGCTGGGGTAACTATAAGAAAAAAAAAGACACAAAATAACCAGTTTCTTAATACCCCCCCCCAATACATGTTAGATTACAAGCATATAGGTTAGATGCAAAATATTTTTAACATTAAATAATGCAGTGTTTCTGCATTTCTTGGAAGCGGTGCTATGTTTTCACAGCATTTTTGGCATCATGTTCTGAGTGAATTTTGTGACAGAAATTATTTTTTTTAATTATATGCTGTGGATCACTATCAGCCCAACTATATATGAAGTCAGCATAGGAACTGAACTGGCAGTTTTCACTTGTATTGAAAAGGAGGGGATGCAGTAGGATACACCACCCCCTTTTCACTGCTGCTCACACTCGTGTTTACCTCCACCATCCACGGCTGACAGACTGCACACTTCTGGTTTTGAGGCAGAATTTTCACTCAGAACAATGAGTTCTATCCATGGAGTAGCTGATTTGGGGCATAAGTGCATTGCTCACAAGGGGAAATTAATCATTACCAGAGAACACTCCACCATAATGTTCACTCAGCTATAAAGCTGCTCCACTGGAGATGGGTTGGCATTTTCCAAGTCCTCATTAATACCAGTCAGAATAGAAATGCTTTTCAGCTTATCCTATTTCATATATATTTATTCTGAAATTATGAAAAGTACCTTTGAAGCAGCAATTGTGTGAAGTGAGTGACCAGAACAACATAAATGGAGAAGTATCATTATTTTGATATATTACATTTCAAAACACCGTACCTTGGGCAATACCTCACATGAGGATGTTACTGCACATTAATTTTGAGAATGTTAGGATCTGCCCACCACTATTTCAGCAGTAAATGCCATGGCAATAAAGAATAATCGCTGCAGTAGTCACACTATTATAGTTAGAGCTCTGTTGGAGTTTCCATTATAAGTTGTAAATGCTCTTTTTGAAGGATTTGCAACTTGGTGCTTTTGAATTCACATTGGGCTGCAACTTCACATGGGGAAGGATTAGTGTATATAATTGCTTCAGTTTTATTTGATGTTTAGGTACACTGGCTGACAGAAAAATAGACCAGCTCATTGAAACACCAGCCTTGCCTGCACACTGCTTTTTGCCCTAACTTTTTGATTACAGTGCAATTTTATCCAAGGATAATTACACTGGAACAGCATCTCCTGTAGCTCCAGTGTAAAGGTGTTCCACCAGTACAGCTGATTTCTTTAAATTTAGTGAAATGAACTGGTTTTTATGTCATGCCATTACATTCTTAAATCCTAATTATAGACCTTTTCCTACTGTATTTTAACTATGTTGGCTTCTACATCAGCAGGATCAGAGTAAAGCAGAATCCATGGAACAAAGCCCTAAGATGATGCATTTATTTATAGGAAGTGAGCAAACTGATACCTTTTCTTAAGTTGTTTCATCATGAAAAGGAAAAAAAAAAAAGCTTTTATAGCTTCATGTTTTGGTTGGTTTATTTTAGAGGGTTTTTTAGGAAAAGCAGCTTTTCATATTTTTACTTTTCTCCATTTTCCATTTGCAGTGCTGTAGCCCTAAAGCTTGAGACTGTTCTGCTGAGAATTACTTACGCCTTAACAGAGCTTCAGCAGTTTGAGTGATACATTAAATTGCTGGTACTTAAAATCACACGGGTCCTGGAATGTGAAAAAACTCCGTATCATATTTGGCAATGAGGAGTAGCAGGTATTGGAAACAATGAAAAATAGCAGTAATTGGCCCAGGAGTTCACGTTTGACTTAATGGCCAAACTGTTAATATTTCCAAGTAAAGTGAAAAACATAAACAGAGGAGTTTGCAGCAGAATTGCTGTGATACAAAAAGGATTCAGAAGTACCCTGTATTTATGAAAGCCCAGACATACTAACAAATAATGAGGAAAAAATGGGTGTAAAAACTCTAATCTTTGGTAAATTGTACCAAAATACGAGAGGAGCAGTACCATTACCGTATGAACAAAACTCCAGCTTCCGTGCAAAGCTTGTCACATCTAATACAATCAGCTCTAAACCCGATGCAGGGAATCATGACCCTACATCTCTACTGTGACACTAGACTTCTCTCACCAAAAAGAACATAGTTAATTAATTTCAGCTGGAGGATGTTCTCCAGTTTCATAATTAATAACATGTACATCCACCACATTAACCGCTGCAGCTGAAACAGTATGTAAAGTGATTAGTAAAGGTAAATTAAGGCTGATTTCCATCCAAAAATAGGCTGTACCAGTTGTAGTCAACTTTTAAAAGATCAAAACCATGTCAAAACTTATTTACGGACACTGAAACACAAAGAGCAGTGCATAGATTGCCAACAGATTTGAAACTAGATTAAAACTATATAGAAGGAAAATTAACATGGTAATAATCTGATACAATATGTTCTATATCTAATATATCTGAAGCAGATTGGTGTGATTTTCTATAGAATTTAATGTACTGAGCTTATTTAAGGAGACCTGAACAAAACAAACAAACAAACAAACCAAAAACAAAAGACACACAACAAACCCACAAACAAAAAAAAAAANAACATGGTAATAATCTGATACAATATGTTCTATATCTAATATATCTGAAGCAGATTGGTGTGATTTTCTATAGAATTTAATGTACTGAGCTTATTTAAGGAGACCTGAACAAAACAAACAAACAAACAAACCAAAAACAAAAGACACACAACAAACCCACAAACCAATCAAAACCACAACCAAAAATCAAAACTCCCAGATCAAACACTGACAGTGAGTTTTGTTGTGTCTTCAGGTGGGCTACAGTTTATTGGTTAGTTACCTTTCCCATGTACAACAGGAGAGGGACTGGGATGGCAGACATTTCTCAGCAAGACTGTAATTGCTTTTGCCAGACTCGTTGAAGACAGTGCCAGTTTTCCTGTGGAACTCCCTGGGAACAGGGATGAGGATTATCAGCCTTGAACTGGCAGAGGAGATGAGCATCTCCTCTGAAACTGCTTTGATGGAGAGACCTGATTCACAAATTCCATTATTCAAT
This sequence comes from Bombycilla garrulus, assembly GCA_013400315.1. NCBI lineage: Eukaryota > Metazoa > Chordata > Aves > Passeriformes > Bombycillidae > Bombycilla > Bombycilla garrulus. The sequence continues at coordinate 216,185 of VXBU01004044.1, forward strand.
ATCTCTCCCACCTACCTCCTCACACTCACACCAGGTTATATGAACACATACTAAGCTTTAAGAGGCAAGCCTTTAGAAAATTGCTGGTAAAAAAAAAAAAAAAATAACCAACAAAAAAAACCAATGGGGTTTTAGTCCCTAAAGTGTCAACAAAAGGTGAAATCATTAGAAAGCTGAGAGAGCTGCAAGATCCTATTCTGTTAAAAACTTTACCAGGTGAGCCTGTTTGGTTTATTGCAGGACTGCAGAAGAAAAATTGGTGTATTAGCAGTAGGGGCTAGAAAGGAGACACAAATAAGAAACAATCATTTTTGCCCAGAGGTAAGAAAGTCTAGAGTGTATGAGATCATTTTATTGAGTTCCAGTATTCTAACTAAAATACTAATTTGGGGACCCACACTGCTAGAGAAACATTGTGTTGGAAAATGCCTGTCTGTGACTTTTCAAAGTTCATCCTCAAGGAGAAAACTGATTTTCTGTGCATCATTCTTGGAGAAATGAAGCTGCCTAAAGCATTTTATGTTCCCACCATTAACACCCCATATGCTTATACTGGCACCTGTTCAAACTGTCATTCTCTGTTGTACATGCTGCTCACAGAAGAAAAAATTTCAAAAAGGCATTTAACATATTTTAGCTTTGACCACATTTGAGCAGGTGTAATAAAAATTAAGAGAAAGTTGCAGGTGTCATAATGTTCCCAAAATGTAGCAAATATTCTGCTTAAGAGCTGCTGCTCAACAGTAATTCCAGGACAGTCCTCTTTTGAAAATCAACCTCTAATAAGTGTAGCTTATCACACTGTGAATGCTGCCTACCCAACTGTGCACGTGCCTGCTTTTTGTGGTGCTATTTTGGACATATCAAAACTTATCACAGGTGAAAAATATGAAAAGAAGAGACTTTCCACTTGGAGGTCAAAATAAACAAACAAACAAACAAACAAACAACAACAAAAATATCATTTTTTAAAATTCAGATCCCAAAATGTATATGTTTGGTTTAGGTAAAACACATTAAAGTTATTAAATCCATTTACATACTTGTAAAGATTATTTTTAAAGCAAAAGTTTTTCAATTAAAAGTAATTTTAAGACATTGAATATTTTCTTCATATACTTCCAAATTCTTCCCCTTATTATCAGCAACATTGTTATCTGAATGCAATGTACAGTCCATGTTCTTTCCTCCACAAAATCCCGTGAATATTTATGCATAGTTAGTTCTAGATTAATACTAAAAATATCTTTGTTTTCTCATGTTGTCACAGTTTACCATAGAGCCATACATTACATATGTACCATTTCTGTGTCTATACAGATAATAAAACTATGATACCTTAAATAAGTTTTGAACATTTCTGCTGTAAGCAAAATTTAAAGCTGTGGTATTTAACTAAATGTTATAATGGAGCATTGAAGCCCTTCCTACCTGTAAGAAAAAAAAAAAAAAAAAGGAAAAAAGGAAGGGCTTGTGCTTGCAGAGCTACACAGGACAATCCCGTGGAGAGGGAAATTAGAATGAAAGGTTCTGCCTCAAACCTCACTGAAAACACTGGGATATTCTAAAACATCTCTTCTTATCTGCAAAGCAGGTGGTGTTTTAACAGTTTCCGTATTCCCCACTGGTGTGTTTTCCACATATAGCTTCCAATGATAAATTGCATTTCATTGGCCGAGTTATTTCACAAAGCAGAGCACTAAAGGAAGATTTCTGAACAAGATGAGCCCATATAAACAGTCTGCCTTCATGGCACTCGTGTGGAGCCTCTCTCTGCTCATCACTTTGTTTATCCACATTCTGTATATGGCAATCCATCAGCGAATGGTGCATAGGAAGACTTCAAAACAGAAACAGCAGTACCCTGTTTACTGCAGAGTCAAACTTTGGCAAATAAGCCCCACCAGGCTTCTCTTGGAAAAGCTATCAGAATTACTTCTGTTTTCTTGTTTGAGATGAAAAGCCCCCTATTGCCTGCCAATATTTGTATATTTTTACATTTGGATTATCTGTGCAGGATTCAGTAGGCAGAGTTGGTCCAGGAGAAATAACAGATTTGTGTGCCCAGAAACACATATTTGGAGCACTGATAGCCTTTTTCTACACTACTGTGGGAACTTTCCTGAGAAAGGAGGTCCTAAACATGCTGCAAAGATTTCATAACTATAATGCTCCCTGTGGAAGGGTAAAAGGCTGTAAAAATTGGGAAGGTCTGCATATCTGTATTCCATGGTTTCAAAGGATCCAGTCACAGCCTGCTGAGTCTGAGACTGTGCTCATTGTCTGCCTTTCAAGATGGCATTTTTGGGGCTTCCCAGCAAACATTCCCTACATCACACTAGTGCTGCTGCTGCCTGCTCTTCAATCAGCTCAGGCAGGAAAAGATGCTGCTGGACATGCAAATGCTTTACAAGAGCTTTAACTCTCCAGAATTGCTCTGCCAAGCCATGCTCTGAGAGACTGTGAGGCACAGAGTGGGGAACTGGGGCTGAGTAGGGCACTCGATGCTCTTCTCATCTGTTTGTGTCCCTGCTTCAGCTGAGTTTGCTCATATTTGATGTTTTACTGACAGGGAGGATTGTGCTGCACTCAGAGACAGACAAGCTACCTGACTCATGCTGCTGGAAAGGCCCAGGAGGAAAGTGGAAAAAAATTACCAATAAAAATCCAGCAAAAAAGCTGAATTTTCATTCTCATTTGACATTAATTAAGTCTGGTCTTACAAGATTGAGCTAACTAGACAGGTGCAGCAGAAATTTACCCTGTGCTCTGTTGAAGGACCAGGACATCAAATTCCTAGCTGTGAGGGACAGTTTTCCCTTATGTAAATTATCACACTGGATTTGAAAGGCCAGCTGATGTCAGTAAGAATTGATAGGTCTGGGCCTATTGATATTCTCTGAATGCTTTTGACATGATTAAGATTTTCACGTTATCATTTGATCAATTGATGCATACACACATATTTTCTTCCCAAGAGAAAATGAGATAATAAAGAATTACTGATGATTGATTGATTACACATCTTTTTTGCACCAGGAATTTTTATCGAGCACTTAGAGATGAATATAAGCCAATAGCAGTAATAAACAGTCTTCATAAAAAGTGTGCTGCTGGAAATGCACTTAACTTCTCAACACTATCATATCTAATTTTTAGCAATGCTATTTAGATTATTATACATACTCTGGACAACATATTACATTAGATCAGATGTTCAGAGAGACTTTTATAATAAATGGATGGCAGCAGAATTTCCATTTTAACATAAAGACTTACTGCTTGGCATTCAGATGCATTCTGTAATCCCAAGGTAATTGTTATACATTGAATTACCACATTTAATCATTAATGCTGCAAGGAGGCAGACATAAACAGATCATTGAGGCTGGGATATGACTGTGGATTATTAACACTACTATCCATTTTATTTTTCTGGATGTGTCTTTCATTCTTGGTGCAGTGTATGCTATACAGAAGGAGTATTTTATTTCCATGCCACTGCAGTACAAGCTATCCCAGAGTCCAGGCTGGGTGAGGCTGGAGGGGCCCCCAGGGGCTCCTCTGGTGCCACTCCCCGTGCTCCAGCAGGGCCATCCCAGAGCACAGGGCACAGCAGTGTGTCCATGTGGCTCTGGAATGTCCCCAGGGAGGAGACCCCAAAACCTCTGTGCACCGTCTGCTCAGGGCTGGCACTGCCCAGGGCAGAAGTTGTGCCTCCTGTGCAGGGGCAGCTCCTGGGCTCAGTCCCTGCCCGTGGCTCTGGGGCCATTGCTGGGCCTGGAGCAGAGCCTGGGCCCTGCTCTGCCCCTCCCTGCACACAGGGACAGACAGGGACAGACAGGGACAGACAGGGACAGACAGGGACAGACAGGGACACCCAGGGACACAGAGGGATGGACAGGGAGAGACAGGGACATCTGGGGACACCCAGGGACACACAGGGACACACAGGGACACACAGGATCACCCAAGGACACCTAGGGACACCTAGGGACACGCAGGGACATACAGGGACACACAAGGACACACAGAGACATCCAGGGACATCTGGGGCTCCTCTCCAGGCTGAGCAGTCCCAGCTCCCTCAGCCTTTCCTGGGCACTGAGATGCTCCAGCCCTTCCTCAGCTCCAGGAGCTCCTGTCCCTGCAGTGCTGAGGATCCAGAGCTGGACACAGCACTCCAGAGATGCCTCCAGGGCTGGGCACAGGGGCAGGGCCCCTCCCTGACCTGCTGCCAAGGCTCTTCTGTCCCTCTCTGTTCTGGTCAAAGCAGGAACAAGAAGCCTGCTTGGTGGCCTGAGCTTGTGTCCGTGCTTCTCTGTCCTTACATGATTTTTGTCACCTCTTCCCCTCTCTGTGCCAGGTGGGACACAGACCTGGCCAGGCCACATCTATCATGAACTGATGAAATTTTTTAAAATCTCCCTCCTTGTAATGAATCTGCAATTTTAGTTCTCAATCACTATATACATGTGGCTGTAGGACTGCTCATTTTATTTGTTAAAGTTTTTAGCTTATTTCCAGTTCTAGTTGTTCTGAAGACTTTTCCACTCATCTTTACAATAATTTTTTGTCATAACAGGATACATTTGCTTCATACCTGTTAGGTGGTTTCAGATGCCTGTTCAATGAATTTATTTCACATAACTTCATCAGATTTAAGACTTCTCACTCTGTTTTGAGAAAGTACTTGGCTTTTCTTATAAACCTGCAATTTTCAGTTTGAAAAAGCACTTATACCTTCAGGGAGCATTGTATTCTTTTTTTCCCAGTGCCTTTTAAATTTGTTTACTTTCTCAAGTACCAACGAAAACATGCTGTAGTATTGTAACTGTCTCGTCATATCCAAAGAATATATTTTTATCAGGCAAGAGCTTTAGTTTACTATGGAAATGTAATATGGTATAAATTATCTAATCTATGTTCAAAAATCCAGAAATATTATAGTAAAAATTTCCCTTAGGAAAAAAAAAATTAAAATAGAATTGCAATAAACTGTTCTTCATACATTTGTACTCCAAGAAGCCTCTTTTAAATCACCTAATAAATCCAGGACCAACCATATCTTCATTTGCTCATTAGGTACTCAGTTTAAAAGAAGGGAAAAAAATCAATACTTGTTCCTGTCTCATTTCTGAAGAATGGCACTGAGCCATTTGAGGTCTGGAATGCCTTCAAGTGAGTGACATGCTCAGATAAAGTTCAAAACCTCAATATCACCTCAGCTCATTTTGAACATCAGTCACAGGATTCTGATTTTTGATGGAATCAGAATTAAAGCAGAGGGAGAGAGGGAGGCACACACTGTGCCACAGAAGAATGGATACACTTTGGAGAAGGGAAAAATTCTTGCCATTCTTTAGCAAAATTCTATCACCAAACGAAATCCTAATTGTTCTTAAGAGTTCATTTTTACTTCTATAGCTATTTGGATGGTAAGATTATAAATATAACGTAGATATAAAGATTGCACTTAGGTGAAATAGATGAGATCTGTTAAAGATGCAAATCAGCTTAAAATACAGGAAAATTTTAGATATGCTGCCTTTTATAATTTTCTAAGGATTTATATTTACTGCTTTCAATTGCATATATTTTACTGTGAGAGTACAGAGAAAGGAGGTAATAGTGCTTTGCTGCTTTTCCAGAATCAGTGCTCTCTCAAGCAGTGTAAGAAAAGCCCTATTCTGGTGTCTGGTTTAAAAAAAAAATATTGACAAACAGAAAGGGCATTCAGGACTGAGCCTTGGGAAGGCAGATCAATGAGAAAAAGCTTAAATAAATAAATATGTATGGCTTATCCAAAAGGTGACTTTTACAAAACTTTGTGTCACATCACTGTTAAATCTGATTCTTAGGATGATTCTGGGAAGAAATATAGCCAAACCAGAAAAAGGTGCTAAAAGAATTTAAAATTCAATTATCTAAGTCTATAACTATATATATCATAGTAAAATCTTTCATGTTCCAAATAATCATAGAAAGACAAACTTGTTGTAAACAAGTAATGTAAGAATATTATGTAGATATTTATCACTGTAAAATATAGGTTCTGAACAATGTTACAGGATTTCTAGCATATACAAGTACCAAACAAATGGACTTAATGATTGATAGGGTATGGTGAGGGCCAAATTAGGGCACAATCAAGCCCAGTACTTCTGCATTGTGGAGTTTGACTCTTTTCCAGATGGGACAGTTCTTACGAATAGTGTCAGAAGGACACTTCCAAATTGAACTGCCAACATTACTGTGAAAAGGAGGATTTTTAAATTCTTCTCTTCGATGTCTTGGTATTTTTTTTTTTGAGGAAAGATATGGATTAGAAAATATATACAGGAAATTGTGCTCTAGCATCATGTCTCCAAACATTTAAGAGAGGCATAAAAAACAGGTTATGGACTGTAGGTATCAGGATTATTTGGAAACCTGTTCTCTGTTCCCCACTCCTTCGCAGCCACAATTTTCCCAGAAGGCAGAATTCCCATTCCCTCCCCAACACCCAGAGGGTGTGGGAGCAGCAGCTTCCCAGCTTTGCTGTTCCCTGGGTGGGAGCGTGAGGCTGTGGTGCTCTGTGGGCACAGTGTCACCTTTTGCTGTCCCTGTCACTGTGGCCTGGCATTGCTTCACTGTGGACACGGTGCCTCGAGGGTCTGGCAGGTGACATGTTGGGGCTCTCTGGGACAAACTCCCTCAAACCAAGACTTCTCAGCCCAGGCTTCCAAAAACTGCAGCTCAGATTTACTGTGCTAACTCTACTTTCTTCCTGTAAATTTCTTTGTTGTCTGCAGAATTTGCTGCTTGCTGCAAATGAACCCTGGGGAAAGAAGCAACATTTTTCTATAGGTACAGCTTTGACTAATGCCATCTTGGGTCCCAAATTCTAACTTTTCACCCCCCTGCCTGCTGGTGCAGGTGCTCAGTAGACAGACACAGGGTGCCTCTTACAGAGGATTAAAATGCCTATCTCTGAGAGATGAAAAGGGAATACTTTAATGTTTAATATTAAATCTTTCTCCTAACTGGAGCAAAGCTATAAAAACAACTATAATAACAGACTCCTAGAGGAGCAGAGATTCACTCTTTATCTGACAGAGGAGAATATGCAATTATAAAGCTATCAAAGCCTTAAAAATATAAATATAATTGAGAATAAAGATATGCAGAGAAAAATAGTGATGTAAACACTTCACATATTTAAGATAACTGTGTAGTATTCTAATATCATAGAATCACAGAATTATAAGAAGGCAAAAACTCTGCTATATTAAAAATGTGATCCCACTACTCCCAGTTTGCATGCAAAACCACGCAGAATCTCAGATATTTCACCTCTGCTGTGCTGCTCTCTCCAGTCAACATCCACCTAGGAAGAGACTTCACTAAGACACAGAATTTTAACACCCACATTTGCAACAGGGCCTCAGACTTGAGGGCTGAGAAAATGAGCAATTGCAAGGCTGATGTAAGGAGGTAAAGCCAGAAATCCTCTCTCTCAGCAGGCTGATGTGCTATTAATAAGTCACAAGGTAAAGCATATTAATAGGTGAAAAATGCTGCTGTGAAAATTGTAAAGGCAGTTTCATGTGGGCAGTGTATCCATCTAAAGGAGTTCAGTTGCATCAGTCCTAGGACAAGTAGGATGGGAGAGGGCCAGCAGAAATTAGATAATGTTGCCTTATTTATCATGGAGTGTTGCCTTCTCTTTCCTCAATTCTCTGTCCTTACAGAGTTCTCTGGTAATTCCCGTTGGGCACAGCATTTCTTCAGTTTCAATTGATGTCCTCTTAAGTTCTTTGACACTGAATCAAGTCATTTTTCTCTAGCCATCCCTTTATTCTTCCCACAGTTGTGTGTCATGCACTGCAATGCAGTAAAGTCTCCACCTCCTGCTTTGCAAGTTTTCCAGATCTCTAGTGACTGAGCCTTTGTTTTCAGTGTGATTTCCAGGGCCCTGTGCCTTCAGGATTAAACCTAGGAGTTCTCCTTATCACTTACTGTATTGTTCTCCTCAAATTTAACAGAGCTATTGATACTTGCTATTTTGTATGAAATAGCAACCTTTTCACAGTTTTTTTCTTCTCTTTTTTGTTACTTTTAGGATTTTCAGCATCTTCTTCCCATCTTCAAGGTTCTGGCAGTATCCTGCACCATAGCTGATGCTGTCTGCAGGGTCCCCTAGCTTGAGATCACCCACAGACAGGACATTCCAGGTGGTGGCTTGAGTTTGTATTCTGTTTTCCTTTATTTCTTCCCAGCTCAAGCACCCAGGGAGACACAGAAGTCGTTCTCTGAGGTTTTCTAGGTTGTTTATTCTTTCTTATCTAAGGAATTTTCTCTCTGTGCTACAGAGGTCTGTTTTACAAGCTGGTCAGGAGCACACTCTGCCCAGAGGGCAGGCCTTATCTTTTATAGCTCAATTTATGTAATATAATATTTACTGTTAATTTCCATGTGTGACCCTCACATTACATTGTCCAGTTCTCTGACAAACCAATCCAGAAATGCCACCCTGGCTCAAAGATTTTTACCACGTGTAAAAATCATCTACCTTAGCTCTTAAGCTTCTTATCATAACTATATTATAAACTCACATTTCTACCTTTTAACAATCTAATTTATACTCTACTTAACTTTTGCGACCTGTAATTCCTCCTGCAATGATAGTAATCCTTTCTTGGGAAGCCAGGGGAACACCCTGGACTCCAACAGTAGCAAATGTTCTTGATAAGAAAAAAATAACAAAAGATGGTGTCCTGCTCCCTTAATCCATCCCTTTATCCATCAGAGAAAATTTTATACTTTCTTTGTTCATCACGTATCTTCACTATTGAGATTGTAACTAATTATTTTTTTCCCTTTTCCAACATAGTCATAATTACCTTCTAATTTTCTTTTGGCCCACCTGTGAGTTTTTATTTTCTGCTAAAGCTTGTGCCACACACTTTTAAAAACTTAAAAAAATAATTCTCCAAAGTTTTTCTCTCTACTCTGAGCAGTGGAGTTGCAACATATATATGTAAAAATAATAATTCCCTTTTTGGCCACTACAATTTCACTTAATTGTATTTAACATTCAGGCTTTCCAGATTTTCCTCTTAGAACTTCAGGCTTTATACCTTTGGCTTTTACCATGCAAAACAGACAGATTAATTTTCTTCTCCTTCTAAAGAATTTGAGTGTATTTAAAATCATCAGCTATGGCTGAGTGTCTATCTCATGGGTTTGGAGATCCAAAGCTTTGAGAGGGTAGAATTTTAGTAAGTCTCAAAGAAAATCTACAACCAAGAAGTAGTAAAAAGCTCCTCCTTCATTATCCATATCAGCTAATGTGATGGGCTCAATTCCATGATTTTTCAGGTTTTTTCCCTTCCAGCCTCATAAAGCATCACACAGTGCCTTTTCTTTGTATATGAAGTAGCTTTATAGCCTACATCAGCTTTTTGAAATCCAAAATTTAATATCATGATTGTAATCCTGTATTTCTCTAATTATTTGAAGCTATCTGGAAGCTCTTCTTGGTTTGTTTTAATAACTACCTTGGTAACAATACTGAATATACCAACAGTAACACACTTCACGGGGTTTGCAAATACAGTTAAATAACATTTTTATTGGCCAAAACCAGAGGGAAATGACTTACGTCCCCAGCTTTCCATATGAGGGAAGATGGTAGCAGATGAATGAGTGGTATGAGAGTTTGCCATACTCAGAAATTTCAGTGATTCTAGGAAAGAAGCAGATAAAAATGTTAATGGGAGAAAATACAATGGAGGGAGACAAATAATCATGATAACTTTATGACAAAGGCCTATATTTTTTATACGTGTGGGACAGAATACCTGGTCCACCTCCCCTTTCTCTTTCACTCTTCAAACAACAATTTTTAAGGAAAATGCTGGTTCAAAATGGTACCAAATGCACCTTTCCAGCAAAATTCCAAGTGACAAGGTTTCAGAAGGGCAACAGCAAGCTGTCAGTAAAAGGATAGGACAATTAGGTGGAAACGCTACTTCATGTCAGCTTCTGGTACAACTAATGACATTTTGCACTTAAAAAAGATGCATCTGAATTCTGAGTGACACTGGCTGTGGATACAAGCTGGCATCATTCCACAGACTTCAGAGAGCTGCAGCACCTAAACCCAGCAGGCAATGAGGCAACTGGTCATAAATTGTCCATGGGATTGTTTCATGGCTTTTAAAAAGTGTTCTGCTGCTTGGGCTAACATTTATTCAAGCTCTGTATGAGAGCAGAAGCAGAAATTCAGTTCAGCTCTCACTGACCCTCAGACTCAGGGGTTTGACAGGCTTATAGCTAAAGTGCTTACAAGTCAGTTGTGATTTTCCTAAAAGGAGTGTTAAGTATAAAAATATAAACAATAGTTGGCTCTAAAATTGCTGTCTAGAAATCTGTCACTTAAACCCCAGAAACCTGGACTCCAGGGGGATCTTGCTGTTTGACCTTGAAGCTTTTTAGTCACCCCTGGATAAGGCCCCAGATTACATCACTCTTGACAAGCCTGACACCTAAACTCAGTTGAGATCCAGTCTAGGTGCTACTCCACATATTTTCTTCCCTCAGGAGTTGTTTATTTTTTTAACTTGCCTATGATTCCGGACTGGAAACTGCTTCTAACCAGTATCTTTTTCCTTGAAAACCTGGCTGTTGTTGTCCAAGCCTGGAGCTTCATTTTTTAGCACAGCTTAGTTTAATTATGAGCCTATTTAGCCTAAGTGTGATCCCTGGCTGGAGGGCTGGCGAGTTCCTTCTCCTCGCAGTTAAAGTACTCATTTATAAGTAGGTCTGTACTTACCTTCCTTCTCTATAGAAAATAGAACTGAATTTTGTATTCTACAGGAATTGCATTCAAAAACAGAAAGGAGAAGCAGGCCTTGGATCAGGGACCAAATGTAATGAGCACCTTGAACACTGAACTGCCGAGTTATCCATCCTTCCTGACCTTGCAAGGTTTGAGCTTTTTTCCTGCACAAAGGTACTGCTCTGAGAGAACAGCAACATTGCCCACCTCCTGAGTAGCCTTGTTTCTTGCAAGCCTTATGTTTTGGGCACTCATCTGGAAGATAAAAGGTTAGGTTTGAAGTTCAGACAAGAGGGAATTGAATCTGTGCTTGCCTTTTACAGGGCAAGCATTCTTACCACTTGGCTATTGTGCAGGAAAGAAAAACTCAGTGTCTCCTTCTTCAGCGGCGTTCTGAAAGGAAAACAGGAGCAGTGCTCAAAGGGACTGTGCTCCTGCTTTCAGCAAGGGAGGCTTGCTGAGGAGCTGAGCTTCTCAGAGACCACTCAGACCCACAGTAGATTAATATTTAGTCATTTAACTTGGTGTTGAGTAGCTGGAGCTTCACTAAAGGAGGAATCCTGTTCAGCCTGTTGGCTACTTCAGTCCCCATGTGCCGAGGTATCCCTCCCTCAGGCTGCAGAGGGGCTCATGGGGAAATAGGAGCCCTCTTCCCTAAGCCAAGCATTCCACTCCATGGATCAGCAGCTTGGAAAAGAGCCACTGCAGCACCAAACCCTCACACCTCACCCTGTCACTCATTATGAGATCACAGTTCAAAACTGGGACTTCCTGCATTTTTTTGGTTCATTTGTTCATTTGGGTTTTTCGTTTGTTGTTTTGGGTCTTATAGTCCTTGCAATATGATTTTAAATTTATTTTTCTTTCCAAAATAATAGGATTTAGTTTTACAAAAGGGAAGGTGTCTTCTTCTGCTGTAGTTCAACATATGCAAGACCCACAAAGTTTTTGGACAAAACCCCTCACTACATCTAGAGATATAGGAAGTGGTAGAGGCACCTGTGAGCCAGAGCCAAGAGTTATTTTTATAAAATATGACATGGTATCTTTATTGAAAAGCACCTCCACCTCATGAATATTCCAGGAAGCTTTGACCCTTTCAAAATTTCCTCTAGTGATGAAAAAATGCCATTTTTTTGGGCTACTTTGTTTTGATACATGCAATACTTAAATGACAGCTAGGAAAGCATAGTGACATATACAGCACCAACTACTGATGGCACTGATGACAGAAATAGGCAAATACCTGACTTATTCAGTTATTTTTCAACTTTTCTATTCTAAGGTATCCAAACATATTCAGATATTCTCAGCATTTCTGAACCAGAGCATAGGGATAATGTGAAGTAATGACTACTGCCTAAAGAGCTGGAAAATAGTTCTGATTTTTATTTACTTCTTTTAACTTCAGGAAAAGTTCAGATTTGGCTGTTAGATTGAAAAAGATCTTATTTGGGCAACCAGGCAGAGCTGTCAGTTAAAATAAATGTTTGGATTAAGTGAAGAAATTTCATAGGTTATTATGGCCTGAAAGAGACACACTGCATTTGTGAATGGCTGAGATCCATGGTCCCAGACAAAGGAGGGAAAAAGGCTTACTCAGTTTCCTTAAAATCTGACAATAGAAATACAAACATTCAGGCAAGATGGAACTTATCTTTTGCTTTAGATCTTCTCCTCAAAAAAAAGTCTTAAGATGAGGATAACAACGTGCAAAGACACCTGAACACTCAGAACAGACATAGACCCTTGGTACTTTCTACAAAATCCTGGCCAGATTTTGTAATACATAAGCATCAATTCCAAAAGAACATCAGAAAAGCAAAAGCTTTATGTGCTGTTCTGGAATCCAGAAAAAAAATTCATAGCCTTAGGCATTGTATCTAAATGAGCCTTCCAAGATCCTCATGAATGTTAGCTAAGATGGAGTTTATCTACCAGGGGGAAACCAGAGATTCAGCTTCACTGCCAACTTCTTAATAAACATGAGCCGCTGGCATTGTCCAAAATAGAGCAGATAAGCAGAAGCTGCACATCCCCTCATTACTACGCTATATTAAAGCTTAGCACAGTGGAGGGAACAACATTTCAGAAGTTATTTACAGTGAAGTGAACAATTCAGTTTCTGAACAAGTGAGCAATAAATGTTCTTACCCAGGAGATTAAAAAAAAAAAGTTTTTACAAAAAAGTCAAACCGCATTTTTTTCAACCACTGATTACCAAAGAAATGTTAGTGCTTTGGGTGTGTTTAGTAGATTATTTATTTGCTTCTATTTCAATTAGCTAGTGCTCTGTGTGCATGTTAGAGAAAGGCTATTGCTTTTAGACAACACAGTGTCTGACCAACACTCCATCTGATGTGGAATAAAAGCACTTGGATGCAGTAGAAGTACTAAAATTTGCTTGGGTTTTACCCTTTACATTGCACCAATTCACACCATTTTCAGCTTGCGGCAGCAAAATGGTACCAGGATTAATTGCAATCATTTCCTAATGCAGCAATTTTTGCTTTAGATACTCTGAGCTCAGAGTACTGACCTTTGAGAGGGACTTAGAACCTGAAGGTCCTGTTGGGGTCCCTACCAAGGTGTTAGGACAGGCTGGGCACTGAAATCCTGTCAATCTTGGTGGAGATGTGCAGCCAGATTCCCCAGAGGGACTCACATGCTCCCCACCAACCCAACTGCCCCACTGCCAGGTCCCCCGGAAGAAGGAATAATTTTTCTTGGTCTCTGCTACAAAACCCAAGGCTTTGGCATCATTGGCATGTTGCCTTTAACAACCCAGGTATCTGTGAAACACCTGTGTAATTTGTGAGCCTCATCTTCAGGTCTGTTGTACCCCAAAATCACTCCAAAAATCACCTTCCTCAGAATCACAGAATCATTGAGGTTGGAACAGACCGCCAAGGTCCTCAAATCCAGCTTCTGACCAAACACCCCCATTTCCCTCCACAGCCTAAACCAAAGGAATGCCAGGGCTGAGCCTGCAGAGAGTAACGAGGCATTTCCCTATGACCCACAGCCTGTGCTCCCAGAATTCAGAGGTACTTTGGAAGAGGAAGGCATTTCAAACCTCCCTTTATAGCTTTATTTAGCATAATTGTCTGCACATATACATTAATGGTAGTTTGCTTTATTCAGATAAAGAAATTACATTGTAACAAATATCAATATTTTTAAAAACCTGGTATATTGGCTCAATATTTGCTCTTCACCCAACCAATGACACATCCTACCAACCCTGCAGTTTCCTCTACAGTTCAGTGAAGCGTAGAAGTGTGCATTTTCAAATATCTTCTTTTGTTTTTTCCATGAAAACTTCAAGGAAAGCCGCACTTCTTTGATTTATAATTTTTACAGATCAAAATAAACCAGCAGTGTTTCTTTTTGTGTCCAGCAAGCTGAAAGGGTGGAGTTTTAGGAGGCAATTATTGAGAAGACCTGAAATATCTTGAAGTATGGTAAGCAAATTATATATTTTGGAAATGAAAGTGTATTGGTGACTTGGGGAAAGTCCTGAAAATAGTAACAGCAACAATATTTTTTTGATCTTTACTCATGCAGGGTCTCTTAATTTTTCATGGAAAATATATTTGAATTCTTTAATGTCATTGAGCTATTTATTTTTTTTAGAGGAGACTCTAAAATGGATCCTCTGATCTCTGCTAAGTCTATTTTTTCTCCTAAATGAGAAAATAAATGACAAAAAGAAATGACACAAATCTGAAATTTTGTGAAAATTCAATAAGCTTTACTTTTTTGCTATTTCTTACCTTTGCTGGATATCTTTTCATATACCCACTAATCTAACTTTCTTTACATTTTGTTTTTACTTAAATAAACATTAAGCATACTTGCCTACAGTAAGCTCTCTTGTTTTATTCTCTTTGCTCTCCTTTCCTGTACAATAAGTCCATTAATTTTTAATACTTTATTTTCTGAGTTTTCTCTTTTGTTATTTGATTCTTAATGAATTCTCTCTTAAGCTTACAATATCAGTGCTTATTTATTATGGATGTATTGTGCAGAAACATTTTTACTGTGATTTGATTTTTCGTCAGAAGACCTTGAAGTTCACTTTATATAGAAGT
>VXBU01004044.1:231188-266218 GCA_013400315.1 Bombycilla garrulus
GACAAAAAAAAATCCTTGGGAAATAATCAGCTCAAAATAAATATAGATAATTCAGTAGAGAGGAAAGAAACCCAAACCAAAAAAGAAAACCAAGGAACAACAATGACAGGAAACTGGGAAAATATTTTTGGAAATAAATCCATTATAAAGACAACACACATTCAACCTGGAATTCTTATTTGTGTTGGTTTNCAGGATAAGTTGCTTAAATTTTTTTAAGCCAAAAATCTCCATGGAGAGGGTGTCAATGAAAGGAAAGCAATTTTCTACATTTATAGTAACATCAGGAAAAGAGAAAAGGTGTCTGGGTCAGTGGGACTACAGAGCATCACTCTTGTATCCGTTCAGCTTAGGTAGAATGTAATTAATGAGAGATCTAAGGAAGAAAAGAGCTCCAGGCAGTTCAGGAAACACTCATCGGAGAGCTGGGTCTGAGACACAAGTGAGTGCAAAAGTCTGGAGTGCTCCTTTGGTGCCTGGGCTCACTAATCCCCTTTTTCCTTGGTTTCTGGCTGGGTGTGCTGAAAGACACACAGGGGATGAAAGAAGATGCAGCCAGGTATTTTGATCCAAAGATTAGATTTTGGGAAATTTTAATATTGAAATATTGAAATAGTTTAAAACTTCTATAATTATCACAAAATCCTAAATATGAAATACAGCAGTGGTTCCAGATACTGCCTGGTAGAAAATGTTTCTTAAATAAATATTTACTCCTGGTTTTTAAATGGCAGTGCTTTAATAACAATTCCAACCCAGGCAGTGCAGATCTGATTTTAGATGATCTTGGACAAGTTACTTAGCTATTCTTTGTTTCTGTGCCTTCCCAGCTTAGTGGGGGATTGTCAGGATGAATACATTTATTAGAATCCTTAGAAGGAGGCCCTATATCCTGATTTTAGGCAGACTCATGTGCTAGAGTAGTTTTCAGAAGAGTAACAATAATGTTAAAAGATGTCAGCAGTGTTTCATAACTGGACCAGAAATAAACAAACAATGAATAAAGAGCTGGGAAACACCTGAAGAAGCCTAAAGTTTGAAACCAGAAACTTACCTGCTGAATTATACCAGTTCTTCCAGAACTCTTGACTATAACTTGGAAACTTCTTGCATGTTTTCTGAATAATGGGGCAGAATAAACCCATGCTGTAAACAATTAATAGAATGTTTTTTAATTTTTTGTCAGGGCCACAGTTTTTCATTTGTTTATTTTTTGGGGTTTGTTTTTGTTTGTTTGTTTGTTTGTTTTAATTCTGTTATGGAATATATACTTACTTGATTTTTTAACAGTATTGGGTATTGGGTATTCCAGAGACATTCTGATGGAAACAAAACTTCTGCTTCTTTCGTAGCAGAAATAGAAAACGTTGATGTTTTCGTTTGCTGAAGCTGTTATATTAACTGGAATGGATTCATGTCCTCCTGAGCATCAGAGTCCTGGCTGCAAACGGATGCAGAAAGCTCAGGAGAGAAGTCAGCTGGAAGAGCTCCATCCTTTTTGAAGCTCGAGCCAGAAACTCACCCTGGGTGCCACCTTGCTCAGAGCACACAGCCAGCTCTGTCACACACGAGCACATCTGTGCCCTTCCCAGCCTGCCTCTGGATTTTCTGTTTGCAGCACAATTCTACGTGAGGAGAAATCCATCTGGATTGAAGTATGACAGCCCAGCTAAGTACCAGGCAATAATTGGTGGGGGTAATTTTACCGGTGAAGCAGAAGACAGCTGTGTGTCCTCTGCATCTTATTTATAACACACCCCTTGTGTTCTTTGTACTCACTCTGAAGAGTTAGGAGAAAAATTGGGGTATTTATACAAACCTACCCCAAAGGGACGATAATTGAAGAGACTGTTCCATTCGTCTTTCACATCTGCTCAATTTCTGGGAGTTAATTGTAACCAGTGCAGTCTCGATATGAGAGAGAGGAATCTGGACGGAGTAAATAAACCTCTTCTTCTAAACTTGGGTTTCTCTTGCATATTAGGTTTTGTTGCCTCCTAAAAAAATCTCTCAAACTTGTGATAAATTTCAAATAATGATTGGGACAGATACTTATCTGTAAATACATCTGACTGTTTTGTGTGCACAAGTGTCATTTTTCACACTTAATGTGGGTCTTGTTTGTTTTCTCATGAAGGAGAAAGCTCATCCTAGAAATTAAAGTATTGGATTAAAACTAGACTGAGATGAGCACTAACCTCAGTCTGGCTAAAATTTTCCATGTAGCTGAACCAGGCCACGTGACTTCCAGCCACAGCTTCAAGCTGGCCAGCCTGTTCTTGTTCTTACTCCCCTGTGCCTTCACAGAAATTGTTTTAGCTGAAAATTTCCAGCTGCCTTTACAAACCCCTTGTGCCAACTCATGCTTTCAGTAAGAGCCTTCCTGAGCCATAACTTCCCATTCTTACCTACAAAACTTCTTCCACTGCAGATTTTTACCATCAGAGTCAATGCAGTAAGACCTTATCAGCCCTTTCCTTCATGCTTTGTAAGCACTAATGAAGACATGCTCCTTTCAGAATCTGCTTTTCGTTAATGCCAGAGAGCGTGGAATTTAATGCCTGTGTAGCTGACGTTTTATACAATTTACATTCTATGGCTGGAAATGTTTCTTACCTCTTGGGTAAACATTATCAGGAATATACCATCTTTTTCCTCCAGATAAGGTCATGGATGAAAAATGAACAGAAATGCTGTCAGGCCTCGAATCCATGTAACAGTTTTGACTAGTTGTTTTCTAACATGCCGCTTTGCAAACACAACAAGACAACTCCTTTGCCAAATAGGAGAGAGTGTAACAGTTGTTACCTTTCAACAACTTTTCATTTTTGATCAAAAGATAAGGAGGTAATTTTTTTGAAATCTGTTAATCCGAAGAAGCTTAGCTGCTAATAGTTCCCAGAATCCTTTCGCTGTGCGTGCCATGTTCAGTCTTTGCAATGATCAAAAGTGAGGGAACTCTGCTGATCAAAACTAAAGCAACAAGTTATTTTGACACTTCAAGATAAACTTTGTTTTTTGCGCTGATGAGGATTCAGGAATTGTACATCACCCTACAATGATTCAGTAAGTCTGCTAAAGAATGCAAATCTTCCACCTTGTAAAACATCCACAGGGAGAGAGGACTTGGTCAGAAGGAGAACGGGAGTTCAAGCGCTGTAAATTATGTATAGCCAGACAGTATGTAAGAATAATATCTAATATTTACACATAATGTGAAAAAATTAGAAATGTTAACCTTGCCGCTGGTAAATAGTAACTCTTGACAAAATAAATCTCCAAGTCACAGGCAGAGTTCATGTTTGCCTTTTAATTTTTTCTAGGGAGTGAGGTAGATTGAAATAGTCACTGAAGAATGACTGCCTGTTTGCAGAAAGGAGGATTTCTCTTCAGCCACTTCAAGAAGAGCAGTAGGTCTGTGCATGCTGTAGCTGGAATTTGTTCAGTGTCACATAAGCCAAAGACATCCTCAGTAACACCTCTGCTCATGTATCACTTTGCACTAAGGTTTATCTCCATTTACCTACAGAGCCCTTCCACAAGTGCTGCTCTACACTTACATGGTTCTGTTCATACACAACATAGGGGATATTAAATTCATTTTTTTTAATTCCCACAAACCCACTGGAAATATTTGACAGAAAATGTCTGCATGAAAAAAGCCTGTGACATTCCAGGCATATGAGGAATCCAGCCCTGACCTTTCCCTTTGTATAGGTCGATGAAGGTGAAGAGTAGCTCCATTTATATCAGATCTCCCACAGATACCAACTGTACATTAACCTATGGAGCTTCTGTGCTGAAAGACCAGTTAATTTGGTCAAATTTCTGAAGCTGTTCTGGCGCCAGCAGATAAGGACTTCAGTTCAGCTTTGGATTTATTTGTCTGTCTTGGATAAGAGAATAAAGGTCTCCTGCACCATGGAGATTTACTGTCATAGCTTGGTGGTGGACCTTTAGCTTCTTAACACTGGAGGGGTTTCTTCTCCTTTGTTCTGGTGGAGAGATGCATCTGACAGGTAACAGAAAGAGGTTTTCCTTTCTAGTGCATTTTTTTTTTTTCTGGATCAGCAAGTACCACTGGCAACATGTTTATGTCAGTTTTTATTTATAGGAAACTGTACGTGTGGGCTGACCAGAGCTGATAATGAAATTACAGCTATTTCTGCAAAATATAAAAAAAAAGAAAAAAAATAAAACCACTATGCACTCATCTGCATGTCTGAATCATCTATCACTCACTTCATCATAGCAACTCCTCTAAATGAAACTGTCCTCATTTCTGCTCTTTGGACTTGCTGCTGTGGGTACTTAGCCAACATCCAGCAGAGCTAGATTCAGGAGTGACTGTAGAGCTGTGTGTAATTTTGCTTCCAGTAGCTCAACACTATCACGTTCTCCCCTGCCTCTTGTCCTCTGCTCTTTCCAGTCCCATAATCACATTCTCTTGATTTTCAGCTCTGTGTGCTTGGAACGATCCTTCTGATCTTGTATGCAGGCACCCTCTCTCTTCCTTTGAATTCCTTGCTGAAACATTTCTTCAGACAATTATTTCTACCCTTTATTTATAATCAGTGATCTCTCCTGAACTGTTGCCTCTTGTCTTGTCTTGTTTTTATCTCATATCAGATTATAAGATCTTTGAGTAAGGGAATATGTCTTGCTATGTCTTTGTAAAATGCTTTATAAACTTGCAGTGACAGCCACAATAATTCCTGGTACATTTCCACTCAGATCAAGGAATTACTACTTACTGATTCTGGGCAGCACATGCTCCCATGGGCTAGTGAATTCAGGTTTATCAGGGCACTAGACTATCCGGATAATTAAAATTTGCTATTGTGATGATCAGAAGTGGTGTTACTGTTGCTCGCATTAATTCGCCGCCACTCCTGACCTGAATACGTCTGTCAGCGGCTGCGGCGGAGCAGGGTGCGCTGCCTCGCCGGCAGGGGCTGGGGAGCAGCACAGGGGGAGAGAGAGGAGCCTACTGCCTCTGCCTGATTGTTAGACTTGCCTTTGCTTTTCTTTTTGCCCTGCCTTTTCATTGTACTTGAAAAATCATTTCTGTCAGATGTTAAGAAAGGCAAGGCTTCCATCTCCAACTCCATGGCGAGGGAGCGGCATGCACGCAACCAGAACTTCCTTCTGAGGCATCATTTTCTTTAAAAAATGCAGAGAGGCCAGTTATTCTCTGAGAATGAAAAGCTGAAGAGCTATCCTGCCATACAGCCTTAATGGCTGTATATGCTGCTTGTTTTACACTATTTATCAGAAATTCCAAGCTCATTTTTGTGCCTTGCCAGAGTGCATTCAAGTCAGAGTTTCACTACAGTTCCAAGGAGGGAGGCTAATAAATTACAATAAAACATTATCTCGTACCTCCAAGTTGTCAGTGACCGAATGCTTAAATTGCAGTAACTAGCAAGTGATATTTTTCTTGGTGGAAAACAAAGGAATTTTTCTCCCCAGTATTGCAGTAAGGGGTTTAGAGCAAATCATGGGATTCATTCAGTACTATAAATATAATCTGCTTGTAATATGTATCACAGTCCTCATTAAACTTTTAAGAATAGCTACAATATTTGCTGTGGTAACAGCCCTCTCCCCCCTAACTTTCCTCTTATATCCGTCAATAGAAAGCTGAGCTGAATCTCTTCATAAAATGAATACATCCCTTCCCCGTCCCTCCCTTATCACCATTCTTAGTTTGCTACTCAGAAATAGAGCTGGGTCACTATTTCAGGAAATTCTGCATGCAGTGCTGGTTTCCAAAAGGCTTTGCAAATTTTAATAGAGACCAGGGTACCTTCTCCATTACATTTGGCCCCATGGAAACTCATATCAAATATTTCCTT
Source organism: Bombycilla garrulus (assembly GCA_013400315.1). NCBI lineage: Eukaryota > Metazoa > Chordata > Aves > Passeriformes > Bombycillidae > Bombycilla > Bombycilla garrulus. Next base: position 237,047 of record VXBU01004044.1, read on the forward strand.
GCAAACACATTAGCAGTGATTTGCAATAGCCCAATTTAGAGGTCACTTAAGCATGAAAACAGTGTACAAGAAAGTGTATAATGAAACAATATCAGTAATAGCATTTTTAAATGAACAATGTCAGTAATAGCATATTTTAAATGTTTCATTAAGTCTGAATTGTTATATTGCAGTACTGCTGTGAAATAGCTGCTATTTTCAACAAGATTCCTTTTATATCTGTACTACTGAGGCACAGAAACCAAAAGATGATAAAAGTCAAAATATTTTTATTAATCATGTGTTTTAGAACATTTGTATACTAGATGACTCGGTTTATATGTCTTTATATAGTCAATAATCCAAGATTAGATCCAATTAATACAAATTCAGTGTGTTTTTTATGGAGGTAGTGTGAGGAGGAACATTTTGTAGTCTTGCATATTAAATTAAAACAGTTAAAATACTTCTTTATTGCTTTTAGAAAACTATTATCCCAGCAACACAGATTGTCAGTGTCCTGATTTAAAGGCATGAAACAAACAAAAATTTCCATCATAACCTATCAATAAATTTTGTTCTTGCTGAGCAGAGCTGCCTTAGGCTGTGCTTTCAGTGTTGCCAAGTGGCACCAGGTCAGGCACCCCCTGGAGAAAACTTGGGGGAGGAACATGGCTCAAATACATTTCTCTTCTTAGGGCACAGGTGGTGGTGAGAGAGAGTTGGGTATTTATTTGGGACAGTTCTTCCTAAATCCATGACAGCGAGAACTTCAGTTCTTTCTAAATCTCCTTACCTGAAGTGAGTTAGTGAGACGGCACTAGGATCAGAGTTAAACCCAAAATATTCTTGGCCTAGGTGGCACTGCCCTTTTTACACCAATACCCAAGTTAGCAGTACATCAGCTGGATTTAATTGTTGAGCAGCATAACTCACTATGGCCATGGAAGATCCCACCAATTGAGGATCTGGTCTTTCATTCTTTAATGAAACTGCAGATTATTCAAGAACACAGCAGTACTGATACCTGGTTAAAAATTGTGTGGGCAGTTTCTTAGGGCTTTTTCCCCCCTTTTCTCCAGCAAAGGCCAGCGCAACAAACCCCCTGGAAACTGATCTGGCCTTTGGAAGCAGCAGTTTTGAATCTAGGAGCTTCTGAAAACTGGAATGGTTTTGGTTGGAAACTGTTTCCAAGAGAAAAAAAAAAAAAAGCTCTGGACTATTTCTATTATTCCCTTATAAGTACTAAATCCAAGGTAGATGGGAAGACATGAATTTTCAGAAAGTTCAAGAGAGGCAGAACCTTGTCCTGGTTAGCTGGACTGGCTGTTGGATCCACAGCAATGTTTATCGGGCTCCTCACCATTTGAGTTCCTGGCTGAGGCCAGTGGTGGCCCAGGCAGTTCTGCCCTAAGCCCCTCATGCAATGACAGAGCTTCAGAAAGAGAACAGAAAACTTACATGAAGTAATGGAGACTCTGCTACATCATTTAATAAAAATACATGCTGCTTCCGTGTCAGTTTACAATTTGCTGGCTCCAGATTCCACCTCATCAGATCGGTTTTGCTTTCAGCCACCAGGACAGAGTAATCCCATAAGCACTGCAAGAGCTCTCCTGTCTTCTGATCATCCATTGCAGGTGATCTATCAATTCAATCTGCCTGAATTGCTCTGATTTTAATTCGGTCTGGAGCTCTGCATTTCCTTCCCGAGGAAAGCATTGGCATGCAATGCCAGGAGGTTTATGTGTGAAGCCAGAGAGTTCCTGCTCAGCCTTTAGTCTCACCAGTTAGAGCTGTAGCTGGTCTTTGTTTCTTAGATAGCCAGCTACGCTTCAAAATACTAGCATGGTTCCAGCAAGAAAAAGAAATAATTAAATCAGCTGATACCTATCAATATACATTTCAACAGTCATTTCAGACTGCAAGATTCATCTTGTCCTTAAATCAATATTTGTGTGAAATATAAGCTTCCTAGAGGCTCTAAATCAAATAGGAATATCACCCACCCAGTGTCTTCAATTTTTAAATTAACTTCTGTGATTATGTGGCCTACATGTAAAATTAAAAGTTATTTAGGGATGTTTCTTGTAGGTTTTAGTCCACAAGATTGACCAGCATGGGAGAAAACAAGAAGTATCTAACCATATAGCATTTTGGAGCTGTTTGCGTCATTGGACATGCCTTTTACTGTGTGTCTCTGGCAAGTAAGGTTAAAAAAAGCAATACTGAAACTGTAAAACGCTTCTCCTTTCATTCACACCTAATTATACTGTCTGCTCATTGTACTCAGCATCTCAGAGAACCTATGGATATTACTGATGATTTACCATCACCCCATTGACAGTGCTGTGGCATTACTGCAGAAAAGAAGCCAAATTCAACCTTCAGGTGATACCTCTTGAAACTGTGTGCTGGTTAGAATCCATCTAATGGACCTGTTTATGACACAATAATTCCTTTCCATTTGGACTGCATCTGCTCAATTTATCAAATAATTTTTGAGGACTTAGTGTTTTGTGTGGTTTAGTCCCCAGGAGCACAGAGCAGCACTGCCAGCTGAAGGTTACCATAGGGAGATACTAAAAAAATAGGATGTTTTTCCCCTCTGAGGGCGAAAGGAAATAATGCCAGTGACAGGCTGGAAGAGGATGGATATATTTGTAAACTGTGACAATAAAAGTTAACACTATAGCAGGAATAAATCAAGCATTCAAGCAGCAACTCTGGCAAATACACACTCCAGCAGTACTGCACTAGAGGAGTAAGCTTTCATATGACAATATCCAAGCCAAATTTAGAGGCTAAGGATGCTTTTGTTCCACCTGCCTGTACAAGACTAAAATATAATATTTATTGCTTGTATTGAGCTGCTTCTGCACATCTGCAGTAGGAAACTTCTCGATGCACTTTTGTAAATAACAGATTGCCTAAAGAGGCATAGCAGAGATGGGAGGCATGATATGAATATGTATCCTTCGGAAATGGATAAATCAAGTTAACATTTTTAAGGAAAGCTGGCAGGAAATAAGTGCAAGCAGCCTGTAGCTAAAACCTGGCTTTTTCTAGGTGATCTGGTTTATGTCTGGGTAAAGTTTAAAGAGTGTGTACAATTTTTTAAGGTTTTCAGAGCACCTGGCTTAGCTGCTCCCAGTCTGGAAATCCCTGGCATATTTGCAGGGACTCTTGCAGAGCAGTGTGGAAGTTCAGAAAGCAGCTCCAGGTCCGTGTGTATGTGCTGCACTGATGTCTGCACCTCCCTGCATGTGTGCCTGTATCCCAAGGCAGCGGCAGGAGCATCCCACCCTTCCCAGGAACACTGCTCTCCAAGGGCAAACACTGCACAGCACAAGGGCGTGCTTCTGTCAGGAAAGTCCTCCACAGAAGAGGGTTTCAGTATCTAAGTGAGGTAATAAGTTTTCCTAGGAGCTGGAGGCAGAGAAGTTAAGTCTGAGTTGAGGTCCCACACATAAACATATAATTTGTAACACAATAGCAGGCTCATTCCCAAGGTCAGAATGGATTTAATCCCGTCTGTTTCCCATCTCACATCAGACCTCTCCCTCATCATTCTTATGGCTCCTGCTCTGCTGCTGGACAGTCACAAAATCCTGTTTATTGTTTATTTCTTTGCTTGTCTTTGTCACCTGCCGTGCTTTGATCCGGTTCCTCCTGAACGGAGCATGGGTGTCCTTCCTAATCAGACCTTGCAAAGCCTTGTGCCACTTGGCTGAGAGTTCACACTCAAGGCCCTTCACCTCAAAATGTCTGATCAGAGTAAATAGCAAAGGGACAACACTTGCTAGATATGTATGTCCTGCCACTAATGATGGTGAGGAGCTATTATATGGAGGGTCCTCTCTCTGATGCCCTTGATACATATATGACAGGAGTCATTTTCACTGCCAGCTTATCTTTCCACTGTCAGACTTTCAGCTTTAATAGGCTCATTAATCATCTGTGTCACTCACTTTCCATTCCTCCCCTGAAGCTGCTCAGCAAAAGTTCTGCTGCTCTCTTTTGCCAGTACCTCGGTGTTTTGACAAGGGATGTAAATGCTGCTGTCGAGGGGCTGCTGAACCAGGCAAAGGTTTAATTGGGTTCAATAAGCATCACAGTCTTTGGATGCTGATGAAGAGCAATAATGTGTTTGCCTCAGAGATGGACCCAGGGGAAAGCAGGTTCTGTTTATCATCTGGATCAGCCCTTTGCTTGGCCTGGCTGTTTCGGCTATTTCTCCCTGAGCACCTTTCATTTCCCCTGAGTTAGTTGCCTGCACTATTTCATCCCAGTTTGACTACACTCATATAGAATAGAGTCTGACTCCCTCAAGATTGATGTTCATGAATTTCCACCTTTAATTTTTATCCCTGTCTTCGCATTTGACCTAATAAAAATATATTTACTAGTTCTCAGTTTTCTTTTTGCATTTGTAATCAATCATACTCAATGTATTACTTAATCCCAAGTCTGGTAGCACTGACTCACTTTGTGGGGGAGCTGTATGCTAATAGTCTTATATTAGAGCAGAAATCAAACCAGCAGTGTTAGCATTTCCAGCTTCAACATTTTTGGGAGGTTTTAAGAATATCGGTATTTTTACTCCCTTTTTGGAACTATTTTAATCTCAATTATCTTGTTAAATGCTATTTACATTTCTGTTGTTTGGGGTTTTTTGGTTAATATTCTATTGTACCCTTATTTTTTAACATTTTGTAAGCATCTAATGAAGAATAAAAACCTTCTGAGCTTCACGGTCACCTTCTCAATTCTCCTTCTAACCCTTCTTCCTAACTCTGAAGCATGAAGCTTCAAAATAAAGAGAATATTACATTGGAAAAGATCCCACTAGAAATCATTGATTGATTTTAATGCATCACGTCTTGTCAATTATTGCACACATATGCTGAAATCTGGATGAGGACTGAAGGTCCTTATGTCAGGCCTTGCAATATCCACATTTTAGTTACTGATCCCAGGCCTGAAGTAGAAGTTTTAATGCCTCAGATCACAGCCATAACCTCACACAGAACACAGGACGACAGAAAGCTTTGGGTCGTCTCCAAATCAGCCACAACTAACTTCAGAGACCCAGAGAAACTGGGATAATCCTGAGTACAGGAAATTTATTACAGGCTCTAGGGAGTTGCATTATTTTAGGATGCAGAACCCAGATACTGTTTGTGAATAAAGATACCTGTATCTCTTTCCTTCCCTGTATCCCTCCTCCCTCTCCAGAAGGATAATAACAGGAGGAGCCTTCCCACACACTCCCTGAGTTACAAAAGCAGCCAGATAAACACACGGATTTCCTGGGAGAGCTCTGCCAAGCTCCTGCTCTGAGGAGAGTCCCAAGCACCACTGAGGCTACTCAGGATGGTGACACTGTGGAAAAATAGATATCTGAACAGATAATGCTTCAAAATGCATCAGCTTACAGACAAAGAAAATTACTATCCCAGCTTTTAGAGCACTTCTTTAGAAGTCCCCATTAAATTTCTAGTTAAGGCTAAGCCTCAGCTGAAGGAGTGAAGAGAACCAGAGCAGCCACAATCCATCCGGCCCTGACATACTTGTGCCAAACAGAGGTCTAGGCCCTGCAAGTTCTGAGTTTAAGCTCTGATTATAGTAATATCAGCAGGAAAAAACTCAAAAGCCTGGCTTACTTTACTGATCTACTCTGACTAGAAAACCAGTTTATCTGCCTTTGGAAAACAACACCAACCTACTCCACTTGGCCTTGAGAGAAGTGTTATTCCAGCTCATTCATCTTCCACAGGATTTTTTATTCATGGCTTCTGAAGGTGTCATTTGGTTCTGTCAAAAGCATCCTAAACTCCCTGCATTTTGAGTGGGTTGAATTTCTGTTGAAGCTGATGAGTTTTTGAAAATGTAAGCAATGCTCACTGCCTGTACATGCATTCAAATAAGTATTAGCAGTGTAAAACTGAAGTGTCAAACACTTTCAAGCAGTGAATGCTTCATTTCAGCCATAAATATATGTTGTCAGAGGTCATTAACTTTCCTATTATAAAAGATTAAGCAGTTTTCTCTATACTCTGGGAGCTGACAGCATCTTTGTAATATCTGAGGGATACTAAAGGAAGATTTAGGGAACTATTAGAGCAGTAGGGTTGTCCATAGGCACTTCAATCTTTAGGCCAGAGGTTTCACACTTCATTTTTAAAAAAGTGCTTCACCACTATAAGACGGAAGAACTGCGGGCTGCTGCTTCTCAGTATTCTCCAACTTTCAAACACTTGAATACTCCCTTCCCATTAATTTTGCTTTTCATGACTGTTGACTGGTTTAAGAACTCCCACTTTTCCTAAAAGCTGAAAGATAAGTGACTTTGTTCAGTGCTCAGAATTGTCTCACTGTGGGTATGGGTTTGCTGATGAAATGTGTGACAGCAGAGGCTCAGGGATAAGCAAGACCCCTGAACAAACACAAGAAATTTCAACAGATTTGTTAAGGAAAATAGAGTTACATACACAAAACACCCTGTTGATAATGGGTATTCGTAATAAACATGAGTTATAATGGCTTTGGTTCCATACACAAGAAAGCAAATATAAAGGAAAAGCTAATTAAAAAAAAAAACCAAAGAAACAAACTGATAATTAAAACCAAACCAGTCAGATCCAGCTTCTTCTCATCAGCTTTCAGTCTTTTCCCAAACCAGCACTAATTCAGAGATTCCTTGGGGAGAGCTGAGAGTTTAAAGTATTCAAGACAAATTCCCTCTTCTGATGCCTTCCACTGTGTTCAGAAAAATTGGCACTGCAGAAATGTACAGTTCACAGAACGTATTTTCTCTAGTGGGAGAATTTAGAGGCATGGTAAAAAGACACATTGACTATTCAGTGGACAGAAGGAAAAGAAAAAAAGGAGACAGGAGAAAAAAATCCAGATTGGGTCAGGTTTTGTATCATTGTTAGCCAGCTGGCAAACAAGCAGCAGGAAGAATAAGATGAATATTACTAGAATGTGTTCTAATAAATATTCCTTTGATTTATTTTTAATTAAATCTAAGTCTTTGATGGCTGCATGATCTATTTTGTCTGACTGAGCTTGACATGGTCTGGGTGGTTAATGATGTATATTTTCATCAAAGGTACCTCTTAATATGTATTGTGATGGAAAGCATTGAGACAGCACCTCTTGTTTTCTCAAATTCTTAATCAGGAGGGATGTGAGCATCCCCTAAACCACTCCAAATTAATTCCATATGTTTTACAAGGCATTTGCAGTAGCCAATAGCCATGCCTGCCATGGTGGGAATGTAACACTTGGCCAGTTTTTGATGCTTTACAGCAAAGGTCTCTATACTTTATAAATACCCTCAGTGAGGAGTGATAAGACTGGCAATATCAGAGTGGAATAATTCACCTTATTTAATTACACTTGCAGCAGAAATTTGAGTTGAAAAGAAACTAGTGTCTTGACTTTAGCAGGACAAATTTAAAAGACCTGTCAGATGCTGGTGTCAGGGTAAATTTCTGGTAAGTTTAAACCAATTGTTCAAGTAGCTGGAGCTTGGTTTACACAACCCCTATTTTTTTATTATCATTTGAATTTCAAATGGAATGGTAGTGAGGTAAGTGCGATACCTGTTTCCTCCCATTCTGAAATGGCAAATATTTACATTTCTGTTAAAGGCAGTGTGTAAAAAAAATAAAATAAAATAAATAAAAGTGGTATTCTTCCAACTGCCCGTTCCTACTAGGCTCCTCCCCTGCAAAAGCAGATTTGTGGCGCTAATCATATAATCTTGGGGAATAACTGGAGCAATGTGTCAGCCATGAGAGAAAATAAAATGAACAGCTGCAATTGGATTATGCATTCTTCTCATTATCCAGATTCAAATGCCTGATGAACGCTCTGTGTGCAGTGAAAGGAATGTCAATGCTGCATATAAAGCAGCAAATCAAAGCGTCTGCGGTTCAGACAATGCCGGACCGTGCCTCAGGCACAGCCCCGGGCCAGGGCTGCTCAGGGAGCCGCTGCTCCGCCAGGAGCCTGCGGACACCTCGTGTGTGCCAGCCACGCTCCTCTCCTGCGCCGGGTGCTCTGCTGCTCCGGGGAAGGGAATAAATGATTGCAGCTGACATCCCTCTTCATGCCTGGCCAGCTCTTCTGATCATTAGTAAGCAGTGGTGTGGAGCCAATTCTCTGCCCGTTCTCTGCCAATTCCTTCACAGGGGGAAGTATCTGGAAAGTGGAGTCAGAATCTTGAGCTACTGCCGGATCCGAGCTCGGGCTGGCATTAGGCAGTGGAGGAGAAACTCTGCTTGGATGGTTAAAGAAATAATATCTCAAGTAGCAGAGAGAAGAGGGCATGTCATTGCCATATGAATGGCTGTTCATATCTTCATAGAGTTACAATGCTCTGCCAGGTGAGACAATCATGTGATAGTGCTGTTCTTAGGGTGACTGGAGAAAATCTTAATTTATGTCCCGAGATTATCACCTGTGTATCAGTGTGGGTAATCCAGGCGGTTGAGGGAGATTTTATTCACCTTCCCTTAGAGTGCAGCTGTGATCTTGGATCTGTGGGTGTTTGACAGAGATATCATTACAACTTGTCATCGAGATCATCCTTGCTGAGTATTTACTAGCACTGCCTGAATAGTAGTCCTGAGAAAAGCACAAACTCTCTTCTAACCTCAGGAGTAAAAGAAAACTGTTGTCATTGCAAGATCAAAATTTTCTCTATTTAAAAAAAAAAAAAAGTACAAAAATCCTAAGCACCAATTATTATCATGGAATAAAATCTCTTTGGTTTGCTTTATTAGTTTAATGTAGAGAAAGAACAACAAAAGCTGCTATGGTAAAAAACAACTTCTAGCACTATTTCTAGGTATCTAAAGACATCCAATACAGAAGAAATAATAATAATAACAATAAAAATAATATTAATAATAATTCGTTAATATTTAATGCAATTATTTATTATTATTATATTTATAATCATAAATATATTAAAATACAGAAAAAATAGCTCCTTTCCTTCTTTTGCTCAACAGAAAAGTGCTGAAACTTCAGGCGTGTTTTGTGCCAAAAACAAATTTGTTGGAAAACAAATGCACTAAAAACTAAGACATAAAATTTAAATAACATAATTTGCCTTACCACAAATCATCCAAGACTTCTGCAGGTGCACATGCTGCACAAGCTCACTCAGTTACATGAAAAATGTCACCAAGATATCAAAAATCTGCCTTTCCTTCAGAAAAAGTCAGGAAAATGACCTCATATTATGAAGAAGTGATAAATAGGAATTTCCTAAAAGTGCAGCAGTTTTCTCTTGTTAGATCATATGAGAATTTGAGGTTACTCCTAGATCATACTGGCACATATTTATGATATTGAAGGCTACACCCCCATTGGTTACTAATTGCTACTGGTCATCCTTCCAAGAAATAGTGAAGTTATGCTTTTCTTCATCTCTAATCCCTGCACTAGAAGAACTGCTAGGTTTTCTGGACTCAAAAGTAAAATGTGTGCTCCCACATCCCATGGAAGCCAGCTGGAATGGAGCTCTTTTTATGAAGCCTTGTACCCCTGTTCTCCCTTGTTTATTATTTTCTGATCCTCAATAGCAAAAGGCAACCAGCCTGGAAATACTTATTTGCTGTTTATCTGTAAAATGGTGCCATCGGATCCTTTATATTTTCCTCAATATGCAGATCAATGTACAGATGATACTGTCAGGTTTGGGCTGTTTCCTAAAGCCAACAGAAATAGCTCAAAATTTTGCTGCCAAGTGACTCATTACTATACAGAAACAACATGCAGGAGCAAGAAGCCACACTGAGAACTGAGTAGTTTGACTAACAAGTAAACTGTATACATCTCTTACAGCACTTGTTTCTTGCTAAGACATCCATTTCTTCTTTGCTTGAATTCTTTTCCTCACTGAATGATGTCTCAGCCCCAAATCTTTCTGCTATAGACAAACATCATTGCAGTCAGCAGAGCTAAGCCTGTCTCAAGTCTTTGGACTGATTAAATATTTGGTAACTGAAGTTAATAATGAAAAACCTGTTCTGGATTAGAGCTTAGTATCAAACACATGGACGTGGTCAGGCAGAAGTTTCTCCATAGGATGAAAGGAGAAGAAACACCTTTCTGTATTGGTGCCAGCTGAAGTACTTAAAAAAGCAATATAAGTGAATAAACTTCCAAAACTTACAGAGATTTACACAGACAAATGTCCACATGCAAGAAGTATTCTCTTTATGAGGCCCAAGAGACTTGCTTTTACTGGTAAGCATTCGTTAAGCAAATTGCCAGCTACTTTATCCAGGTGCACAGAGCAGACACATAAAAAAAGAGAATTGGTTTATGGAAGAAGAACAGAGCTGCTGAAGTCATGCCAAACAAGGAAGGGGTAACCCCATCCGGCAGAGTAAGCAAGTGATGCCATGGATCCATAAGCAAGTAACTAAGCCACCCACACGTTGCAGAGTCTGCCAAGACAGATGGTGCTACTTGTGAAATATCTTCAGATGTTCCTCAGAGTTTACAGCTTATATTTTATAGTGGAAATAAATGAAAAAAAAAAAAAAGTCTTTTATTCTTAGATTTTTATTGGCTACAAATGTTATGTCCTTTTAAATCAGCCTACAGAAAGATCTGCTCTTAATTAAACTCTTTAAATAATTGGTGGATTTTAACTTGCGAGTGGAGGTTTGATCTCCATTCTTGTAATTCAATCTCAAAGGCTTAATCCCCATTTAGTTTAGTTAATCGTTTGTGTAGGCAAATGCCCAATTAGGAACTCTCCATACCTTTTGGGCCTGCTCAAGCTCAAAATACCTGTGCTAAATGAAAACACTTCTACAAAAACTCTGGGATTTTAAAGTACCTTAATGGTGTTTGACATCCCGCCTCTAAAAGATTATATTGTGGCATTTGTATTTTAGATGTCACTGGAGCAGCTACCTGTGCTTGCCTTCCCAGTTTGGGGACATGAGTAAAGAGGGCACTGGGGTCTGCAGATCACTTTGAACTTGGAATTTTTGGGATATTTTCTCAATAATGAGTTTATTTACTACCACTAGTTTACACTATACACATCTCTTTAAAATAATTTAGTTTTATTATCAGGTCACTGACATTCATGTGACTTAAGTTTTATAAGCACAAGAGGAAAATAAGTGACCTTTTGATATAATCCGGCTGCTGGGTTGTTTGATTGGGTTTTTTTTAGAAAATGCAATATTTAGCAAGTAGACAGTTTTCGAGAGTACCATACAAAAGAGGATTTCACCCAGACAGGCTCTCAGCTTCAACAGAAATGCTCACTTTTCTTGCAAGACAATCAGTAGAAACTTCAAGGAATCCCCCAAAACAGCAAGTACCAAAAGGCAGGTGAGCAAATGCTCGTGTCCTGCCTGGAAGCAGGCTATCCCCACACCCGTGTCCAGGGAGAGGCAGCCCAGAGCCGGGCTCCAGGGTGCCGGGCAGCAGCCTCTGCCAGTCCAAGGGAAGTGCCGAGCAATCCACACATCAGTGTCAGTGCTGCCGAGTCCCCTCTCTAAACCCTGGGGACACAGAAATGCTCTCAGCATTTGTAGGTGATCTGAAGGACTGGTCAAAGATGACAATAAACCCTTACGGACTCCAAATTGTTTTCCGTGTTTTCATTCACATTTTTTTTCACATCACAATCTCTCCCCATCTCGCCTTTTGTCAGCACTGAATTCAAGTTATTAACAGCATTCAGTGCAGGAAAAAAGGGCACAGAGCTCATCACTTAACTTCATCCTGGCGTTATCATTCTGTACCAGTTATTTTGGTTTAGAAACGCACACACATTCATCACAATCACACTCATTTTTCCACTAAAGATGAGGTCTACAGGTAGCTACTGTTTTTCAGCCTGTGTGCAATAAACCTGTGTCTACTCTGTGCTAAAGTTATGGTTTTTAATCTCATAATCACTGATAAACAGTCTGCAAGTTTTATGTCAGCAGACTTTGATGAAAAATACGTATATAAAAATACTTCTGTTTCATGGCTTTTTGTTACTGCTCCTTTTAAAATCAGCTCAAGATCTCTTATACCCCCCATACTGAACAGTTATAGATATATTTAAGAGCTGAAAACTGACATTTCAAAGTTCAGCTCAGTCAGCTTTTAAGCCATCCAAGGAATAGCTTTTTCTCTTGTTCCCATTCTGGAGAGTCTGTTGGTTTTCTAAACAGTACCTTTTTATTTTGTTTGGTTGTTTTTTTAAGGCATTGTAATTTTGAAAACCAACAGTATCCTGAATATTGTTCTAGTCTATGTCTGTGGGAATATTAACACGAAAGGACCAATCTGCTTTTGTGTTTCCATCCCACTGGAGCCCATTGGAAACTCCACCATGAGAGCCTCCAGTGACCAACTACCACAGCATTCACTGCCCAGCACAAGGATACCCTGGCCTTCCTTCCCACACACTTTAGTCCCACTTTTCCTGAGCAATCAGAATTAAAAATTAAGAATAAAACAAACTAATGAACAAATTAAAAATACAATAATTCAGCAAGTATTTTTAAAGGACTAGTCCCAAGGCCCAATTCCTATTTTATGGTTATTTAGCTTGTCTCCCCAGAGCTCAGCCATCTGACAAGAGACTTGGGGAAACATCCAGATGTTTCCACTCCCCAGCTACCACGAGGCTTTTTCCTTTGTCCTCCTTTTTAGCAAGCAGCTGAGTTAAACTCTCACCAGGCTTGATGCCTGTAGCAAGACAGGGTTAATTAGTCCTCCTCATTAACCTGTTCTGAGCCAATGCAACATTGAGGGGACCCCATCTCCATGGGCTTTCATCTGGCTGACCACCAAAAATCTATGCAAGTTCCACCTTGACAAATGTCCTGCACCTCCCCAGCCTCAAAGGGTACAAACACAACTCTTTGGAATATTGGGTGCTGGTTACACCTCCTTCAAAGGAGGGAGAATTGCTGAGACTCAGGATCCACACCCAGTCCCTGCTTAATAATTTCTCCTCATGAAAGACGGGTGTCAGGAAGCACGCACTCTGCTAGGAGACAAATCCACTGTCCTGAGCACTGAGTGGCATCCATGGTGCTATTTCACTTTCGGGAGGGAAAGTATTCAAACCAGGAGGCAGATTTAGACAAATTTCAACTTTCACTCTCTCCCCTCCCACTGCAATTCAGTCAGCTCTGTCTTGTATATCCTTGTATATTTTTTTTTTTTTTCTAAATAGCATATGGAACCTTATCCACCAGCCTGTCCTTTGCTTGCCATGTGCTTCAGTTTAAAGTAGCTTGGAATGATCCCTTACACTTTAGATGCAATGAGGAGGACTGTGTGTGAGCCCTGCCAGAGCATAAGACAGAGTGCCTCTCTCTATGCAAGGTCACATATGTACAAACACCAACTGCCTCTGTGAATTCTTCAACATGTTAGCCAAGGAAACATTTCAGCTAATTAATTCAGACAGAATCACTTGGAAAAAGTAAATATTCCTTATTGCAGGAGACTGAGTGGCTCTATGGAAGTCTAGATGTTGGCAAGCCAAAATAATGTTGCATCTTTAAATGGTACTGGAAAGGGCAAATTCACAGTCTGGAGATGTCACTTCATCTATAGAAAGAGATATGAAAGATTCTCTATGATCTGACGGGCACCAGAGCCAGGGTGAAAGGACACTGAGTCATTTTTCAAGGCAGGAATAAATCAGCTGCATTCTGTTTACATTTATTACCTACCTGCACATATCCAAACCTTCCCAGAGCTGGGCTTGCTTTTGCTCTCTCTTGCCATAGCCATTAATTCACTTGTTCACTGATGAACCTCCTCACATTTGAGGTCTTTTTTACCACTTCCTTATAAAAATTATTGGCTAATTGCTGCCTAAATGATTGTATTGATTTCAGGACCTGTCTGAGTAAAAACCTAACAAGCAGCCTCAGGAACACGGAATTTCCTCAATGTTTTGATTGTTCAGACAGTATTTCCTCAGCCTTTCATTCCTGTGACAGTCCTAATAAAAGCTGTTACCTCTGATTTATTTGGAGGTATGAGCAATATCACCAATTTTCAAAGCAGCTCCTGTAAGGCAAGATGCAGGAAGTTACTCTCAGTACCCATCACTCTGATGGAACATCCCTTTATCCAAAATCAGAACTATACGTTGAGGAAAAGGCTATTAAATGTAACCCCACTGAGTGCTGCATTTGTCTACTGTGCCTTCGTTAGTCCATGGAAGTAACTGCCTTGAAGAACAGACAGTGAGACTTCTCCTAAAAGCAGTGAAAACCACCCAAAAAATCTGCAAAAGAAACTAAGTTTGTTAAAGCTTTAAAGAAGTAAAAAATTCTCCACATATCCTAAAAGGCCAAATGCTGTTTCCATGAAAAATTTCAGTTAATTTTTGCTAAAAGCAGCTCCAAATCTTTAAAAGTAGGGAAAGAATATCTGTTTCAGCAGACATATACTTTCAGTAGATTACTTCTCTCTGTCTCAGAGATATAACTTTCATTTTGGCAACATCTTGTAATGCGTGGTGATGAAAAGTAATTTTACCTTTCAATTTTAGTCACAGAACTTTATAACTGTGTCTCGAGATAACTTTAAAACATAATGTCTTTTTCCAGGCCTTTGGTAACACAAGTTACAAAGATTCGCATTTGGAATTTATTTTATTATATTTTGTAATTATGCAAATGAAGTGGCACATCAGCATTAATCATACTAAATGAAGCTATCTGTTTCAGTTTGAGATACTGAATAATTATTCATTAAGAATGATGGGCAAAGAAGCTTAAATCAAATAAACTTGCACTTTAGAGAAGCAGCTTGCAAAAATAATCTTTGGGAGGGTTGATTTTATTTATTTGGGGAAAGGGAGTAGGCACAAATATTTAAAAGCAAATATTATTGGTGAGAAATGTTGTAAGAATGTCCTTCAAATCAATTCATATTTCTAAATCCAGTATGTGTAATTACAAAGATGACACTAAAGAGTAAATACCCCTTATTTTTTTGCACTTAAAGAAGCAGAGGAATTGGCCTGAGTCTCCTTTAGCAGCACAGCAGCTGCTGGTGCTCGGTTTGTCTCTGAGGAGGTTTCAGAGCGGGCGCTGTGCGGAGCGGGGCTGGCAGTCGCGCTCAGCGTGAGCGGGCCCCGCGGCCCTCGGGTCACCGCGATCTGAGGCGCTCACTGCGCCGCCTTTGGTTTGTGTCTCTCTCTCAAAATGAGCTCTGGCGCTCAGTTCAAATGGTTCAGCAGCAAATTGATCTCGCCAGGTTCACATGAGCCCAAACTCCTGCAAGAATTTCCTCCTTTCCTTAGACCCTGTGCCTTCTTCATTAACTTTGATATAGGCTCCCTTCCTCACTTCTGCTGTTTCTTGTGCTTATCTTTGTACAGGGTACTCAGCAGCTTTGCCCTTTCAGCAGCTTATTCAAGCTTACACTGTAAAAGCTGCTGTCATCCCCAGCCAGCAAGAATTGCTCTGTATCAAAGGTGAGGCTCGGTGCAGTCAACTTCCACAGGCCAGTCAAGCTCAGGGAGCTGGGAACTAGTGCTGATGGTGGTGACAGGGACCTTGGCTAGGCTGGAACCCTATGTAAGCTTCTTCCAGGCAACACGTGTTTGGTGTCGACAAATGAAAGGGGTTTTGGCTGTAAGATTCCTAATTGCTATCTTGTTCCCTGAATAGGGAATATTTCCATTTCTCTATTCTCTGAATAGGTGAATTAAAGGTTGGAGATCAGGAAAAGGTTCTTCCCCCAGAGGGTGCTGGCACTGCCCAGGCTCCCCAGGGAATGGACACGGCCCCGAGGCTGCCAGAGCTCCAGGAGAGTTTGGGCACCACTCCAGGGATGCACAGGGGGGATTGTTGGGGTGTCTCAGCAGGGACAGGGGCTGGATCAATGATTCCTGTGGGTCCCTTCCAATGCAGGACATTCTCTGATTATATGGACAAAAAACCCACATCAGCAATGGGATAGGATTTCTTTCCATTTTAGAGGTAATTTGTTTTAAGGAGGAATTTCCTGCTTTTCTAGGTGGCAGAAAGGTCACTTTGGCTGGCACTCACACGTCTAACAGAAGCAGTCTTGTAGTCACCAATCAAAGAGAAGACCTTTCTACTTCACCTCATTGAAACACAGATGGCCAGCACTGAGGTGAGTGAATTCCTCCCTGGAATGCCACTCCCTTTCCCCAGACCGAGGGGCACAGTCATTTAACTTTGGTTAGCTGTGTAAATTCAGCACAGGCAATTTGTACCCAGTTATTCTGCTGCTATGGTGAGGGCCACAGCCATGCTCACACCCCTCTGAGTGTGCCGCCCTCTTGGAATAAACTTCACCAAACTGCTCCCCAGAGAGCTCCAACATGGGCCCTGTTTAGACTCAGATCAAAGGCCCTCTGTGGTTGAAGGTGGCTTCTTTGACTTTGCACTGAAATGGAGTAGAGGAGATGGGCTTAAACAGCTCTGAGCAGGGAAACAGAAGAAGGCAGCACAGCCTTTGTGCAGCAGCTCTTTCCTGGGATATTGCCCCTCTGGCATTTTCTAGGCTCAGTTGGAGCAGGTGGAGTAAAATTCCACATCTCCTGATTTCATACCTGCGTTATAAACTGTGGGCCAGAGCTAAATTTTCCAGCTGCTGCATTAACAGCTACAAAGCTGGCTGGGCCTGGATGAATCTAGGGACCCTGCAAGGGAAGGCAAGTGAGGGGAATGTCACTCGATAACACAAGAGGGGTGAAAGCTGGAGGCCAAAGGGAGAAACAGAGCTGGAAAATGATCAGAGTCCAAGGTACAAAGATCCGGTGAACTCGGTGTTTCTCTTCTAATCAGCTGCTTGAGGTTTTTCCTCTTCTTCCTCTGCCCACATTAACCTTTCCTTTTGGACAGGACTCTTTCAAGTTTATTTTTCTGCGGTTTTTTAGGTTTTGATTTTGTGTTTTTTTCTTGTTTGGATCCATGTTTTCTGTTTGCAGACTTTGGTAACCTACCCCATTTATCTGTGCTAAATGATTAAGGACCCTACTTCATTCCAGCTTCACTTACTTGACTTCTATTTTAATACTGGAAATAAATGTGATTAAATAATAAATTTGATTGTCTACTTAAAAGTGTTTGTCTCCTCAAGTCTAATGCTAATTTCTTGCTTTCTTAAATCTTTCTTGCTTTTAATATGACATTTATCATGGGAAATTGCTCACTAAACCAGAAGCAGATTTAATAAAAATCTTTTCACATACTCAACACCAATCGCTTGAAATCTATGCAAGCAGAAATTAAGAGCTATCATTCAGACTTGTGTTTCAAACACATAAGGGAGCTTTCTTAGGAAAGTTTCTGATTTTAAACATCCACAGGCTGTAGTTCTGTTTCACTACCCAGGGTTCAAAAGTAAAATAATTTTGATACAGCTAAGTTAGTGCAAGGATTACAAAAACATTTTCAGTGGTAAGACAAGGGGTTTACTTCTAGTATGCTGGGAAAAAAAAATGGGATCAATAAAAGTCTTTGCAATGCATTACAATGAAGAAAAAAATAATTTGTGTAGAAGTTACTGTGAGCTTTAGACTAACGGTCATAACCATAAATTATATTGAAAAACAGATAAAATTAAATAAAGACTTGCAAAGTATAAATTTGCTGTTGGCAATCTAAAAAGGATTTTCTTGTTACTTGCCCATGGGATTTGGGGTTCTAACAAGGAAGCTTTCCTACTTGTCATACATCATTTCAAAGAGACATATATAGCCTGGAAACTGCTTTAAGGCAGCTGCAAGCAAGTGTCACTTTGAGTTAAATGCATTATTAAACTGTTGGGAAATTTCACATCATGGGTCATTTATCTATGCTAAATGGGTCAAAAGCCTCTACACATGCCTAGATAAATGAGAGAGAAGAGCAAAATTCTCCCTTGGGAAGTAATACGTTGACAACCTCTCAGAGTTCATGTTGTTATTTTTAGTAAAGAGAAAAAAACTGCTTGCTAAGTGCACTAATTCATAAACCCAGGTGCCAAGTACCAACAAAAAAAGGTTACCAAACATCCCCATATTTTGATGATGCTTTGTGCAAGATGTCGGCAAAATTAGCTGTAATATTCTTTGGATCTCTGTCTTTTGTGTCTGATTATATGGTCCCAAAAGATGCCCACTGAATGAAGTGTATACAGAATCATGGAATCACAGGATGATTTGGGCTGGATGAAACCTTAAAGATCACTGCCATGGGCAGGGACACCTTCCACTATCCCAGGCTGCTCCAAAGTCCACCCAGCCTCATCAGTTTAGGTGTTTCGGGAAGCAGTAGTGGGTGTTCTTTAGACAAGGCTCCAGGGAAGGAAAACAGAGCCACGCAAAGTTTCTTAAACTTTGATGTGCTGCTAATATGTGATTTCATTTAGTCACAGAGAACCCCTCGGTTTAGTAAATCCTGCCCCTGACATGTTGCTGGGTGTTCCCAGATGCCAGGACATGCATCATCAAACAGATTGGACGCCAACCTGGTAGCCAATTTTGGGCAATTATCAGCAGTGTAAATCCACATGAGAGGAGAAGTGAGCTAGAAACAGTTCTTCACAGTGCATTGGCATTCTCTCATGTTGAAAGATTATGTTTTCCATTTCCTTGCACATTTGCCCATCAAGCAGACCAGTCAGAAAAATACTTGAGCAAACAATTGCAAAGGGAGGGCCGGCCTTTGAAAAAAGTAATTTTGCTTTTTCCGTAGCTCGTAGAGGGGAAAAATGATTTGGTGTCAGTATCAGTTCATAGGTGTGAGCCAGCTGGGTTCACATGGAGCTGTTCCTGGCTGGGACGCACCGAAGGCTCAGCCCCTCCTCTGCAGAGGGGTGGGCAGAAAGTCTCCTCAGCCAGAAGGTTAGGGGTATTTTAGCAAAATTTCTATTTTCTTTCTAGGTTTTGGGGAAGGGTTCTTCACTTTAACATATGAAGCTGATTTATGCAACTGCTGATGTTAATGAGGAGATATTTACGTATCCAATGCATGAAGTTTTTAAAAAGGATTTTTTAAAAATATTTTTTTCCTTTTTCAGTGGAGAAAGGTTTTCTTATTTTGAAGTTTAGCTGATTTGTGGGTGAAAAAATTAAAAGGCTGAAAAACATGAAGGATCTGTGTGTAGTCAAAATCATTACTGCTTTTAGTTGGTGCAACATGTAAAAAGGGACCTTAGCCTCCCAAAAGACACTGAGAATTTCAGTTTTTACTAATCAATACTGACTCAGGACAAAGATGAACTATTTTATTGCACTAGTCACCTAGAAAAACTTCACCCCATAGCATTTATTGTAACTTTAAAAATCAAATACTATCAAAAGTTACATCAATAAAACCTGCCTCTAACTATTTTTCAAAATGTATAGTTTTAAAAAATATTTTCGTACAGTACAGACTTATTAAAACTTTAGCACATTAAAAATTGATGTATCAAAGAGAGCAAAACATAACGAGATGTTTGGCTGATGAACCAAGCAACGCAAAGCTGATCTGCTAAAGCCAGCTGACACTGCTGGCATTATCCCAAAATGTACAAACGCATAACCTGACCTATCATTGCCTTTTATTAAGATGTCACTGAGAACAAAATTAAAACATCTAATTAAAATTTTTCTCAGACACAAAATTAATGTATATATCAAAGCCATGACATGGGTTCTCAATTAATTAATTAACCTACTTTCAAGTACAAAATCTCTGTGCTCAGGTGTTCTGTCTATGGAAAGTTTCTGACCAGGTCCCCAGCTAGCCTGACAGGCTTTTAAGCTAAATTGTCTTAATGCAGTAAGAATAACTTATATCACCATTAATTTCTTACTTTACTCCTCTTTATAAAATTGCCACAATAACATTAGGAACAGATATTATAGAACAGCTCTATAGATCAGAAAACGTTCCTGCTGGTGTTCATCTTGCAATGTGAGTATGGGCTCAGTGTAGAGAATTGAGCTGATTTTGTTTGTGTACAATGTTTGTTGTCATAACCTACATCAGGCCATTTGAAGTATCAACAATGGCTCTAAATTAAATAAGCCAGATTTACTTAATTTGTTCCATAATAATAATATTACATTATTTTAACCAAACGTTGATGTCAAACTGAACAGAAATAAGAGGAAAGCAGTAATTAGTCTAGGTTAAAATATATCCTCAAAGGATATTAAATATGCAAGAGCTCATCCATGAAAATTAGACTGCAAGAGGTTACACCATGTATTGGCTTATTTTGTTACATATCAAATTATCTCTCATGAATAAATATATCTGATAATGTTTAACTCTATAATTTAATAGTGCCCTATTAAAAATACTTTCTAAATCAACCAGGCTGTGTATTTGATTTTCTGTGATTATCAGATTTTAAGTACACAATAATTAAATGTGTAATTTGTACTGACTCCTGCAAGCACATTGAGAGAGACTATGCCCTTCTATGCCTCTAGTAGATAACTTCAATAAATATGAATGCCAGGACCTCATACTTCAGTGGGATAATAGGAGTTAAAAACAATGAGATGATGTGACATTTCATAATAGGAAAAAAGAAAAAAAATACTTTGGTGCTTTTGTGCTTTTAGTGTATATAAAACAAGAGAAACAATCCCTGAACTACAAAGGGTAAGTTGGATGTGCTGGGGAAGTGCAGGTGAGCTCCGCTGCGTGCAGCATTAACCCAGAGCCAGCCCTGCTCCCCCAGAGGAGCTCCAGTTGCCATGGTGAACTCTACTCCAAGATTGGAGCTCTTGCTCCTCTTTTCCCTGGGAAGATGAAGCTTTTGCGGAGTTTTTGTTCCCTTTTGCTGTGGTCCCTGCCCAGCACCAAGCCCAAGCCACGATGCTGAGCTGAACAAAGGTTTGGTGCTATTTGCTAATTCTAAAAATTCATGAAGATAAATTAATCTCCTTCCTACCAAGTTTCCTCCACCTTAAGAAATGAAGACGAAGAGTGGAGCAATCAGCTAATTAACCCTCTTCTCCAGGCACAAAGAGCTGTATTACAATGTGACATTGCTCTGCCCTTTTCTTTTTCAGACATTTTCCTGCCCTATCAGAGTCTGCTCTGTGAAAAGACCCTCTGCATCTGCTCTTGCAACCTGCTAATTACAGTACTGTAATTAAATGCACACAGAAGCAATTACCTCCATATATCACGCGTCTGACAAGCACACTGCAACTTCCAGTCGTGCCGTGCTCAGCTCCCCTCTCAGAAAGGTGGAGAGTTGGGTTTGGCTCAGCCTAGTTTGACTGCTGCCTGAGGACACTGAAAATCCAGACTGCTGTCTGACCTGCAGCTCTGTGAAAAATGAGCACACACCCGTGCACAGAATCGGACCCAAGGTCCAGGAGCAGGAGCTGCATCCCCACCGAAGTTACCAGAACTGGATGGATCCAAGGGGCCAAAGAGACTCCAGTGTTATGGCTGTTCCATCTCCCCCTTGAAATGACTTGATTGTTTCTCAACTTCTGTTGCTGGTTCCTGAGTCTCTGCAAAGATTCCAAGCTGCCACAAAATCCTGGATTTTTGTTGTTTTTTCAATTCCTCATCCCTTTTCTGGTTCCAGCATTCCCAACATCCTTTTCTCTATGACAACAATAGACCTTAGTTCTTTCTCCTAGTAGCACTTTAGCTTCATGGAAAGCAGGGCTTCAGGTTTTATTTTGCTTGGTAAGGAACAAATAAATAGATTTTTTTTTTTAATTATTCAGCCTTTGCTGTTTTCTTTACAGAGCACTTTGAGCCTTCGGCTGAGCCATGCTTAGTGGAGGTCCACACCCAGAGTGCTCAGAGCTGTGCTCAGCTGTGGGATACAGAGCAAGTTTTGCAAATAACAGCCTGGCAAAGTAAGAAACCACACAAAAGACTCAAGCCAGGGAGGGGAACAGGTATCTGTAGGAAAGCAGGAGAAAGTAGAGGACTTGACTGCAGCCCCAGACACCACCCCATCCTGCTCCTGTATTCTGCCTTGGTGTCACATCATTGTCTGAAGTGAGAAGAAGAAAAAAAGCTGTTGAAAAATGTCAGTGCCTTTGAATTACAGACAAAAAGCAGACACATCAAAATGTATTTTCCTTTTCAATACCTTTTATCAAATGAAGTATAATGGCCAGCTCTAGTCTAGATGCTGCCACGCATTGCCAATGGGAAGTGAGAAACAACAGCAACAAATCCATCTTTCTTCCTGAAGTACTGCTTGCAGCATGAGGCAGCACTAATCAAAGACAAATCACAAAGGTTTGGATTTCGTCTGTTAGGACTAATACCTAGGGGCGAGGAGGAGAAGAGAACTGTTTGATACTGAGCAGCCATACTCCCTTCACTTTTTACCACCTCATTTCATGAAAGCTCAGAAGGTTTATTTTGTAAGAAATTAGAAATAGTATTAAATCATAGTGAATCCAATTATTTGATGGCACTTCTGTAGCAGCACAGAAGAGCTGGGAGAGTTTATACCCAAATCCACTGCTATGCATAAAAAGTGATTTATTCCCAGTGCTGAAACAAATAATTACACCTATGAGCAAAAGTCTACAGGACCTAAGAACCAAATAAGAGGAAACAAACAGCAGGAATACTCCGAGAGTGGAGCAGGCTGCACACAGCATTTCTTTGAAGTATAATTACAGTCCCACTGAAGCATAACTGTAGCCTCCCATCTTTGCAACAACTGTAATCAGTGTCATCATGCTGCCATTTAATTTCCCTTCACACATTCTCTTAAGGCATTTGGACTGCTGGGTAGACTGCTGGAATGATACAGTTAATACTGTCCATTTATTTCCTTCATGCTGATGAATCATGTTGTTATTCTGCTGTATTCATATTTCTTTTCTCTGACTTTTAGGCTAAAGCAGCCCATTTGATAGTGCTACAAGAATGCTGTTTGTAAAAGAAGAATAGAAGGTTTTACCAGATTTTGTTATATTTTCAAAACCTTTACAGGACCTTTCATATCTGCTGTTAATTAGCAGTATTGGGACCAAATAAAAATAACAGATAACTCCCTCTTGTAAAATTATTCCTTCCAGTTGTTATTATTTAGTCATACTGAATGGGGTGAAAAAAAAACAAAACAGAAAAAGATACCGAGAAGCCTAATCTTACTGCCAGTTTACCCTTTCCTGAGTGAATGCCCTGCCTCCAGTTTTCTTTCCTTTAAGCCAGTGCATTAGCAAAAAAAAAAAAAAAAAAAATATAGTGGGAATTGCCTTGAAGGTATAGAAGGCAATTAAAATAATACACATAGCTAAGTGAAGCAAGGTTAGGGTGCAACATCTGCTCTAGCACACAAAGCCCTTGGAAAGAAGACACAAACTGATTTAGAACAGATTATGTTGCTGATTTTTCTTCGTGATTATAAACCTCTTTTCTTTCAGATGGTCCTTCAATGCAGTTTGCATAAACCATGGACTGAAGTAAAATCATTCCAGTGAAAGAGCAGTGATTTTCCTGCTGATAAGGGTTTGTGTGATGTTGCTTTTCATTTATTTGTTTTAACTATTTCTGAGTGTTGCATTTGCCTAATTTTTAAGGAAATGTTTTTTGTAGTTCTTCCTCTACCAGGCCATTAAAAAAGGTCGTAGAAAATGGTGGAGTGAGTGTTTAATGAAAATTCTTCACCTTGACAGCTATCTAGGAATTTAAACAACTATTTAATAAGCAGACTCACAAGAAGGAAATCTATATAACAATTAAAATAATAAAGCTCTTCTAATCACTTAAGAGGCTAGAGTAGGTATCGAGTTAATCACATTCATTTTAAATTCACATGCTATGCATATCCTCGTAAGCATTTTGGAAGAAAGTGGTGCAGAAGACACAGGTGCCTAAATTAATAAAAATTAGAAAATCAGCAAGAGATTTAACTACACTGGTTATTGTTTTCAATTATTAAATAATTAGTTTGAACATCTTTGTACACCTGGCCCCAAATCCTGAGATTCAATTACCTTGAATGACTCTGGGCTGCTCTTTTATCACTTAATACTAAATCTGCAAAATGCTGGGCATTGGGAAGAATATCTGGGGGAGGACATGGGGATTTCCCAGAAATTTTGTGAAACAGTTCAAAGTTCACTAATCAGAACATTTTAGTTTGTGGAGTCAAGCCTACAGTTAATAATGAAAAAGCTTTATTAAGATTTTTGTTTTTTTAAGAAAACAGATGGCAGGCAGCAGACTGAATCCCAGCATCTCTGTATTCCAACAAAGTGTTTACCTGTCCAGAACAGCTACATTTGAGAGAATAATTTCAGAACTGTCACCTGCTCCTCCAACTTTCCTGCCTTTTTGGCTTTCTGTTCTGACCAACTCAAGCACCCTCTCTGGTTCAGTTTGAAGAGCACTGAATTCCTCTTTTACTGCAGCTCCAGTAGATGCCTTCTGAGAATTTCTATGCAAGAGAAAATTCAGAAAAGCTTTTTTTGAATTAAAGTCCTCCAAGAGGCTCTTAAGCAGTACACTCAGACTACTAGTGATATATCTTGAATGCTGTTACTCATTTAAGCAACACGCTGACACAGTTCAGTAAAAAATTTCAGATTAAAAAAAGGATTTAATTAAAAGTTTTGGGAAAAGTTTCACATTAAATGTCAATGTGTTTGGCATGATGTTTAGAACATGCAATCATTTTCCTGTAGAAACTGAGGAATGAAAGCAATATTCTTTTGACATCCTGTCTTAATAGGTCCAGTAGGATAAACAGGATAACTAAATAAATCGAGACTTAGGAGTCCAGTATCTCTTATTTTTTTCAGAAAGACATGAAACAGCCATGTGCTATTTCTGCACACATCTCTAAATAATGTATATAATTCTATCAGAAGTTTCAATAGGTCAAAGCATCTTTTTCTTTCCAGCTTTTGAACATTCATTGATTGCAAACCCTGTAATTTCACTAGCAAAATACAGAGCAAGATTTTTTCTTCTCTGCCTAAAAGCTCACCCCAAGCAAACTACTGTCCCCTTTCCTAAGCAGGAAGGAAAATAACAGGGGTGGAGATTGTTTTCCAAACCTTGAAAAGGTCTAATTGATGTGGAACTTATTTTCCAGGTCGAAACACAATGACATAGCCAAGGCTGGCAGAGCAGAGGTCGCTGAATCTCTAGATTTCTGTTTCTTGCGGCTCTCAGTGACACCAAGCAGGGACAATATTGGTGACAATCACTGACATTCACAGGTAATCCAATTAAGGGAAACCTCTGCAACATCATCACACATTCCAGGGTATTGTGGCATCATTTTAAGAGGGCCTGAGACAGCCAAGGATATTTCAGACCTAAATTTTCTACATCATGTGTTTCTGACCATAACTGCTGCCAGGCATGCTGATTGTATTCATGAGATGTTAATTCTTGTGAATCATATAATCTGTTACTTGGTTAAGTATTACATGTATTGCGATTTCCAATTTGATTATTTGCATGAATTTATAGAAAATGTACAATACAAATTTTTCCTCAACCTGACTGGTTGTGAACAAGTCCCTGTGACCATTTGGAGTCATGATTAAGCTGGGGCTGATAGCACCACCCAGATGGCCACATTTGCAAACTTTGGCTCAATGCAAAGCCAATGTGCCTCGGAGGGGCCACCCTCCTCCGGCCTCGGTGCTTTTTAACAACAGCCGAGGAATTCCTGGGGTCATTTTACACCAAAACAATGTCGGTCCTGCTTCCGAAAAGCTCTGCTAATTCAGTGCAGAGCGATTAAAGGTAAGCACCCTTCACAGTCACACAGGAGTGATCGCTGTGCTGATAAAAGGGAGATTTTGATAATCTATGGCTGGCCATTCATTAGGATGATGGAGGCGATGATGTATTTTCTGCAATCAGTAGACAGCTGGTTTTGCTAGACCCCAGACTGCCCTTTACAAGTAGAATTAAGGTGTTGTGTGTTATTTCAAATGCATTCTTTGAAAAGCATTTTGGGACAGGTTTTTTAACTGGAGGTCACACTGTGCAGAGAGGAGGTGTTTGCTGCTGAGCTGGGAAACACAGGGTAGCAGGACACTGCCATTAAAATTGAATCAGGTTCAGGACCAAGTTGTATTTTGAAATTTATTCCTAAGTCTCAAAAGAAACTTGTTGTTTTGAACAAAAATGGAATAAAAATGGAAGAGAAAAGGGTAAGGACTGTTTAACCCTAACGTCTTCCATGGAGCTAATCTGATTCCTTTTAGGCTGAAACCAGAAACCCTAAACTGCTGTAATTTTATATAGAACTCTACACCAATCTAATTAAAATGTGTATGAGGAGAAGTCAGAGAGATCCCAAGCCTTAATATTTTAATGTAGAAAATGTGATATAAACATTAAATGTTTTACAGATGAAATACAACTATGATCTAGCAAATAACCTTTTTTTATTCATGACCTTTTCATTTTGCAGTTTATTCCTTTTATTTCTGTTTTTCGTGCCTTTGAATTTAGGATACAACATCAGCTTATTCAGTCTGCCCCTTAAAGGGTTTCTCCTGTAGTTAAAATCACCCCACATATACTTTGATAAATGACTTAGTTTCTTAAAATGCTTTGAGATACAATAACTGCCTCAGAATAAGCAAACACAACTAAAAGATCTCTGCCTGCCATACAGTTTGTATCTGTAGCTAATCTTTTCCACAACATGTATCCAACATGGATCATCAAGAGGATTTAAGGGAACAGATTGGGATCCTGTCCATTTTCACATGAAGTGCTACAAGGGAATCTGAATACTGTGGGAGTTTACAGGATGTGCAAATCCAGGTGGTGGGAGTAAAAAATCGAGATAAGGGTGTAACAAGTAAATTGATTCACCTACAGGTTTGGTTACAGGTTTGGTTAATGGAGCCCTGTCTCTTCTGGGGTTAATAAATGAGGTCACTTCTCTTTTTTCCATCTTCTATCCCAAACTGACTTGCTGTTTTGCTTTGCTACCTCAGCAGAATCAAGTACAAACCAATTTTCTCGGTGCAAGGGTGGTTGTACCAATCAGTGAGTGGGTCTGATATATTAACATTCTCCCCTATCACTTCTCTCCAGCATTTTCCTCAGCGAGGTTTTTCCTCCCCCTTTTCCACAGCACCCTCCTCATGCCAGGTGAGCAGTGAGAGTGAGGAAAAAGAGGAGCTTTAGGATTTTTCTGTGTCGATTTTGCTCCACCTGCCTCAAGCTGTACCTTAAGTACAAGAAAGGCAGCTGTGACATGAGAGCTGTTATGGTAAATGCTGGAGACTGATGGAGGAGGCAATGACACAGGTTTGTCACAGCATTGCCTGGAGGAAACAGGGTGTGGAAATTGCATCTAAAGCCAGTCGTGGTCCCTTCAGCAGCAGGCTGCTGTCAGCATCCACTGGCAGAGAGTGAGAGGAGATGCAGAAAGGAAACAGCAGTCCCTCTTCTTTATATACAGTCCTGCTGGATGTTTGAGCTTTCTGATAGATTCAGGGGAAGAATGAAAGTGTGGGAATCTGTGGTGCTTCCTATGACTAAAATAAACTCTGTGTGTCTCTGCTCCTGTAAAATGAGGGTAGTGGCTCTGCCACTTTGAGCTTGTCAAAGCAGCAGTGAGCATCGGCCAAAAAAGCACGGAACATGCAGGTAACTGGGATAAAACAAAAGGCTCAGGGACTGCTTGTCACCCCATCATGGGGAAAGTCATCTCACCGAGACAAAAACTCTTTTAGGTCGGAGCAGTAACAGTGGGCATTAATATCACTGGGAGCCCTTGTGTAGCTTTTGACAATGAGTTCCTTAGAAGGATTTCCTCCCTTTGAAGTGCCTGCCTTGCCTGCGCAGCAGACAGCTGCTTTCTGCCTGCTGTCTTGCCTGTCTGCTCCCCTACGTGCTGCTCTGTTGAAACACCCTCTGTTATTACAGTCACTCTCAGCATCTGGCTGCAGGAGTGAATCAAAGTGTTGTGAAGGCAGCATATCAATTTGGGTTTGTGCCATGTAACACTTACTTGGCGCCTAAATGGGATCATTTCAAAGACACTTTTTCTTCCTTTTTCCCTATTTCTCTGTGCCCAGATCCCTGCTTGAGCTGCCTTCCCCCTAAACACTACATGCTCACCTTTTGTGACTGTCTAAAATAGAGAAACCTCTGCTCTTGTCAAAAGGATAAACTGAAACAGTCACTTATCTCTGGCTGAGGAATTGCACACTGGAGTGCTCCACCAGCACTTCCCAGTTGCCACAGTCCCTCTCCCAGCTGGGCCAGCAGCAGCCAGCTGAGGACCCTGTAGAGGGTGACTGACCTCCCCCCGCCCCCCCCCACAGCTGTCACAACCCAGAGCAACCAGGTAAACACAATCAAAAAATCCATTTGGAAATGTTGGTACTTAGAGAATCCCTCTAGGTAGAGAAAAGGTTGGATTCTGTGTGGATGAGTTCATGCTCTGCAGGAGGAGCTGTGTTCATAGACAGAATTGTTAGGCTTGGAAGAGACCTTCAAGATCATTTAGTTCCCTTCTTTTCTTTTTCCCCTGCTCTGAGCTGGCTAGTTACAGACCTGCACACACCTCAGAAATGCAATCTGCACTTCTCGCAGCCCATGATATCTGCATGGAGACTACATGGATCTCACCAGTGCAGCAGTGCAGGTTTGCCTGCCAATTAAAAAGATTTTAGTAAATTCAGAAGACTGGAATATCCCCAAACACAAGCCAAATTAATTCATATTTTAAAAGATTTCTGTCTATAATAACAGGAGTAAATGCCACAGTCCTGCTCCCATCAGAGACAAAGGGAATTAAGCCACTAACTTCAAAAGCAGAGCTCTCTCTGTAGCGTGTATTTCATGCTTCTGCAGTCTTGGCTAGATTAGTGCAAATTAAACATTGGGTTAAGTTGCCAGAACCCATAAGCGCTCCATTAGGCTCTGGAGGATTTGGCTAATTTTAGTCAAATACTTACCTATTTTACAGAAGCCATGCAAAACTCCTCATGGGCTAAGCCCACTGAGCTCTGATAGAATAACACTAATGAATTTGGCCTCACAGTTCCTGTCTGTGCGTTTATGCAGGGCTCAGAATGCAGCTTTATGCACCTTATGGAATCTTCAGAAACAGCTATTTCATACCAGAGCACACCAAATAGTTTCAGGGCTGTAAACAAGGGGTTTTCAGAAGTGCTAAGGGATCCAACATCAAGTGACATTGTGAGTGCACACGAGGCTTCCCTTGCCTGCAGGGCCA
>VXBU01004044.1:266389-295726 GCA_013400315.1 Bombycilla garrulus
TCCCTTCCCTTCCCTTCCCAAGCTGTTCACTGTCCTACATCCTGTGAGTGGCAAACTGCCCCAGGGAGCTACAAGCTACATTTTTCAATCATCTTTGCTTTATGTTAAATACACTTACAAGCAGCCAGGTACCATCCCCAGAGGGTCTTACTACGACAGAGGGATGTTAACAATATACTTCTGCCTTTTTTTCTGCCTTTTTTTCTTTCAAATATGCTCCAACTATAGCCGTCCCTGAATAATCTCCTAATTAGTGAGGAGGCCTTGAGTTTAGCAGAGATGCAGAGAGGGAGACCTGAGGTGTCATTTCCAAGCTCCACAGTGTAGGATTTTAGGGCCAGCCTGGACAAAGCCTTGCCTGATTTTCAAGCCTCATTTCTTCCCTGGCTGAGCACAGGGAATTCCATCACTGCTGTGTGTCTCCATTCCCATCCATCCAGGATGGACCTAGAAAGACTTCTGACACCTGGAACAAGGCTCATGAGCACATTTCCAGATTTGTACAATGGCTGGAACCACTGCCTTTTCAGTCCCTGCCAGTACTTCAGGGTGTTCATACAGATACAAACATCAAACTAATTAGTCATTTTTAAACTTATGACTCAGGCATTTACTAAAAGCATGTGTTCAGATAAAGGTAATACAGTGCAAAAAATAATACAGCAACATTCTTTGGGAAGGCAGAAAAGGTCAAGTACAGTGCTGCTCTTCACTGAAGAAACAATACACAGAATTTGTATGTGGAAACTTGACCACTCAAGCAGCTAATTGCCAGTGGGATGTCTTGCTGTACACATCTTCTGAGGTACTTTAATTATGCAAACACACCTTGTTGTGTTTGATATAAATAATGTTTAAGACTCATGTTCCTTTGATGTGCTGTGGGGATTATGTGGGTGTTTATTTCATTATGATTCCCCTTTGGGGGAATCTCATGTAATAAACAACAAAGCACATCAGCAGAGGGGTTTTATACGGGTGGATTTCCCCCCCCTCCTCGCCCCGAAGCTTTTTTTTTTTATTTTAAAAAAGCTTCTGGCTCTATTTTTGACTCCTGTTGAAAAATTGGGTACTTGAGCAAATTGCTCGGTTGACAAAAGGGAAAAAATTGTTGCTTCAAAACAAACAATTATGATGACTTTGGAGCATAACATGGAATGTCTCATTGATTTTGTCCCAGAGGACTGGTGTAAAGAATGAATAACCAAATGTGCAACAGAGCACGTAATATCAGTGCATGCACCATTTCTTGTGCAGTATTGTTCTAAATCCATTTGCTCACCTTTGCCCTCTGTGATCACCTGCTATCAACAGGGGAAACACACATGAACAATCTAAATACTTGATTGCTTGTAAGAGAAAAAAATTCTTCCCATTTAAAGATAAAGTGGCTGAGTAGTGGCAGGAAAATGTACCATTCCTTTCCCACAGTCTCTATGAGGAGCATTAAAGACAGAGATTATAATTTCAACCTGCAGTGCTCGAATTCCTGGCCAGAAGATTTCAGCATTTGTTGTTCTCCTGGAGAATAAACTTTACATCTAAACTCTGATTAGACCATAGAACTGTCACCAAGAAGCATTTTCCCTTTTCTGCTCCTTATATTCGTAATGTTAAGTGCACTCTGAAGGGGCATTGTGCAAAAGGCACTGGCAAAGCCCAATTCTGGAAACAGCCACTCCCTTGTGTGCATTCTGTTCACACAACCCAGCATTCAAGAATTAGGACTTTTGAGTGTTAAAGCCAGAAAAGGGAGCAGTAAATGATCAATTGTAGCAAATGTTTTGCAGTCATTTCTTCAAACACAAGTGATACAGTATTTTGTCCCTGAGCTGAAATATCAATTCCCTATTAGGCTAGAAAAAAAACTCAGTACAGCTGTTGTGCTACCTTTGGATATGGCTCTTTTCTAACAGATCAACTTATCTTCAGCCAAGGTGTTTGCTTCTGTGATGGAGAATCTGTGTCCTCTAGATTTCCTTTTGTCAAAGAAAATTTAAATTGCTTAAAAAATTACATTATTCAGATGGCAAAAATCAATGAAAACAATCAAACAGGTGCCGTCAGTCTGAAAGGTTGATTCCTAATAGATTTGGAACTGAAATTCTCATTCGTATTTCTCTCTCTAGGTGTGTCTCAAATCAGTTTCCAGCACTGAAGTGGAACAGATAATTTATTGTCATGGGTTTCTCAGCATCTTTTCAGTGCTCAAGTATTTCTACATGTATTTCCACTTAGCCTCCCTGCTTTGGGATTCTGATCCCTCTGCAAGTCAAGCCTCAGTCTCTTGGATATGATGATCAAATCCATTTTTTGACTGGAAGGATCCTGTTGAGTGACTGCAGCTTCTCCTTTACTCCAAAGATTTAACCATGGTGTGCCACAACCCCTGCCAGACACAGTGGAAAACAGCATTTCTGTATCACAAAACATCCAAACCTAACAGAGTCAAGACCATCCTGTCAGCCAATCCATTGCTTATGGGATGTTGTTGCCCAAAAACTTTGCAAGATTTCAGCCTCTGTGTTTTCATGTTTCTTGCTCTATAGAACTGCATTAACTGTGCAGGGAAAATAACCATTTGCTGGAGAGTGACTTGCCAGTGCTGTTTTCAGAAGTGCAGACTGACAGCAGATATATCTATTCAGCTCTGCTGGGCAGCAGGGCTCAGCAGCGAGCTAAATTAGCCCACAACATGTTATTCTAGCTGGACTTACCAACAACCTGCAGTAAGGCTAACACACACTCACAAAGTGCATTCAAAGGAGAAAGATGAAATTTCAGCAGATTTTTCTTCCTGGGTTGATTATTCCTCCACTATTCCAGATCCTGCTCTGTGGCAACTAAACCACAGCACCTCATTCCATGCTTCAATCTACCTCTCCTTGCCTCCACTTGAGCTTCTATAATGAATGAGAATGAAAAAGGAAACAATAAATAAGACTGTGTAGCTCAGGAATATGCAAGACTGGTAGCTCAAAATAACTGTAATAAGTATTTGTAAAAATGTAGTAATTCAAGTGTATAAATGAAGGGAATTAAATGTCATGGCAAATTTACATAAAACAATGTTTAATGCAGAAATTGGAATAAATATAATATAGATACGTAGTAATCCTCTTCCTTCTTAACTAGGCCATCAATAAAAATTTTCAAGGACAGACCACAAAATATCTTTAAAAATGGAAGGTCATATTAGAGACTAGAAAAGACTGATCTAGCCTAACTTTGCCCCTAGCTTTGCATCCAGAGTGCAGTGGTTCCTACTGGAAGCCTACCTTTCCTAGGATCACTCTATCCTGAGACATAATGGTGATATCCATTTCCTCTGGTCTTTTTTTCTCCCAGCATTTTCAAGTTTGCTGGGTTTTTTTGCGTTTTTTTCAACTAACATTCACTGTGGAACAGCATGAAATATTTGGCCATTTGTTTTTCTCTTTAAGAGTGCAGCAGAAAAGACTTTAGAAATAGAAAGAAAATAAGCTATTCAGTTTGGTCCTTTGAAATTAAGCCACTTGCAATTCATAAAGAAGCTATTGGAGATGACATAGCTGACATTTTTGCCTTGTATAAAGCTGCAAAGATAGCTGCTTTACAAAGACAATCACTCCTAAGAGCGGGAGCATTATTAGGTTTTCTCTGCTGATCTTCAAGGTGTAAATGACAGGTAACTTAAATACCTTGCCAAGTGCAAAATTTCTTTGCAAAACATCTCAAAAATATGATTTCCTGTTTTACATAAGACTTCACAATCCATATTATTTCTAATCCTCTAACATGCATTCTTCTGTTTTCTCTATATCTGCAGGATTTCTCATGAGCAGTGCATATGGCTTTAAGTATTAAAAAAGTAAATGATGTCTTGAATAGCAGAATTAAATTCAGAAGCATCCTGCACTGATAGGAAATCACCTCTAAAATATATTCCTGCAGGCAGTTGTTCTGCTAATTCCTGGGTACAGACAAATATTGATCTAATCCCAAAAGTAACAACTGTCAGGAGAGTGAGGTTTCTGCGACCCACATCGTATCTCTGTAACTCTGACAAGACAGGAGAAGAGCTCTTCAGCAGGAACCAGAATCATGCTACTGTTTTCTGACATTCCCTTTGATTTTTTCCTGCCAGCCCCGGATCAGCAGGTGAGTGTTAATATAAACCACCCAGCTGACACTGTGAATACAGCGGGGGAAAAGAGAGTGGGTCAAATGACTTAAATGTGGCTTTTTCTTCTCATTGTGAATCTCTTCAGGCATAAAGGATGACTCCATGTCCTCTTCTTGTATAACATGGCCAAAATGACAGATTGCACACAACACCAAACATACATTTATCAAGCCAGTCCTTTGCCAGTGCACTAATCTGCTCTGGGATTAGCGTGCTCACCTACAAGTAAGGCAAAAAGTAAGATGGTGCTTTCATCTTGGCTAAGCAGTGTTTGGATCTGTTTCCCAGAGCAAATAACCCAGTCTGCAAGGTCCCAAGGAGCTGTCACAAGGATACAGGTGAAATATAGGACTGTTTGATTAGGCATCTGAGTTATCCTCCATCTGAAGGATCTGGTTTTGGAGCATCTAAAATATATGAGTCTCTCTGAAAGGAAAAATCTTCCCAGATGAGAGTAAGTGAGGAGGAAGGATGTTCCACACCTCGTAACTTCAGAGATCTGTGAAGGCGGGACCTCAGGCTTCTTCTGTAGCCAGCAAAAATTTCAGAAGCAGCTGTGCTTCAAGCTCGGCTTGTCAGGAAATCTCAGAAGCCAACCAGGCAGGGCAGCTGCAAATCCAAACTCGGCTGTGTAAAACTGCCTCGTCTCCCTGTGCCCACAGAACAAGGGCACAAAGGCATCTGCCTTGGGATCAAATCCAGGAAAAGCTGCTGTGCTCTTTGAAGTTCCCCAGCAGACGGAAGTTCAAACGGAGTCAAGCACTCAAGCACTATCATCTCGTTCTGGGTGTAATACGAGGTGAAATTGAATATTTCACATGGCAACACTTTCAATTGCACCAGGAGCCTTGACTGTGGCTGTGGCACTGATGGGACAGTGGTAACAGCACTGGGAAGTTTTTAGAGAAACTGCCAGGTCCAGGATTCTTTATTATTTTCCTGTGTTTCACTCAATGAGGTGTACTGATTTACAAGGAGGTTTAGGACTGGAGGGAGAGGGATCGATAGGTTTTTAGTGAATACTAAGTGCTATTTGTGACAACTTAGAATATAAAAGAGCCCCATGCTGTCCAGCTCTCACAGAGAGAGAGGAACAAGGCTCATTGCCTTGAAGGATGAAAAACTGATGGCAGAATTCCATTTGTATTTGACTCAGCGGTTGGACTGGGTGATTGTGCTGGGCTAAGGGCAGAGCCCAGAGTGCTGGAGAAGTCACAGCTTTACCCAGGTGTGGAATGGCTGCTCCAGGATTCCCCAGGCAGGCTCAGTGAGCGTTACTGAACTCCACACCATGAGTCAGGACACAATCAGACAAACTCCTGGGAAGGAGCTCATTGCCCAAGCAGCAGATT
Organism: Bombycilla garrulus; assembly: GCA_013400315.1. Classification (NCBI taxonomy): domain Eukaryota; kingdom Metazoa; phylum Chordata; class Aves; order Passeriformes; family Bombycillidae; genus Bombycilla; species Bombycilla garrulus. The sequence continues at coordinate 271,907 of VXBU01004044.1, forward strand.
GGTGCCTTTGCTCAGCACAGCCAGGCTGCGTGCAGGTGGGATTTGTGAGGTGCATCACATTCAGTGTGTGCACATGAACAGCCTGGTGCAGCCTGGGTACACAGTCCCAGCTCCCAGATATAAATGAGGCTTTCTGCAGCCATGCTGCAGGTTTCAATTATGCACTGGGTCGGTCTGGTGCTCTGCAGAAGTATCTGACCTGCTTTACAAGTACTTCGTGCTGCACAGCAAATTCTTGGTAGCCCAACACGCTTTGGACCAAGTAAACCAGAGCATAGATTTGATTTATGAATGAGATGTAGAAATGCTGCACCATGTGCCTGCCAGGAATATGGTGCTGTGGGGAGATCTAGTTAAAAACAGTTTTGTTTTGTTCTAAAGGGCACAACACTACTTACGTATACAGAATACGTGTTCCCCACAGGAATAAAGGAATGAAGCAAACTCGGGTTTTCCCTTCCTGGGTGCAGAGATATTAATTAAAATTGATTAATTTAGTTAACAAGAGACACGTCTTCCTTAGGAGAATTTGAGCAGCATTCCCAAGTTGTTTGTGATTCAGTAAAAACGTGTTTGGCAAATAAAAAAAATGAATTGCAGTGATAGATACTAAAAGGGGAAAAATATCTTGTTATAAAAAAGAGAATTACTTGCATTTAAGCCCATCTGTTTCTTGTGCTCATGGAGTTTAGATTAAAGTAATTTATTTCTGTCTACTAATTAGGACTATTTATTATTGACTTCATTTAAATTTGAATTCTAATTCTCACCATACTTATTTTAATATGGTATCAGCACAAATAAAGGGTGACCCTAGAGAATCTCTGGAAAACAGGGAGTAACATCAAATCCTCATGAAAGTGGTGGCAGTTACCATGCTTTAGAGACACTCTCAGAAAGTTGTAGAACCAGACTTTGTCAGCTGAATTCTCATTGCTCAGAAATTGCCAAGCACAGTGCACTGGGGAGAGCTAATCCAGCAGTCATGACTGGGAGATCAGACCAACAGGAAACCCGAAAATTCCTGCAAAGTTTCTTCCACAAGCATTAACAGCGAGTGTAAAAATATTTATCCCTGAAATCTAATTAGAAATTAGCAATTCAACTGAAGACTATGTAAATATGAAAAAGATGATCAAATACGCACCAAATTGCTGTGATGAGTTTTGGAACAGAGCAATTACAGACAAGTGTTTCTTTATGTCTTCTTTATGATTTCAAACCCACAACATTTTATGTGTGGAAAGCAGAGAGGAAGGCAAACATTCAGCTGGGAGAGAAGTCTTTTAGCAGCATGGTAGTGCTTCTCAGAGTTGTGACAAGCTAATTGATGGATAATAGAAATAATCTCTCACACTTCTACGAGGAGCCCTGATGCAGTGAGTTAGGTGGAAGTGACATCACCAAAGGGAAGCACACAAACAGAAAAATTATAAAATAATCTCGGGTCTTTGAAGTAATTTATCCCAACTTTTTCTGGCTCCTGGTGCCCAACAAAAAGTTATCTCATTGAGGGAGGCACACCAAGGGAAGCCAAAAAGACACAGCTTTCAAATGGAGCATGAACCCTGGCCTGAGAAAAAAAGAGAGGTGCAGTTAAAAAAACCACAACATTACATAAACTGAGATTAAAAAAAAAAAAAAATAATCAGAACAAAATATTTGTGAACCAAAGTATTATTTTACTGCATCCTGTTACTAGCACTAGCTGGTCTTCAAATGAGGATCAAATTTCCTAAAATCTTTTGGGTTTAGGTGAACAAAAATCTTTAAACTTTTGAAAATAAATAAAGGAGCAGTAAATACTGGGATTTAGAATATTTTTTTGTCAACAGTTGTGTTTTACAAAATTTCTAGTTCTGTATGGGACTTAAATGAGCCATTTCCTATTGGAATTTGTCATTAGCATCATCCTAATCATTCTCACTTAATCTCATCTAATTCTCTAGGGACTTTTTCCTTGGGAGTAATTGCAAGTCTCATTGCACCAAGCAGAAATAGTGAATTGGGATAGACTGTTATTCTACAGCCCTCCAAATAACTCTTGCATCATTTCTTTTTTAATCAGGCTTAGCTTGAACAAACATCCCTGTTTATAGAAATGCATGTACACAACCTCTACAATTTACTAAACAAGATGCCCATTAGGGGCACAATTACCATTATTAAAATAAACAGCTATTTTCTCTGGTGTCCTTCAAAGAGAAAGAGAGAGCTGGTGTCATTTGTCGCCAAATCTGTTATTGCCTAGAAAGTATTTTTAAACTATTGTTTTTTAATCTCAAATAGAGCTGGTAATCTGAAGGTATTAATCTCAACATTGAAGAGTATCACCCTGCAAGGTAAGATGACAGAAAAATGCATTTTGGTGAGGTGGTGAGTGTGTGAACACTCTGAGGTGGCTCTGATCCAGCATTAGATTCAACTTGGGGAGTAAGGATTCTTAGCTGGCCATGCAGGGAGTACATCAGCATTTAGGAATGCATGACAGTCTCACAGGAATTCAGGGAGTAAAGAGCAGAGTGGGTTAGATTAGAACCTGGAGGAAATCTCAGAGCAACCCCATGGAAAATTGAGATCTGAAAGCTGTCTTGGTGAGGGACCCTTCAGAAAGTGTAACATCAGGCACGGTAAACAGATTAAAGATACCACACCCAGCACCTCATCTACATCCACTTTATTTACCTTGTGCTGAGCAGGCTTCCCGATCCCTGAAGAAACCAGGGGATTTCAGATTTGTGGCTGCAGCAATCCCCAGAACAGGTGTCATGACACACTTCTCAGAAACGATCTTCCTAAAAATGATCTTCCCAATGCAAACTCTCTGCATATTTTACAGAGTAATTCCACATGTGTCTTCACTGAGCAGCTCAGGCTGGCACTGCAGGGCTCTGGACAAACTGGGATCTTCCACTGGAAACCACAAGCCAGGTGCTCCCTGTCAGCAAAGGAAAAGAGAAAAATGTGAGATTCTATGGCAATAAAACCTATTCCTGACCACATGCAAGTTTTATCCAAGGACACACTCCTGTGAAGAGCATTCTCAGGCAGTTTCCACACAGTGCTGCGTGGGTTAACTGAAAACTGTGAGAGAATGACTTCAGTGCAGTTTAAGTCAACCACAGCTGACAGTGTGAGCTCCCAAGCACTCACCCAAGCACACTTTCAACCAGCCTGCACACAGCACAGCCTTTCTGATTCAAGCAGTGAGCACGTTGCTTTGTAGATGAGGTACAATAACGAGTTAAAAAAACTCAATTGATCAGCTTCACTAAGAGTCCCATGTTCCTTTAAAGAGCTTCTCCTTGTAGTGATTGGTCTTCCTCTCCTAAAGGATGCTGGAGCTCTGATCATGAGACAGCCTTTGCCCATGGTGACACGGGGACTTGCTTTGAACCCACTCTCTGTAAATCATGGAGATGGGGGTGTGAGCCTTCTGACAGCACCTTGACATGGTCTCCACACTGGATTTCTACCAAACACTTTCTGACTATAAAGTTAGTATTCTCTGTTCTCCTGACATCCTGTAGAACATCTGTTTTCTAGTCTGGACAGAGGCTGTCAAATCCCAGTTCATTTGCTTTGGGGCTGTTTATGCCTGGTCTCTCCACATGGGATGAATAACCCTCACTCAACTACTTCAGCCATGAAATACAAGCCAGGGATGCCTTTGATTTCACAGTATATCTGAACATTTCCACTTTATGGATAAAGGCCTCGAATTTACAACATGATCTTGTTGCCTTTGGAAGAGCTTGTTCTGCTATGGTTGTGATCAAAGTCCTGTTACCAGAAAAGATGGATTTTTCAGGCGGTTGCTTCATGAGGGTAGAGACAGAATCTTTGTGGTTAACTTGAGTGATTTGGTCCTTGTTCTATACCAAGGCTGCAAGGAGAGCTAAGTGCCCACAGTCCTTGGCAAGTCTGTACCTGGCAGCACTTTTATCCAATGCTTTAGATACTTCTATGCACCTGAAGTGGCAAAGGGCAGGAAGTGTTTTAAATTGGATTTAAGTACAAACAGGGGTTTAAACTCCTCTCCCATTCAGGAGAAAAGCTTTCAGCTGATTTGCCAAAGGCCATACAATGATTCAGCTGCAGAACCTGCCAGTCCAACAGCAAAGCCAAATTTTAGCCTCTGCTTCAAATTGCAGTGGCTACAGGACTTTCTTGAAGGCAGAGCAAGCCCACCTGCAGTTAACTGCAAACACTGATGTGTCCAGAGCAGGTATTCACAGAGCCTCATAACTAAAATCCAAGAGACTTAAGAATCTCTCATTAGTCTTTAAAGCTATTGTCCCCTACCTGTTTCAAGGTTTCTTTTTCCTTCAATGGGACATTCAAGGTAAACTGTATAAGAATACTGGCAGTAGTGGGAAGAGACTTTAAAGATCACTTCATCTACCTCCTGCCATGGGCAGGGACAGTATCCCAGGCTGCTCCAAGCCCCAATGACCAACCTGGCCTTGGGCACTGCCAGGGATCCAGGGACAGCCACAGCTGCTCTGGGCACCCTGTGCCAGGGCCTGCTCATGCTTACAGGGAAGAATTTCTGAATCAAATTGTTTCGGCAAATTCTATAATGGAAAGGGTGAAAAGACATAAAAATCTGTTGGCACAGAGCTGACACATTTTTGGGTGAGGAGGAAGGAGTGCTGATGGTCCAACCTTTCAGTGTCCAGAGGGGTTTTAACATCTTTGTCTCTGGTCCTTTTAGCAAAGACATTCCAGATAAGTTTTAAGCAACATTACACATTCCTTGGCTTCCTAGGAACATACCAGTAGCTACACTGGGTTAGAAGAGCATCTGACTTATGATTCCAGCTTTGATGGACATATAAGAAAAGCACACAGTTGATGTTCCTCCAATACACTTTTCCAGTTGCAGGAAATTACAACTTGTATTAAGAGTCCTAGCATAAAGGAGTTTGTCTAGATATTCTTTAAACGCTGTTACAATTCTATTTTGCAGCAATGAGTTCCAGAGTTTAATCAATCTGCTTTCATGACAAAGGGTTATTATTGTTGTATTTGTTTCGTTGTTTTCGTTTTTTTTAACTGCTACCATTGGATAATTCCATTTGATACTGACTTCTTATATCCTGCTAAAGTGAATACCAGTTCTTGGTTCCCTCTCAGAAAACACTCAGAGTCTCATCATTGCCTTCACTGTATTCTGGTGTCAGTGTGTTTTTTATGGGCTGAAATTATTAATCTATTGCTCCTTGGACACAAGGCATGGAGTTCTTTGTCACCCATGTCTGTACCTGTGGTTCTAACTTTAGCCTTCCTGGGATGGATAAACAAAGTTTACTGAGGATGGAAACAGGCCTTCTTCATCAGCCAGAGGGGGCTTTTTCCTTAACTGAACTCTAGCAAAGGTAGAATAAAAGTCAATCTGGCCATTTCATTTCAATACCTTCAAAGGGATGGATTTCACCAACCTTTTGAAAACGTGTTCCCTAAGCTTTGAGAAATCTGCTAAGAGCCTTGGACTGCATTACCTTGAGAAAAGCCAGCATCTCACAGGATCAGGCTATAAAACATTATCTACATCCAGTTACAATGACCCTTTCATTGCACTGCCTTTAGACTTAGAAGAAAACAAAACAGAACCCTGGAGAGTTAATATTTTCAAAACCAGCCCCAGTTGAAGACAATCAGTGCAGCTTTTGATAAAACTGATCAAAGGACAGTTCTTGACAGCTCGGAAACATGAAATGCTATTACTTGCCCTCTTTTAGTTTTGCTCTTTCTTCTCAGAAGACCAGTGTTTGTTTTGCATAGTAGCAAACATTATTCCTGTGGTGTTTAACTTTTGCACAGGAGCCCTCTTTTCATTACACCAGAGTAAAAGCAGTGTGAGATTAGCAAGAGGTTCTTTGTTTTCTGCTGTAGTAAAACCTTTTTGTAATTTATCTTTCTTTTCTTTCTCTCTCTTTTACCTCTTGGCCACAATTTACACATCATCGGCTTCTGCTATTGTCTTTGTATTGGATGAGAATCCCCCTTAAATTATTCCCACAGACTTGCTATTTCTCCTCTTTTCATTACTTCAAATTGAAAGTGGTTAAGATAATGCATTTGGCATCAGACTTACAGAGGAGAGAAAAAAAAAAAAAGAAATAGGGAATAAAAGGCATGGTGAATTGCTATGATCATGTCAAGGACAGTTTGTGTTGGGGCACCAAGGCCAGGAGAAGAGAGCAAATTCCTGATCTCTTTTAAATTGTGGTACTAATCAAGGGATATAGAGGTCCCTGCAGACAAGTGACCAGAAGCAGCTTAAAACTGCTTCCCCTTAGGCTTAGTACAAAAGCTGCAGGGCGTATGTCTCAACTCCCTGCCCTCTCACAGGAGGGGATGTGTCATTTGGCCATCTAACCCTCCAGAAAGGCTCACAGGATTCTAATTTCTCTTTCATAATCTCTAATTAGTCACCTCTCTCAGCACCTCTCCTGCCATTTGAAATCAGGACGCTTTGCAGATACTGGCATGGAGATTAAACCAAGCATTAAGCTGGCAGCAGTCCACAGGCAGTGTGAAAAGCTTTTTGGGCACAGTTTTTGCTCTCTTAGACCAGTGAAAAAGTGCAGGAAGTCTGAAGATCTCAGTGTCAAACCTTTCTCTACATTCAAGAATGCTGAGGCTATAAAGCACAATGCACCCCTTCTAATTCCTGTAAACCAAAAGTTGACATAAGTAATAGAGAAATGCTTAACTGAGGGACCAGCTAATGGAGGTAATTTCTAGTCAATCAGATCTTTATATTAGTTATTGCCCTCAGTTTAGTTTAGAATTGCTTTTTAAGCTTCCCTATTTAAGTTAGTGCCTTTAAAATGCAAGTTTCTATATTCTCAATCCATTGCTTCTTATTGAGCATTTGAGGCATAAAGAAGCAGCATTATCTCCTCATTTTAGTTTAGAATAGGGAGCAAAAATACCTTGCAGATTGTTTTTTGTTCACTGTGAGGACCTGAAAAACCACGGAGACCTTTCTGCTCCCGAGTTTCCTCATTCCTGTAGTGGAGTTGAAAGCCTACCGTCTCCACCCGGGGTACTGTGCTTAGACCAACTGGTGGTTGGTGTCTGTTTCAAGAGGAAGAATATTTTCCAAATACCAAACATTATCATTCATGAACATTAATTCCCTGGGCAATTCTGAAAGCACATCTCTGAAAGCTCTTTAGGTAACACCCTGCCTCTGAACACATTGACAGAGGACCTGACTGGGCACATTTCCTACACAAATGCTATTTATTTGTTTGGTTTTGGCAAGTAGCTGTCTCTGCTTACACCCCAAAGGGATGCAAGTCACAGTTCTGACTGACTGGGGAAAAGCCATCAGTGTCAGTGGATCCCTGAGAAAAATGTCTTCCCTTTCCAAGGAAAAGGGCAGGTCTACCTAGCAGGCAGTGTGTTCTCCCCAGAGCCAAGGATGTGGAGAACTGTGCAAGACTTCTTTTTCATTTTTCTTAAACACTGATCCAAAAGAAAAAATCTTACACTGTTTTTAAATTATTGATTTTATTTTTCTATTTGAACTGGCATTTTTCATGAAAAATCATTTTGGCAACACTGTATCTTTCACTTGGAAAGCTTTTCACATGAAAAATCTCAGAAAACTATAAGGTAACAAATGCTGCAGTGGTACATTTCATGTGAGATATGGGGTGATTTCATGACCAGCAATACTAGGGTAGGGTACTTTTTAAACAGATTATTCAGTAGTTATTATTATTATTATTATTATTATTATTATTATTATTATTATTATTATTATTATTATTATTATTATTATTATTATTATTATTATNTAGTAGTAGTAGTAGTAGTAGTAGTAGTAGCTGTGTGCTTGAGCACATGCCATTTCCAGTGTGTAAGGATGTGTGGATTCATTCCCTGCATGGGCTTCCCAAAGAAATACCATGCTTCAGAGGAAACAAGGAATGAGCTCTTTTGGTGACCTGCCAGGGAGAGCCAAAATGGGCCTTTACAAGGCTGGAACAAGCTTCTAGCTGGGTTTAGTCCTACCGAGTTCCCTTTCGTGCATTTGAGACAACTGAAAAATATTATCCCAGGAAGGTGCTCCAGACCCAAAAAGGACTTGAATTCATATAAATTACAGTAGGTCCAGTTTCTGTGCCCACATGCTGGAAAAAAAGTGCAGCATAGCAGGGGCCCAGAACTTCTCTGATTCCAAGTGTTTGAGGTTTTTTTTCTTAAAAAGGATCTCTTTGGCCATTCCCACAACCTGCTTGCCACCAAATCTGCAGACTCACTAAAGAGCTTCCCATTGACATTGGTGGGACCTGGATCAAATCCTGAGAGTTATGCCTTTTCAAAGGAGGTTGTCATTTCAAGGCAATTAATTTACGAAATGAATGGATTTAGATGTGATTTTTTCCTTCTTAAAACAGAGTAATCCTATGGACCTATGTGTTTTTATTTCCTACCAGATTCACCAAAATGGATTTGACTCTATTTTCCTTCTACTGTACCTGGCATTTGAACAAATCCCATCTTAATTCCTTTCTTACTTTGATAGTGGCTTTGGCAATTAGATTCATAGCCCACCTCCACTCTGGCATTTAAAGTCCCTTAGTATGAAAAAAAAAAATAAAATAAAACCCTTCCTTCCTATTTCTTCTTTACCATTCTATAAACTTTACCATTCAATAAACTTCATTACATAATGCAGCAATGTAGATCCAAAAAGAGTATTTCATTGTGCAGAAACTGAATGAAACACCGAGAGTGAGAAAGCAATTTAATTGCATGCAAGTCGACATACTTTTGATGTCGTGCTTAAAAACCAGTGGTGTCTTAATTTGTCATGCACATATTTATCCACCCTGTGGGCTGTACATTAATTATTCTGTTTGCTCCAAATACTGCCTATACATCACATTGTGTTTTCTGGTGACTAAGCTCAGGAAGCCAGGACTTAAATTTACCTGCCACAATTTTCAGGGAGGCTCAGGACACTTGCAATTCATCTCTATGACCAAGAAACAAATAGTTCTTCCATTTTTTAACCTTTCCACCAACACCCTCCTAAACATTATCTCTTCCTTGCCAGCTGCCAGCCTCATTCCAGGCTCCTCGCGTGTAGCAGACCCTCTGGCTGCTGTAAAACCCCAACCTCCTCCCCAGCTTCCCAGGAGCTGCTGCCCTTTAGCCTCAGCCCTCTTCATGCTTGCTCCTCTTGCCCTTCCTGCAACCTCCATGGTTTAGAAGTCTGTTTCTCAGCGGAAGTGCCATTTCTGTGTAATCATTGGTTTAATCCCTTTATGAGTCTGCAATCTCCTCCCTGGATAGGTATTGAACATCTCTGTGAAAAAGTCAGATTTTCAGATCCACTTTCTCTCTCTAATCTATAGCTGTTAAAGACATTCACTGCTTTGCCTTTCAGCCTCGTGCTTTTCTCAGACCAGAAATTGATGGAGGTGGCCTCTTCTATTTTTTACTTCTCCTGAGCATTGACTTTTTCTGATAAGGCTGGCTCTCCTCACTAACCCAGGAGGTTGCATAGTCCTGTTACCCAGGTAAAGCGTAATCCTTCTCCTTTTGTGCAACCCTAACTATTGGATTTTTAGCTGATTTAAGCCTGCACAGTTCCATTGCAGGTGAGTCCATGCACTGGAAAATGTCTGTGCTTCCCTGCTGTCAAGAGGAGTTTGAATGGATAAGGCTTGGGGGAAAAAATTTAGAGACCTATCTTTTAGACAGTTTAGTAATCAGGCAAAGAATTCATTTGCTAAAATGATTGTGATAGGAAAAGGTGTGTTGAGACTGACTTTCTGAGGCCATTTTGGTTTCAATGAGATTTATTGGGTTTTTTGGATTCACTTTCAATGAGTGCCCCAAATACATGAGCTTTACTTAAAACCAGTACTAATAAAATGTGATATTAAGTTAAAATATTCATATCCCCCAAAGCAAAACCTGGGCTGCACACCTGATAACAGTCTATACAATACCAAGTGATTTGTTAAATCACCAGTCTAGAAGCAGAACTTGGACTCTGTGCTTAATGTAATCACTCCCATTGTCCAATTGTACTGATGTTTAACTCTGCCCTAAAATACCAGGACTACGTATTTTAGTGGAGCATAAAAACCTGCTTGCCCCTGTAACACCTTTTGTCACTGTTATAAGCTCAAGGACTTTGTGAGTGTTACTTCCAATGTGGATGCTTGGGACTAAAATCACTTTAGAAGGGTGTAATTAATCGGTGCTTCATACACCCAGTTTCGGGCACTCACAAATTATTTATAGATTACAAAACACAAAGGGTGAGGAAAAAGATGCTGGCATATCTATTGGGTGCTCATGGATATTTCAAGCAAAACAAGGGTAAAAGTGATTATGTCAATGACTTATAAGATAGCTAATTTGGGTTCAATTCCTCTCATAAATCATGAGGACTTTGCTGGATAATTTCTCGAAGGAGAATGAGCTACTGGCATGACATAGACCTTCCATGATATTTGTTAATACTCTTCTCTGTCAGACTGTGAAGTTAAATGTTTTCATTGTTGAGCTAAAGAAGCTTAACATTAAAAACTTATGGAAATGGCTTTAATACTGAGATTTACTTTTAGAATTCTTTTGAAATGCAATATCCCCAGGTACTTTATAAAAGAGCTAGACTCTATTTTCAATAGCTTTTGTAGAGTTTTTATCTGTATTCATCCTCCAGAATGCACCATTATAAATAATTAATCAATCAGCATCTACTCTGCTCACAAAGCACTGCCTGATTCTGCAGGTCTGAAGAGGCTGAGAACTTTGCTTGTGGCTTCTGGCAGAAGAGGCTGAAGCACTCATCATCAGTCCCCAGCACAGCCCAGGTGTGCAGGCACACACAGCAGCAGCCTGAGCCACGCCAGTGCAGTCACTGCAGGCTGGGATTGCAATGAAAGTGTCACTTTAAAAGCTGTGTTTCTAAGCTGTGTGTGCTGCTTCTAAATGTATAAATATAATGCCAGGGAAGTGGGTTGACGATATTTCAGATCAGTCTCAGCTTGAGACCTCCTGTGACATCTTCAAAGTTCTCCACCCCCTGGCTTGGGCACTCTGGGGCCAAAACAGTGTCACCCCTGCGGCACTGCAGGCCCTGTGTTTCCCAGGGATGGCACCCCTGTTCTCAACTCTTCCTGGAGACTTCATCCACCGTGCCTGAATGCACTCTACTCGCACATCTGACTCCTCTGCCATTGATGAAGCTGCAGCAAAGCACAATTACCAGATTTCCAGGAGCCAGTAAACACTAATAGAATGTCCAGTCCCAAATCTTGTCTCTTTCCTGTCTCTTTATGCCTTTTTAGCCATTCATTTAGGCATTCATTCTGTCTTTACACTGCAAGTGAAGCTAAACATCCTCTAAAACAGATGGTTTTTACAGGCTGTTGTGGGAGAAAAAAGAAAGAAAAAAAAAAAAGAAAACCCAGCAGAAATGCTGACTGCACTTGATAGGCTGATGCAGTAGGAAATATCACAGCCTTTGTTCAGCCCAGCTATTCTGGATGTGTAAAGGCCATAAGAGAGCCATGTGATCTTGTGTAACAGTGAAAGGTAGTGCCTAAACCAAACTTGAAAGAATTTTCTACAGAGATAACAAAACATGAAGAATATAAGAGTGGCCAGCACTTACCTTGTTGCCATTTTCCCCACAATTACACAGTTTTCTTTACTTAGATTTTTCCCATTTTCAGTGTTCTGCCAAGCCCCATCTACCACACTGCCATCATGGTTAGGGAAATCTTTTTGCCTGTTTTGCAGAGTTCATATAATTATCTTTCAAGAAAACACTAGCATTGCATTGACCTGATTATAATATTTATTGCATCCTGGTGATTCAAAAACCATAGGATTCTTCCATTCTTAGATTCTTAAATTCATGGGATTCTTCAAGATAGAATATGGAAATAGGCATCTAAGATTTTGAGTGGCTATTTTTTTTTTTAGGCTGAGGATGACATGGTTGGTTTTACATAAATAAGAAGTAAAAAAGATATTTTAATTCCTTATACAATACAGCCAAATTTGGGAAATTAAAGGCACAAGTAGCACAGAGTCCCCTCCTCTCTCACTTTGCCACCTGCTAAAGCCTTGTTCTGGGTTACATTAGGAACTATTACTCAGCTTGATTAGCATTCTCCTAAACATTGTTTAATCTTGCTCCTTCTTTACTCTTCATTATTGTCCAAAAATCCTACTTTGAAGTGAACACAAGGAATCTTAGGTTTTCAACAGTTCTACTTTCAAAAAATCCCTGTTACTTTCATCACTTACCCAGCAACAACTAATGCCCAGCTTTGGAATGTATATAGGCAGGAGCTTTGGAACCAAGACTACTGCAAAGGCATTGCCATTTCTTATCATTATGCCCCTCATTTTGCTAGTTAGTCACATATTTAATGGCAGCAGGGATCTCTTCAGAATCGCCTTTGCTTATTTTGCTTTGTGCAAGATACTGCATGATCATTATTCAGGGTTGTAAATAATTCCTAATTACATCTCAAGGGGTCCATTTTGCCAACCTAATTCTTGAAGAAACTGCTCTCTTCTGTTTATACAAGCTTAGGCCGTATATTTAAGCCGTGATGGTACAAGCATTTACCTGTGCAGGAGCATCTCACAGGGACTGCTGAAAACAGGACTGCTCCTGTTTCTCATGGCTCACCTGCACAAGAACACAGGCAAGGAAACTATGGGTATGAGGGGTTCTATCCTTTACCCCCCAAAAAAAGAGATAAAAAGTTATTTTGCCTTCAGCACATAATGCTCACAACAAAGAACATGTGGTTAATGAACAAAAACCTTTTACTTTTTCTCTTTAACTCAGGCTGTCACTATTTTCATGTTTATTTGCCAGATGCATCCCAGCTGCTAATTAAGCTTGAACAAATTAAGGTGAATTGAATCTTGCCTGAGCATCTGCTGTTCCCCTATTAGTATGGCAGGCAATGAAAAGAAGATGATGCTACATCTTTAAAAAGGCCATTTATACTTAAAATTACTTCTTACTATACGCTAATAGAGAATTTTTTTTCATAAAAAAAGACTGTGTAAGTAGTAAAATATGTTGTATGATGTGCCAGTGAGTTGATCTGTATTGTAGTTCCAGCAGTTTCCTTGGTAGATGCTCATAATATGCAAAATTAAGAATAAAATTTTAAATTATATTCAGAGATGAGGAAAGAGCCAGGTATCAAACACTACAAACTGAGTGGCTTGATCAGAAGGGATGAAGGTGCAACTTCAATTCCTCTCTGGTTTTGGTAAATCTCCCAATAAGTTAAAAAAAAAAAAAAAAAAAAAAAAAAAAAAAAAAAAGAAAAAGAAAAAAGAAAAAAAAAAAACAACAACACAACAAGGTAGAGCCAGGCATTATTCTGTGGGGCTTCTTTCTAAGAGAAAGGAAATGGTTTTTGTGGCACTTGTGTCAAAACAGCCCCTGTGCACCCTTAAAATGGGAGGTAGAATAAAATGTCTGATGGAGTCTGTCTGCGCCAAACACAGAACTGCTGAAGGAGCTCCAGAGCCCTGGTTCCTGTAAAACCGAAGTTAATATAGTTAAAAAAAAAAAAGAGAAAGAACACAATATTAAAAATAGTTATGAAAGGGAAGCAAAAAGTAAGTAATTTTGATCCTGGAGAACCTTTAAGTTTATTTTAGATGCAAAGAAAATCTCTTCATAAAAGAAATGTAAAAATGATTAAAAGTCTGTGCCTTGAGAAGGTGCAGAGTTTCCTTTTACACAATTTGTAGCAAGTCCTTAAAGTGATAAAATCTTGAATATTAGATGTGCATCCCTTAGGGCTTTCATTTCATTTTTATACTGAAAAAAGACTAATACAAGTTCACAGTAATCAGAAATTGTGATAATTGCCACTATGAAAATTCTCTGTAAAAAGTTGGTGCTGTCTTACAGAAAAGTTAGTGAAAATTCATCAGAGTTAATAAAATTACTTATTGCACAAGAGACAGTTGGAAAGGGAAGTTTATAAATGTAAATATGCAGAAGGCAGAAGCATAGTTTCTCAGCTGTAATCATGATCCATGCAAGTTTGTAAATGGTGAATTGTGGCAATTAAAACTAAGGATGCACAACTGTAAAACTGCTGAAATAATGTCTCTTGCTCCAAGCCTTCCCACAGGAATATACTGTGAAAGGAAAATCTAATGGGCTTTATATCCAATAATTAATATTCTTTTGCTTAACACCAAATGAGAGCCATAGAAGCTTTTCCTGTCTAAAGATGATTAAGTATTAATGCCTGTTGAGCTAAAGAACAAAACAAGAGGTATTGATCCAAAATTGGGCAAATGTGTTTGTTTTATTCAGCCTACCTGAATTTTGCCAGTTCATAAAGGTAAACTCAGCACCATGAGAAGAGTAGTTAATGATAAGTCTCTGGAGATCTTAATGATGCTTGGTTTGCTGGGAGAATTACCTGAAACACATTTATGTACTTGGATAAATTAATCTTCATCACTAAATTCTGTCTAAGCAAAATAAACCAGGGAAATGGCTTTAGTATGCATGGTGAGGGAATCTTAAATATAGGCTACAGGACTTAAATATTTCACCTGTGTTTGAATAAAATATGAATATTCCTTCACCTTGGAATCCTCCATTTTTCCACCAGGTAAAACCCAGTGAAAAGCTGACTGTTCTTCTTTTCCAAGAGCAAATTCTGAATTGAAATAAGCACGAAAAAGAAGATCTAGTCAAAACTTTTCATTTTCTGTGGTGTCAAGCTTCATTAATTCTTTCTTGTAACTTATTTTTAAAATTTATTCAGAATTAATCTGACCATCATCAACTAAGCCATATGCAGAATTCCCTAAGAAGACTTCAGGATCCTCTCTTGGGAATATTTGTGTTGAACCACACAAATGACAAAGACAAGAGCAGCAAGACATTGGTGTGACAAACAGGAGACAAAGAACAGTACAGAATCCAGAGGTCTGGCTGCAAATGAGCAACACAGAATTAATGCATTTTGGATGTTAAATTTCAAATTTTAAGCTATTCATTAATTCATGAATAATTCATAATTCACACTTCATAACTATGATGAATAATAATTACACATAAAATGGAAAGTGCAGGAAAAAAGATAACAATTGATATTGAAGAGATAACAATTGATACTGAGTTGATGAGAGATGAGAAATATTCAACGTTCTCCTTACTGAGCAGCTAATCTCTAAATTATAACTTCTTTATGGCTTTCTCAAAAAACAAAGCACATTTTCCACTAACACTTCAATGTTTTAATAAGACTGAGACTCTTCATACCTGCCTTCTTCATGGACCAGTCCTGGCTAAAAGGCAGCGTTTGCGTGTGAAATCAAAGCCGGAAAAGAAAGAATTTAAATTCACAACAGAATAAAAGACATTGTTATTGTAGGAGCTGTATTGTCAGATGAAAGTAAAAGATAGGACCGTGCAGGAGAGGCAAAGCCTTGTGCAGTTAAAGTTACAGGTATGGAATGATATCAGGGCAAGGATTCCTGGAAGATCTGTACAATTGAGTGCTATAGAGAAATCTGCATGAGACTCCAGTGAGTGAAGGATGATTTGTCATAATCCTTTTTAGAGTAACACAATATAAGAGGGGGCATCTTATCCTTCTGCTATGGTAAAGCTAGACTGAAGGCATCAACTTCACCCTGAAAGTCTGCAGCAATGCAGGTTTTACCACATCAACCAGTGCTGCTTATCCACCCTTATCATAAGCCTAACTAAATTTCTGCTCTTTAGTGAAATTTATGTGTTTTCTTATTTGTCTGCCATAAACACAGAGAATAGTTCAGAGTGAACTTTCGAGAGCAGTTATCAAAGAGACTTCAGAGGAAATCCAGCTGCGATAGAATAATTACACTTGAGGGGAAAAAATCTAGAAAATTACTGTGTGTTAGAAAAATTACAGAAAAGTTAAAACTGGTAACTCTGGGGAATTAATTTAGTAATAGGGAACTCAAAGTCATCCAGACTCAGACATTTGGATGCTTTGCTGGATTGGGCTCTTCAGAGCTACCAGAATCTCTTGGATATCTTCAGATTGAATTCTGAGCCTCACAAAAGAGACCTGGGCATAACAAAACTCCATGTAAATGCCAAAAAGGAAATTATTTCCCAACACTTTCTCAATATCACATACACAAGAAGGGACAACATGAGCTAAAGAACTAAGAATTGATGGTGCTAGGATAAGCAGGACAAACTTTAGAATAGTGTCTGAAGTGTTGAGAGAAATTCAGCAGGTTACAGAGAGAGATGGAGATGAGGCAGGCAGAAAATAGAAATATTCCTACATAATATAATTTAATTTATCCCCAAAAGGTGTATATGTCATCTCAGAAAAAGGTCTACACCAGATGAGATATGATATCCCCAAAAAGCTACCTGAGGAGTTTAAAAGGGATGCCATGCAGAAGGCAATCCTGGGACACAATCACACATCTCTTGTCCCTCATATCCCTTACAGCAGCCTCATGGTCCCTTTGACTTCTTCTGTAACAATCCATTTGAAAATAAAGATATTGCTCTTTATTCTTATTTTTCAATGGCCTTATTTGTATATTATTCTTACATTCTGTGTCAGTTTTAATAATCTGCTTTAGCAGCCTTGTATCCAGCTGGTTTACACTTTTATTCTGCCTGGGTTTTAATGTTCTACAGAACAAGCAAGCAAATACAATAAGTAATGTGAAGTAAGGTAAAGTTAAGACTAGCAGTAACTTGTAGGAACAAAAACTTATTTGTTCTACCACTTTTTCAACACAGTGAGTACGTGTGTTTCAGTAACCAGAGATGCATGAGAGTCAGGTTGTGTTCAGTCTGAGTCTATAACTGGGACCTGTGTGTCACTGTGACTGTGGCTGTGTGGCTGCTAGGTACCATCATCTGTAAAAAGGAAAACAATATTCCCTAGCCTATTTTGAGATATAATAAAAGTCTGTAAAGCATTTTGACAACCTTCAATGAAGGATGACATATTAAGGAAGCAAATGACGGTTAAATATCACCACCAAGTCCAAGACTCAAAGCAGCTCCCTATCCACATCCACCAGATTCAGCAATGGGATTTGGATGTGTCCATTTCTTTGTTAACTCCAGGGAAAGTCTTCTTGGCACTGTCACTGGATTGAACCACACAGACTGGACCTCCCAAATGTCCTCCCAGGGGCACCCAGAGAGCTCAGCTGGCAACTGGGGTCATTTCTGTGGCTACCAACCTTTGCTGGGAAAAAGACTCGGAAGGCCACTAAAGAGGGAAGAGAATCCTCCCAATTTCTCCTTCCAGTTTAACGTCAGGTTGTAGCTGGGGCTGGGTAAGGACAATAAAAGTAGCCATGTCTTTCCTTCCACTGGGTCTCATAACTGCTATTTCATTTATTTAAGTAGGAATTCTTTTTTCCTTACCTTTCCTGAAGGCTGGGTCCTTAGGTAAGTGTTGTGTTTGTTTTTCCTAGAAATTGGCTGTAAGTGTAGACAAAGTAGCAGTTTAGTCTGTATGCTAAACTAAAATACTCAAAATGCAAAAAAAACCATCACCAGCTTTGCCAAGGATGTCTTCCCAGCAGTTTAATTATATCTAAAGGCATTCTTTCCAGTACCCAACCTGCTGCACAGGTTCAAAATTGGCACTAGCTCCAGCTCAGGACTTTCTCAAACTGGCGCTGTCTAATTTTCCTTGAATAGCAAATTGATTTTAGAATGGCTGCTCAGATGAAAGTGTCAGTGAGGAGAAAGGTATCATTTGAAACACTGTTTCCCATGGGCATCCTCCAGTGACAGATATTCTAGTGTTTCCCTCTTTCTGCTTTTAAATATGTGGATTTTGCAGTTGAGTAGGAAACAAAGGAAGCATAGATCCATAGAGGAGTTTGCTGAATGGCTTTGCATGTGAAATTGCTAGTTGAGGGTTCTACAAATAAGGGAATCTAGAAATGAAAGTTCATGACTATTTCTTAATTTAACTAATAGTAACAACAATTAAATAGCACTGTCCAAATAACACAAGCAGTTACATTCTTTTTACCATTGAGTATATAAATGGTATTCTATGATTTCTATATCAGTAAATAACTGAAAGCAAATAACAATAAAAATATTTATATGAAAATAAAGATGCAACTGATTTAGACATAAGAAGTTTTTATTTCATTTTTTCTGGTTAAATTTTAGTGTATCTGTGAATATGTCAAGATGACAGAATCTCATTTAAAAGCTGTGAAGACAGCTGACAGAAAGTGCATTAAAAATTAGATTTTGAATTCAAAGAATGAAAGCTTTAAATCACTACAGGCATGTCTGTAGGACAAGATTGATACCAGATGCTATTTAGTACATGTTATTAACAAACCATTCAAGCCTTGAAGGGACCTTGTCACTACATAACTTCTATCTATGTAAATAAGATTGAAGCAAGAATTTATATTACCAGTGATATCGAGCATCCAGTATATCAAAGAAACAGGACAGAAAGTATTGCTCATGTTAAAGAAAGTACTAGAGAATACTAAAATCTATGACTTTCTCCTGACTTTGCTTGCACACATAAATCACTCCACAGTGCCACACAAAATCTATCTCATGAACACCCTGGCTGGCAGAACAATTCAAACACCTGCAGTTGTCTCTGTGCTGAGGAAAAGCCGTTGCATCAACCAAAAGTTGTTGTATTATTACAAAGCAGCATACATTAATGCAGATTGAGTTTTAAACTGCAAATAGATATCCACTACAGGACTCATCAAAAGTCCTTTCTTTTCCCTGTGTCTCTTTCAAAGGTCTCCTGTTGTTATGCTGCTCACTAATAGCTGTGGTATCCAGCTCTCCATGCTCTGGGGAATACTGTGCTAGCAATCTGAGCAGCTGAATTCTGGTCTTCCCTGATCCTCTGCTCCACAGCCTCCACTGAGGCATCCATTCAATGTTAATGTGACTCCTGCCTTTTCCTGTGGCCTCTCTAATTTATCAGAACCAATTCTCTTGCATTTCACCTTAGTCATTACAGCCACACTTATGTATGAGTCTCTTCACCGGGATTGCCTGTGTTACCAAAGAACGTGTTGATGTCAGACATATCTGATACCAATTCTACAAATATTTTCTCAGTTTCGTAATTTTTATTACCAGAAAAACCACCAGGAAATCAGTCTGACCTTCTTTCTCAACCCCTGTGGCTGAACAAATAAAGTTTTAAGACACATCCAGTCTTAGTGAAAGAGAATGTATCATATCTTTACATAACTTTCTGGTAACATTATTATCCACAATACTGCTGGGTTTTATTTTCTTCTCTTGGCTTGATTTATCTGACAAAACTTTAAGCATTAAATAAATAGTTATTTGCAATAAGAACCTGAGGAATCCTGGTCATCACAATATTTGAAAGCAGAATTTTGATGGGTTGCAATTTGATCTTTAAAGCCCTATATGATTTTTTTTTTTTTTTTGTCTATGATAGTGTTTTCTTTGTACTGACCTACATCCATGATAACTACAGTAAAATACCTGAGCTGCAATCCCACTTTTACAAGATGAAACAAGATGATGGGCAGGTCACTCTCTGTATGAGGACACTTTGAAACATTTTTGTCTAGAAAAAAATCCTGATATTTTTCTCCATTAATTGTCAGAATACCTTACTGGGGATGTTTGTATTCCACAGGAAAAGGATGTGCTTTGGAGCTCATGAAACTGATGGGAATCTCAAAACAAATATTCTGACTGCAAGCTGTACAGCCTTTTCCAGATCACTTTTCACCTTGACAGCTCTATCTCAGTAACTGAGAAACTCTGGGGTCATCCTGACAGAAAAAGTGGAGCCTGTTTCGGCCAGGGCACCAACAGAAAGGCATGGACCTTCTGCAGGGTTTTGCCTTTTCATAGCTGGGCGCAGGGGTCCTATCTTGCCTTCTTCAGAACCAGGGGCCATTTCCCACCCACCCAGTGGCTTCTCTGATGGGCTGACTCCACCAGCGGACAAGGGTAGGGCTACAGATTCATTTATCTGAACTTCTGTAAAGCCTTTGATGTGATTCCATACAGCATCCTCCTCTCTGAACTGCAGGGAGATGGGTTGCGTGGGTGCACTTCAGGTGGACAAGGAATCGCTTGGACAGTCACATCCAGAGGGTATCAGTGGTTCCGTTTCCATCGACATCAGTGCCAGGGATGCTCCTGAGAAGCCTGTACTGGGACCAGTGGAATTTATTTAATATCCTTATCAGTGACATAAATGAAGGGATGGAGGGCACCCTCAGCACATTTGCAGGTGATACAGAGCTGAGGTACAGGGACACTCCGGAAGGATGGGGCCATCCAGAGCAAGCTGGACAAGCTCCAGAATTGGCCCCTGGAATCTCCTGAAATTTAGCAAGTGCTGCTGTTTGTCATGACAAATAAGGTACTGGTCTTCCATTGAAATTTAAAATTGATAGAAACTCTTCTTGCTATCTCTAATGAATCTGGACCAGAGATTTCACTTTAACACAGTGCTTACAATCTGGATCTGGTGCAATTTTATAATATCCCCCTTTTTAATTTATTGTTCTTATTTTCTTTTAGCCTCCTAGTGATCTGTCAGTTTGGAATGACAATGTTCCTGTATTTGCAGATGTTCTCGAAATAAGGTGATTTATTGAGAGCTGTGTTAGAAAGGGTGTCAAAACACAGGAAACTAACTTTCCTCAGTACATATATGCATGACTTGTCTTTTTCTTAAATCACCTTCTCTTTGTAAGTCTATTCATTGTAACATCATCCCATCATGTGAATATTATGGTCTCATCCCAGGCTTTAATGAAATCTGTATGAATGCCCCTTGATTTGAACAACATGCAGCAGGTTTAAATTCTGCAATAAATTTCAAATGGCAGAATTAGCACTTCAAGTTCTTGCGAGTAACTGAGATTGCAAAGAGCAGCTGTGTGATCTAGTCAGCCCACAGGCCACATTCTGAGAGACTTTGTAACTGCATCGAGGAGGAGAGGATACTCATGTCTGTTTCCCAAGTATTGAAAACAATTTAACTTTATTTTATCATGGAAGCAGCGCTTTGGTTTGATTTTTAGGACTGTCATAAAACAAAGATGACCTTTCTAGGAGCACCGATGTCATACGACCTCAACCCCTGGATGCACATGCAGAAGTGCTTCCCCTGCTCTCCCCTGAGGATGAGATGGCTCAGGGGTGCCTGGCTGGGTTTAAAAAGCATTTCCCAGGGGCTGCTGCTGTAGCCAGGTGTGGGCAGATTGCAGGTTCATCCCCATCTCATTGGCATTCCTCACATGGCACTGCTACCTTGAGACAACACCACAGGCTGAACTTTTCCCTGCTCCTGGCAGGAGGTGAGCCTTGTCCTGGGAAATTCACACACTGCTTTGTGCTGCTGGAGCACGGAGTGGCTGCTGTACCTCACTGGCTTAATGAAAACCTGGCAATTTGTGGCATTTTCTGGATCTCTGATCAGATGTCCTGCCTAGCTGAATTGCTGCTACAACAACAATGAATTTAAAGCACCACCTTAAAGCTTATGAGCTCAAATAGCCTCACATGGTTCATGTAAAAATTAGAATCAGTGAAATGAAAGTATATAAACCCAGATCTCCTCCTTGAGTGACTGTTACTATGCAGAGATTTATAGCCAAAGCCCTATCGTGTTGAGGCTGGATGCACTTTTCAACTAACAAATATTTCAGCCATTAAATGATATACTTTACAGCCTATAGAAAGATTGCTCTAATATGCTGGTAATATATATTTCATTGGAAAAGAATAAATTCCTTTTTGACCGAAGTTTTAAATTCTAAACTGCTGAAATAAAACTTTGAGTACTGGCATCTCCTGTTTATTGATGGCAGGCTTTTTGATAAGATGGTATGGGTATTAATATTTTCTATAAAATAATGAGAATCTCATTGCTTGGGAAACTTTCCGAACAAAGTTGGATCTAAATTATGTAATACTAACTTGAAATTGGCACACAGTCTTTTCTATATGAAAGGGGACAATTAAATCAGAGATAATGGAAGGAATAAAATAATCCAAGCACAAATCACTAGAGAAATTACTGAAGAAATGTAGCATACCAAAACAGGTGAGAATGAGCAAATAAATATTATAACTTCAATTAAAAAATAGAGTATTTAATGGACTGGAAAGGGATGTGGGAATTAACATTGGCTGATATATATCAAACCACTGAATTAAATCCATAATATCTGTGTTGCTATATTTTAATATCTGTGGTTGCCTGAAATTCATCTTCTAGGAAACAACTCCCCCCAAAAAATATATATATTTGTCAGTAAGACTACAAAATTGCTCTTTACTGCCACCAGAATCTAACTGGAACCATTCTGTGCAGCTATACACATCAGGCAGGAAGAACACTTTCAAAACAGCAATACTGGTTAAAAAATCCTGCTGTGTCAGGGGAACAGAGCTGCTGCACCATGGGGTTTGCACGTGGGGAGGGATGAACAGACCTGGAGAAATTCACAGATTTCTTCAGTAGCTCGGAATGGAGATGTTGGAAGAGCTGCTGAAGAGCCTGGCTGAGGCTGGGAGGGGTCTCTGATCACAGGGGTCTCTGATAACACCAGGGTCTCTGATAACACTGAGGGTCTCTGATAACACTGAGGGTCTCTGATAACACCAGGGCTCTCTGATAACACCAAGGCTCTGTGGTGGCCCTGCTGCTGGCAGGGATCTCTGCAGAGTGGGGTGTGGAGCACCGACTCTCTGAGCAGGCAGCTCTTCCCTGAAATTACTTCAACTACGACAAAACATCTTCTCATCTAAACAAAAAAATTCCACAGGAGCATTTGACTAGCAGGGGGATTTAACTCCACAGCAAATTGATGGAAAATATTCACTGGTGAACATCAAGCACTCACAGGTGGAGAAGGGTATTTGTTTTGTCTCATTTATTCCGATTGCTGAAATATTCCCCAGGTGCACATCCTATGCACTGGGTGGCTTTTCCAACGCTTAAAGTGAAAACACACAGCACTACAACAGAAATCACTGTACCTCTCCTCTTGGGGTATTGCAGAACAATGTTCATTTTCCCCCCGAGAACATAATGCTAAGCCCAGTGGAGAGAAATAACAAACTCTGGGAGTTGCTGAATTCCATCATGTGGACTTAAATTCCATATTTCACATACAGCTAGTATGGTGATATTTTATGGTTGTAAATGCTGCTTTTCTTTAAAGAGACAAAGTTACCTTCATACACAATGGAATTACCATTAAACTATTTTTTCAGTGTCTCCATATGTTGCACACCACTGAAAATCTAAAGTTTTCTTTTCTCATCTTTCTGACTGTCTCCCACACCTTATTGACTGCTCTTGTATATCCAGTCTGCAGAAACAGTTAGCACTGGTTTGAGAGCATAATGTGGTAATAAGGAATTTTGGTATTATTTGGATGCAACTTCTTCTCTAAGGCACCTGGTCCATATGAGCAGAACAAACTTACAAAAAAGAAAACAAGATCATTCAAGAAGAGATCATTTCGAGCTACACTTGCTCTGGTTGCATTTTTTAGAATAAGGAAAAAAAAATCATCATGTCTCACCAGGGAAAGCCTTTGTAGCACACCAGCTTTCCTTAGATTAATGTAAGACATACTGATCTGCAAGCCTGGAAAATGTATGTTACCTTGCACACTCAGCACACATAACTTTTTACTGATATGTACCTTTTTTTGCCCTTTTACTTTTCTTTTAAGACTTACTAGATGATCTCAAATAATGTATTGTTGTGCTGCTTTTTTTTT
>VXBU01004044.1:297454-348669 GCA_013400315.1 Bombycilla garrulus
GAATAGAATAGAATAGAATAGAATAGAATAGAATAGAATTTTAAAATCCCTGACACTAAGCATTTTTATTTTGGAGGATGGAAAGAAATTTGTTTCATGTTTTAATTCATTGCTGATAGAATGATTTTTGGGGGTTCTGACACCTTTGAGTGAAGGGCATGGGATGAGTTTCCAAACTGAATTTCAGCCCCTGTGATTGGAATTCCTCTGTTCAACCAGCTGAAATCTCTTCACCTGGCCAGAAATGCTGTGTAGTTAAAAGATATATTAAAGGTGTTCTGTTCTGGATGTACCTCCCTACCTTAGGCACTTCTTTGACCCCTATTTCTGAATTATCAAAGCACGTCCCAATCTTTGGGCTATATCTTGACAAACCCCCTGCAAGGGTTTGCTGTTATCTCTGCGCTCACGCTGACACTTTATGTTTCAAGGAAGTGCAAAATCAAACTGATTCAAATGTAATAGTTTCCCTTTGGCCTTAGAGGCCCAAGGCAGCTCTTCCTAAACATGGCTTCAATCATGTTTCACAGATTAAATGAATTATTCAGGTCTTTAAATCTACATTTTGCAGAAGATTTTGCTCAGCTTGAAGATCAAGTTATAAAAAGTCATCATTTCTCTAAACTGCCTCTTAATGGTGGTTTTGATTAAAAAGTCATGGAGGAAATATACACCTTTTTAAATACATGGTGGTTTTACAATGAGTAAACTGGGTTTTCTCATGTTCTTTAGGGGGAAAAAACCATCACCAGTTCAAAGGACAATGTGTAATTACAATTGAAAGGAGAGGCCAGACTTGTACCTCTGATGGAAAAATGGAAGTTGCAGGAAGGATTTACTATTCCCAGGTTTTTGCACCTCTCTTATGGATTCATTTCATCCAGAGGCTGAACACACATTACAGACAGGAGTTGGTAAACTTGAAAAGGATCCAGTATTTTAGGGCAGAAAAGAAAGAGCAGAGGAGAAGAGAGAACTGATTAAAAATTTAAATTCCAGTCGATATTTACTTGCTGTTGTTTTGCTATCCAAATAAACCATTGTTTACAGTTCACCTTTTCATTGTGCTAGATGAAAAGGCAAGAAAGTTTGAAGAATTAATTGTGCTATCCAAGATGGGAATGTTTGGAGACAGAAATTCTTCCAAAAGGCACTAGAAAGAGCATAGACTTTTTTTTCCACCAGCGTAAATGCTCTTTCAGTGGAGTAAACCAAAACTCAGGGTGTAAAATGACAGAGAAGTTGGAAAACAAATCAGCTGGAAATGTAAACTCTTCAATATTAACAGTGGTTGCTGCATTACCCTTTTCAGGCTGAAGACTGATGAGTGTTTTTCTCAGGGGAAGGGCTGACTTTGGCTATCCGCTGTCTTACACGTGGATTTCTGTCCGTGTGCTGTGCCCTCAGCTGAGCCAGGACAGCTGTATTGGGACTACAGGGACAATTTGATCAGGGAGGTGACAAAGTCAGAAATAGCAATACTAATACTAATACTAATACTAATACTAATACTAATACTAATACTAATACTTATACTACTACTACTACTACTACTACTACTACTACTACTACTACTACTAATAATAATAATAATAATAATAATAATAATAATTTTTCCAGTTCCCCATTTCCCTCTGTTACTCACACTCTCCTTGTGTGTACTCAGAACCAGGGCTTAATTAGCAAAAGGACAAAAGACACATGGGGGGGTTTTGCCTGGGGAGCCCTCCAGAGCAGCTGCTGTGTGAGGAAGGAAGGACAGACACCTTTCCAGCAGGGAACCCTGCCCAGAGCCCAAGCCCTGTCCCAGCAGGAGCAGGTTCCACCAGCAGCCGCAGGAGGCACTCGGGGCTCTGCAGGCCGGGAGCCTGCTGTTACCCACTCCAGCAACACCAGGAAGAGTATCTAACACTGGGCACATCTTTCAGGGACAAACGTCAGTATTTTCTGTTCTGTCACCGTCTGGGAGGGGCTCCTTGCATCTCAGAAATAGCCCCAAACCCAACTGCGTGCTGTGGCCTTTGTTTTGCTCCCAAGGAAGGTTTCAATTCCCGGTTTTCCTGCAGCAATCAGCTGGCTGGGGGCTTCAGCAGGCTCTTGGAACAGCTTCACTTGGAAGGATCCTTTAAATGACAGCTGAGCAACAACCTGCCAGTTCACAATTTCACTTGCTGCTTGGTGTTTAGCTGCTGGTAGGGAAAAACAAAGAAGAGAACATAAATATTTAATCAACATTTTTAGTTGTAAAATATGGTTTTAGGGAAATCTCTGATTCACTCTCTTACTAAAAAGAAACTGATGGTGGAATTCTTTATCTGCAAAGCTCATGATGGGGCATGTCCCAAGCAGCACCAGGCAAGCACTGCTTCTCCTGATTTCCCACTGCACAGGAAGAGTTAGAGCTGCCTGTTGCTCTGTCTTTTCACACTACTCAGTTTGTCACATCCTGTTCTTCTGTGTTTTACCTACCAAATTCCCCAAGATATAATTTTGTGAGTGTAGCTTGAAAATCTTGGTAGAAAAAAAACTCAAGTAAAATGATTTGCTATTACTCCTGTTTCTTCTAGCTCTGTTTATGTTGTTACCATTTATACTAAGAGGAAGTTAAAGCATTTGTTTCAAATTACAGTTGCAAATGTGACTTTTTTAGGCAGTGACTTTTTTAACATGTCAATCCTGATTATTATTAAGCAGACTATTCATATTGTGTGTTTGTTGCTCCTCATGTTTCCATCCCTTCTGACCAAAGGAACTGGGATTCTGCTGCTGCTCCCTGAGTGGAAAGTTCTCAAATATAGGGCCATCCAAAACTTGACAGTAATAGTGAAATTATGATATGGATATCACACAAATATCAGGAGCATTTTCATAGACACCTAGCTGTTGTCTGAGCACTCCTGAAGAACGCAGGAGTGTTACTTGCAGCGGCCTAAACTTTAAGCTTTGCTCATCCAGGGATGAATTGTCAGTCCTCTGGCTCCTTGTTTCTGTTCCTTCAAATCTCAGAACAGTTCTGCTCAGCTCTTTGTGCTGACACCCTGTAGAGGAGTCTGCTGGACAATACATTTGGGATCCTTTTCGCTACCGTGCTGCAAAGTAATCACACGGAGTGTTTGAGGGATCTCCTTTTGCATTTCGTTCCTTTTTGGCTTAGTCTTTGCTCTATGAACAGTGACAATTAAAATTAAGAAAATATAGCGAAATACAGAAAGTTTATCCATCTGAATAAAACTGGAACTTGGAAATATTTCCTTTAAAGAGCCTGGTTTTTTGAAGAAGTTTGCCATATCCTTCCCCACATGGCTGTAAGACAAGGTTATTAAAAAGTGCTCATTCAGATGAGATGTTTTGCACCCAACCGCTTACAATCAGTTAGTTGACTACGAAACTGCCCAATTTCTGTGTGTAATCAAAGTAACTGTGTACACATTTGGCATGTAATTACGTTTCTAAATTGATTAAAATCCAGCCCTGAAACGATTGCGAGCGAAGTCTTGGCTCCAATGATTAGTTCTTAAAACTTCTTTCACAAGCTTGAGAAATAACATATTTGCCAAAAAATGCTGCCAACTGTGAAAGTTAATTATGATAAATGTAACACAGTTCTCTCATCACTGGTGTATAGAGAGAGGCTTTTGCCTCTCCCATCTTTATTGTCCATCAAGACAAAGATGGCTCTTCAGGATTTTTTCCCTTTAACAAGGACAGATATGCCATGAGTGACAGTTAAATTTGTTGGAGGTATTAAATTGCTAATGCTAATGCATTTTACAATCTTCTGAACTGATTTAATATATTAGACTGTCACTCAAACTCTTAATAAACAATTCCACACTCTTAGTTTAAAATCATCCTGCCAGACCTGGAGGTTTTCTCAATTGGCCTCCATTGTTAATGTGATAGTAGTTTACAAACAAATGACTTTTTTTCTTAATAGGTTGGTTCATATGAAACTTTAATGGGTGTTTCTCTTGTTTCTCTTTTTTATTTATTACAAAACAGATGTGCCAGAGCTTAATGGGGTGGATTTGTGCTTTAAAGCACCTGTGCTTGTAGCTGAACTTCTCCCTCTCTTACAGATAATCTCTCACTTATTCATATTTGAACAGATCTTTCTTCTCATTTTAGAGTAGTGCAAACTCAGCCTTGTGCAACTTAATATACTTTTGAAGAATGATTTCATTATGTTTATCCTAATACTGTGTAATTCCTCCATGGAGTGCCACTTTTGCTTCAGAGTCCCATTAGAAACTCAAGTATCAAAGTTTCATGTTTGCAGATGTGAAAAACACAGGTACTCATTACAGTTAATAGACTGTCAGAAGAAAGTCATTGCAAATAAAACACTTTCTCTAATTATGTAGAAAAAATGTAAGACAAATGATGAATTCATTTTGCTGAAGTCAATTTATGGAGAGAACCACCTTGATATTTTTGATTTCGAGGCTCTCAAATATGGGAGCAGCACTGGCATCAAAAGTTTTGGATTATTGTTTGGATAAATATCCAGATTTTGATACTTTTGCTGTCTGAGTGTTAAATCTGTATATCAGATTACCGCCAAAAAAAACTTGCAGAGAGTTCTACCTCAAACTGATCTTAATAAAACCTCTTTCCGTTTTGTTTGTTTTTCCTTATCTGTGTGATGATGGTAGATTTATTCTGTGAATAGATGCATAAATTATTTGTAGTAGGATCTAAAATCACAGCGACAAATACAAATTCTTCTGACAGCTCATTCCATAATGTGCTGCTACTCATTTAAGAAAGCTTCATCTTCAACCTTCACAATTTTCATTATAGACTTTCTTAACTTAGTTATCCTGACAGTATTCCCTAAGGCACTCTCTCTTTTTCACAGCTAGCTTTCAGGATTGGGACTAAGGCTGTGTGTGGATCATAGAAGAAACAGAACCAGTCAAGACCAGTTAGTTTAACGAAATATCAGTAACTCAGCCACCTGAGGCTGTGTGTTTTTATTTTATAGACATGATCAAACTTCCTTTTTGCTAGTACATGTAAATAACCCAAATGTCCACATGTGAAATTACCTGGTAATTACCAGGTCACTTATTCAGAAGACTAAAACTATAATATTTAAACTGAGTTTCCACCTGGCCTAAGATCCTTAAGTTTACCAGAGCCTGTCCAACATCTGTCCCAAAGCCTGTCTTGCAAGGTTTCTGATGCTGCCAGAAAACAGATTGTCCTAGTTCAGTAAATTGCTTTTTTTTATGTTATTGTTTACTTGCTTACAAACGCAGTAAAATCAACAACAAAAGTATTAAATAGCAGAAACATTGAGGATATTGGGCTGATTCAGTCTTTTGCTGGGTTCATTATATATTATGGTGTGTGCAATGCAATACTCCTACCTCGTGTTTGTTTTTCTCCATATTCAGGTCATCATGGCTATAATGTATTTGAAATATTTGGATGCTTATGTCAATTGAAAATCAAGGGCTGGCTCTTCTAGTTTTTGCTAGAGTCAGCATCACTGGAGCTGCATCAGACTCTGCCAGCTGAGGATCTGTCTGTCTGTCTGTCTCTCTATTTGTATGCTGAGTAGGCTTCTCTAAAAAATTAACTGAAAACTTAGATCCAGTGTGGAACTAGATTCTTAGCAAATATGAATATGACATAGCTGGCCCTTTTCAGAACTGTGCAAACAAGCATCAAATAAATAAAATACCTGTTGAAGGTTCCAATTTGCTTTTTTTTTTTCCCTACATTAATATTTCTGAACCTGTCATACCAACTTCTGGGCTGCCACATCAGGCACATCATTTTATATTAACGTTTTGAAGCAAAACACAGCATTACTGATGTTACTAGACAAGATACTTTTGTGAATGTTGTGATTTTGGATTCACTGGGATTTTTCCAAGGGCACAGCCCCTCTTCTAGTTATCATCAGTTCTGGGTTTTTTTCTGAGGTATGACATGAGCAGTAAATATTCTGATACCTGGTAGTGAAACTGTGCGATCCTGGGTGCAGGAATAGGTGGTCTGGACAAGCAGACCAGTCACTGATATTTGTTGACCACCCAATACACACAGAAATATTTTTATGTGTTTGGATAGCTATCATCCAGCCTATTGGCTCCAGATGAGGATTTAAGGAGTTACTTTCTGCTGGACAAAGCGCCCTTCACCTCCTACCCTTTCAGAAGCCAGTAAGGTCTTCTTTGAAAGACTGGCCTGGTTTAGTTAGAACTGATTTTTGCCTTTGCCACCACAGACTCAGTTTCAGGGATACGAAAAGCTGCAGGTGATTGTAACCCCTGTCTGTGATCACCTGGAGTGACCAGAGATCAGTTCTTACCCCTGACCTGCTCCATTGCAAGCTAACAGTTCTGAAGCCTTGGTAGGAAGTGTAAGAGACCTTACATGCTGTAGAGATCTAGATAATTTTATGTTAAAAGATGAAATGCCATAAATGCACATTATAAAACTCATGAACTTCATGTCAAGAATGTGTTTTTGATGAAATAGGTATTTATCTAATGAATATTATTCCAGGAGCAGTTACAGAAAAGATAGTGACAAGCACAAATGTAATAAATGGGCAGAAGCTGGCTGAGACAGAATAGAAAAATTCAATCAAGATAATACCTCTCTGTTTTTAATGCTGGATTCCATTGTCCTGATTCCCATTTTCTTCCTTTCAACATTACAAATCCGGAGAATTTTGATTTTAAAAAGAGGATGCCAAGTATTTCTTCAGTTAGATTTGCAATCCTATGAACCCCACACAGGGGTAATAAAAGATAACAATTTTGAATTGGTATAATTCTCATTAAAAGGCTGAGCTTGCATAAATGTCAAGGTGTAACAGCCCTGGGCTGCCATTAGTGTGAGACACGGGGGAAGCTGCTGGAAACAATCTCCCCACATCATGACTTTGTTGGGATGGGAGCTGGAAGAGCTTCTTTGCCTCATTCCTTGTGGGAACCATCCTGCAGCCTCACTCAGTGCAGAAATCCCAGGGAAGCCCTTGTGCAGGAGCAGGATTGGGCCCTGGTGCCCAGCTGAGCACATTTGTTTTCATTGCCATGTTTACAGTGTCTGTGTCGAGGGTGTCACTGATGCTGCCCCACGGCCCCAAGCCCACAGTGCCACGGCAGTCATTTATATTCCTTCTTGAAACAATCATTTAGCAATTATTTTTCTCCCTCTGTGTGTGTTTTTAGGGAGTACCTCATCGACATTACAGAGCAGAACTGAGAGTCAGCACTTTTCTGCAGTGTTTAAAATCTCTGGTGCCTGTAAACCTTTATGAAGTGGCAAAACTGGGCTCTCCTGTCATACTTTGCAAGCAGCTGAAAATAATAAGCAAACCTTTCCATTTGGAAGTCTTTTTATACACAAAATCATCACTAAATTTACCAGAAATTATGGTTGGCAGTTCAGTAGACTTTTCTGCTTCTAAACAAGACAAATTTTATCTTGTTTTTTTCCCTCTAAAGAAAGTGGATACTAAAAACTACATATAGCAGTCCTTCATATGCATTCCATGTGAAATCTTAAAATATAGTCTTTGAAAATCTCACTAGTGAGTGTTAAGGGAAAGGGATTGATCTCATATCTTTCTTTCACTGACGACTAACCCATGTATTATTATTATTTTTGATTGAATCAGTAGTTAATGCGAAATATTTGCAGACAGCACACGGCAAATCAATATCTTTGTTTCTCCTGCTAATCTTCACTCTACAGATAATCAGCCTTTGGAGGACTGAGAATTTGAGACTATTAGAAGATAAGGATGAAGCGCTGACAGCTCACTCATTTCCTCAGGCAAAAATATGTTAGGTCATTTTTTGCATGTGAAATACGATAGGGATATATCATCAACATTTGATAAATAGAGAGGGTTTTAAAAATTGCATCTGAAATACTTGACATTCAGCACGTTTTTTGAAAATGATAAAATCATAATTGTGAAAAAGACCCGCAGTATTGCCAATCAGGCGCTGGCTG
Source organism: Bombycilla garrulus (assembly GCA_013400315.1). Lineage (NCBI taxonomy): Eukaryota > Metazoa > Chordata > Aves > Passeriformes > Bombycillidae > Bombycilla > Bombycilla garrulus. The sequence continues at coordinate 305,438 of VXBU01004044.1, forward strand.
TTCTGAGCACCCTGGCACATATATCTTAGTGTCCCCCTGCAGAAGGAGGAAGGAGCATAAAGAAAAGAGCAATTTTCCTGCCGTAAATTGGAAAGTCTGCCAAGCAGCTATGTGATCTACCATCAATCAGTGTTAAATTCTCCTTAGCTGCAGAAAACTCAAGAACTAACTATCACTGAGAGATTTCACATGGTGACTAATGGTATATGACAAACACATTTAAAATCTGCATAGACCAGCATCAGTTGAAAATATAACATGAATAATAAACAATCCTGAAGATATCCCGGTGTGCAAAATAAGACATAATCTCCTCAGACACATATTGTACATAGGAGATTACCATTCCAGGAGTGCTCTCAATATCCACACAGCACCGAGTCATGCACACAATACGACTTCATTTGGAATAACATCTTTCATGCAATACATGCTGCAGCGGCGTGAGGCTGTACAGCAGGATGGGGAGCATGTGGGATAGAGGGGACATGGCAGCTGAGTAAAACACTGCACGGAATCCACAATTACTCTGCTCACATGAGCAGCCCCATTAAGTAACAGTGAAATCTTGAGGTGAGGAAGGTCTTCTCCTCCACCATGTCATTACTGAAGCCACAACTAATGCATTTGTTCCAGATGGCAAGTGTTCAGAGGAATGGGAGACAGTGCTGTCCCTTGCATACTAAGCTGGTCATTTCTCGGTGCAAAGATTCCGCTCATTCCTGTTTCATTTTCCATTAAATACATACTATTTAGCTGCATAGTATGGAAAAATATTTATAAGAAAGGAATATATTAACTGTGAGAACTGCCTGCACTTCTAACTGAAGAGTAGTTCATAAAACTGGAGACATTTGTCCTAGATTTGGATTTTCAAGCAATCAGGCATTTTAATTTATTTCAATTCCAGCTTTATCTTTTTTATTTAGAACATAAAGTCCATCATTTTGACAATGGCCTTTGTGGACACTTCAGTGTTTTGGGGTTTTTAATTTCTTTCTTTCTGGCAAGAACAGGTTGCCACAGAACTCAGAAGGAGCGTATTTTTTTATTTTGGGGAATGAGGTCTGTATCTTGGGCTTAGTCTAGCTAGGCAGGAGCCACAACCACTTAGGGAAAAAACATCTTCCCTTTGAGTGGACACACACTCTGAAAGGAACAGAAATTGGTGAAGTCAGAGCACCCAGGGCAAGATGTGTGATCCTGAGAGCGCAGGACGTTCTGATAATTACCAAAGGGAGATGGCAAACCCTGAATAAATGTAATGACACCAAATAGCTTCAGGCTGAAGTGCAGCTTCCCCCATCCCAGAAGGAATAAAAGAACCTAGAGGGAAGTATAACAGAATAGTTTAAATGTGGTTAGGTGCAGTGTTTGTAAGCTGTGGTGTGATGTCTCAAATATTAGTCTGTCACCATGTCTCCTCAACCATCTTTTTTGCCTTTCCAAATGTAAGTATTCACAGGCAGTTTGCTTAAAAACTTTAAATGCTGAGATTATCTGTCTGTGAATTGTGACTTTCTGAATCTTTGAGGGATCACTTTATCTAATTTTATCTCCTCTGAGCTCAGAAATCTCATATTTAAATGGTATAAAGTGCTATATATGTTGAAGACAGAACAGTAGAGGCACAAGTTGAGAAGTCTGCTTTAATGAAAATCACAGGCAACACAATAAACACAGAAATACCTCATGCTGGGGCTGCTTCTAACCAAGAAAAGGACTCTGTTCCTCGACCTTAATTCTTCAAGAGCAAACAGTCTGCACATAATACTCAGAAAGCAGAGACTAGGGCAGTCAGAACAAACAAGAGTAATTTAATAATCATCCCATTAGCTGAATTATAGTAATGTCTCAGTGATTTGACCCTTACTTTAGAGCATCATTTCCATTTGCAGAATTGCTGACAAGGGATCAGAACCAGGGCAAAACCGATTTGGTGCCACTCTGACTAACCCTATGCAAGCACTGAGTACCCCTTTGGGATGAAGATGCAAGGAAAGGAGAGCTTGAAAATGACGTTGTCAGAAAATATTCCAGGGCCCTGAATGCCATTAAAGACCTGCCTGTGTTACTCCAGCACCCTGAGGAACTGTTCCGAAGGTTATGGAACTTCCTGTAGGGAAAGTAGGGGCAAGTACAGAAAAAACATGGCCAAAATCCATTTCTGATAGCATACTAACTCAGTGTTGAAAGAAGCCATAAAGTTTATCAGATAAATTGTATTTCCAATTATTGACTTTTCCCAAAGGAAAAAAAAAAGAAAAAGATAATATTTTTTAAAAGTCAGACTAAAGTGAAAGAGTGAGTGTAGCAAGAAAGACGAGCAGGCAGAAGGATATTTGCCATCTCTCCTTTGTGCTTTCCTCTAGTGTTAGCAAAGGCCTCTGATGTATTATCATCATATTATCTTCCATTGTTTTTAATAAGGTTTTGTATGAGTAAGGAATTTATGGCTGTATGCAAATATTCTGTGAAGCTAGCAGCAAAAGAAAGTGCTATTTACACTGAAATTCATGTACTGACTATAAAGCATTAACAATAGCAATTAACAAAAATGGAGATTGTGCTGTTTCCATCTGTATTTTGCAATACACAGCGAATGATAGTCACTCAGCAATGCATTAATTTGCTAAAGTTCTTCAGTTAAAGTATAGCAGTTCTATTTATTTTAAAGCTTTTTTTATCAAAGGAGTCCAAAGCCCCAAATCCTGTCTGCTAAATAATTAGAAATCATTAAGTACATGAGAATTCACTCTCAGCCCTAAGTGAAGTGTTACTCCTCCGGGAGGAGTTCCAGAAAGGACTCAAGGGAGGCAGTTTGGATTTCCTGCTCTCCTAGATGGGATAGAAAGGAGCACTGGTTTGCACCAAGGCCATCAGCAGATTCAGGTGCTCCTCTCGTCCTGTCCTCATGTACAAACACTGCCCAGGTATCACTTTTCACCGTGGGACACAGGGAGAGGAAGTGCTGAGGGGTGGTGGTGGAGAGACACAGAGCTGCAGAGAGAGCTTCACCTCCCACCCTCTTTCTCACAAGTAGAGGTGTGTGGAGGGAGCTCTTACATGTCTTTTCTCTGCAGTTCAAATATATTTGTCAGCTGGACACGTTTTTCACAAAATTTCAAACTCAGAGAATTAAATTGTACAAATATATTTTGCTTATTTTTAAATCATCTGTTCTGAGGAAAGTGTCTCCAGTTCTGCTGAACAATCAGAGAAATCTCTAAATCTGTGAGAATCATGACAGCTCTCTCTCCAACACCTTACCTATTTGCCTCATCTCTACCTATGGAGCAGCATCTAGGTGGATAAAAGTGTCTTCACCTCCTTCCCAAGTGACCTTGCAGATGCCATTAACCTAAATGAGATCAGTCACTGCACGCTGGCTTTTGGCAGCTGCAGCCCCAGCAGCAGCACTTCCCAATAAAAGGAGGCTGTGGAAAAGAATGAGCCTGGGTTTGGGAGTTTTGAAGACGATCAAAACGACATATGGTATCTGAATTTGTGAATATGCCAGAGCCAGGCTGGCATAAGGACACATATCAAAGACTGGAAAAAGCCTCTGTGAAGAACGCACAATTTCATGTTCATTTTTATTATACACTGCCAGTGTTTACACAGAAGCCTCTCATCCAAGAAAGTGAAGTTTATTACTATCAATCACAGAAACAGCAAACAAAAATGCTGAGATTTTATGTACAGTGCTTCAGTCTGAGGGTTTTACCACTTCTGTAGGCAGCAGTAGTTATTTTACTGGCAAATGGTGTAATTGGGAATATGTTGATCATCTGGCAGTGCTGTAATATTCATAAAATATCAGCATCCCAGCTGAGAAACAGCCACAACAACACGATGGGGCAGATTTTCCTTTGCACCTGTTTAAATATTTATGCTGGGGTACTATGCAGGGGACAGAGCAGGACACTAATCCACAAATGAAATTGCAAGATTACTATTAGTGCAAAATCCAGCTATCAGCAAGAACAGATTTTGTTCTCCCAGTACCTTTCCCTGGTCAAGAAGGTGCTGTGAATGCGACTGTGCTTCGTGTACTTAGAAAGAATTTGAGAAAATATTTTTAAAAGCTTTAGTTGCTATCTTACCATAATAAACTGCAAAGGACAGCAGCTACTCAAACCTCTTATATGGTGAGGGAAGAAAGACGCCTTCATAAAGCAGTGGAGCCACCTCAGGCCTGAACTGTGCTTTGAAGATGTCTGGCTCCTTCCTTTGTGTCCCAGAATGGTCCTTGCTGAAGCATTCACGGTACTTACAGAAGGTTGGGGTTAATCTAGAACTTTGTTCTTGAAATAATATCATGAGCAAGGACTCACCAAAATCCCAGGAAGTGAATGGATATAACAGTGGCATCACATCAGTCTGGGTTTAAAGCACCATCTGCAAGTGAAAATGCTGGATTAAAGGGCTTTCTTTTAAAGGAGCAGTAGGCAGAAGTAGCTGGTGACAGCTTCTGTCAGAATGCCCTAATCACAGGGCTGCAGGGTAATCTGCATTCTTGTTCTCTTTCTCTGGGATTTACAGAGTATTTAATTATTCTGTGTAAAGTAAAATAGCTTCAACAGAATGAAGAGTAAGATGAAAATCAATCCTCTAAGTCCTTAATGGTAGGGTAGGTTCAAATCTTGTTAGGCAGAGGAAGAAACTAAAATTAGAGCTGCTAGGAATGGATCAGTTATCTGATCAGCTCAGTTAAGTGGAGAGCTATGCAGAGCTCTCCTCCTTTTCTGCAAGCACCCATGGGATCACTTCAAAGAAGGGGACACCTCTTTTCTTTGGGAATTCAACTGGGTTCTGGCTTTCCTTTCAACTATGGGAAAACATGTTGGAAATATGTTATGACCCATCTGGGTTTGCAAACACAAAATAAGGAGCATCGTATGGTGTCCAGCTAACAGATTTTGTTATCTCTGAGGGCAGCTCTGGGGCTGCCAAATGTTTGATAGCACCAGTGCATTTCCAGGCTGGGCTACAGAGCTGTGCATGTCACTGTTTGGCTCTGCAGATGATGACCTCTCTTCCAAGAGGCAGTTTTGTGTTTTGCCACAAGCAGGTAGGGACTGCCTGGATATGTCTCTACCAAGTCCAGTAGCATATCCCTACGGAGATATAGTGAGAAGGGAGAGGAGCAGACATCTTTCAGCTGCCAGCACGATGGCCAGCGGGGCTGGCTCTTCTCCTGGTGCCTCCTCACAGCTCTGAGAGGGGCCTGCTGGCTCTGCTCTGGAGGTATCTGCTTCCCAATTTATCTGACAGGTGGTTAGCTATTAACATGAATAAAAGTTGTGACCTGTCTGCCACTTCCAATAACTCAAGTGCTATATCCCCAGTCTGTCATGTCCTTGGCAGCCCTTTTGTTTATTAGGAAATGAATTATTCATTAGGAAAATTTGTTAGAAAAATGTGCCTTAATTTTCATCATTTTCACAGTAATCCGCTCTTATCCATTTAGTGGCACTTTCCTTTGCTGGCTGTTTCAAGGCCCGGGTGGTGGCTGGGCTTATACAGCACTGCAAGGCACAGGAGGAAGGGGGTACTTTGTCAGTGGCTTGGGCAAGTTCAAGATGTGCAGGGATAAAACACATTGTGCAACTAAAATCCTTTCAGAATGGAGAAGCGAGTGAGGAGGAAAATGGAGGAGAAAATACGCACGCACTTGCCACACACTACAGCCAAATTAACCCTGCCTGCTTAAGTCTGAAGGAAAAGTAACACCTTTGGGAGTTTAGAGAGGCACAGTGACTCACACACACTTCTCTTTTCTGAGGCTGCTTACTCACTGCTCCATTTTTAAAATGGCCTTCTCCTTTCTTCCTCTCTCCACTGCAAAAATTGATTTATCCCCACCCACCAAAGAATAATGACTTTCTTGTTTCCCACAACCAAAAAACATCCTGCGTTTATACTCTATTTGCAGTATAAGATTTGGTCTTAGAATTTTTAAAGGTTCACTAACAGCACTGGTTCTTACAACAGCAGCAGCCCTTGAACCAGATGCTAACCCTCCATCCTTTCTGGAACCAGTGGAAGGCCCTAAAGAAATAGACTGAGCACAGATCATGGTTCCATGAGTAAGCATTAGGGTAGCCATGCTGTCCTCATGTTAGGTTGGAAATTTCTTATGTAAATTGGACTGCAATGCTCACAACACCTGTTACTATGGCAGCATTTATCCAGGTTAATAAAACAGCAAAGTCACTAATAAGATATCATCCTATAATGTTGAAAAAGAAAATTACCATTATAAAATTTCATCAAATGGACATGATGGAAGTTAGGAAGCAACTCTTACACACTGGAGGTGGGCAGACATACAAGGACATGTATGCAAGGCCGATCCTTCTGTGTGTGGGATCAGATGAGGCAGAATGGCTTGGCCATCAAAGTTATTCCAACCCAAGTTTCCTTCCCAAGCAGCCATCTATCTTCCGTACAGTTCAGATCACATTATTTTAACCTCATAGTTCACCCTTTGGATTGATAAGTCTGCCTACCTGAGGGGCTTGGAAAGGGAGTAATTTGTTGTAACCATCTTCCAGACAGTTTTTGAAATAGTCTTTTATACAGGTGAACTCTGTGCGCTGTACATTTTTCACTCCTGGGCTGTCCATTTGTTTGCTCCCGTTTTCTAAGTCTGTGTGGCTTTGCAAAGAAAGTGTCAGAGACTAATGGCACAAGTCCTTGCTAATTACTGCTAAAACTCCCATGTCTGAAGTCACTTAGGGCACAGAAAACTTGTGGGACATGAGACAAATTAAGAGGTAAATCTGCCAGATCTTAATTGAGAGGTATTTTTTTCTTTTCTGCAGGCTTTGCTGTGCTTTAACTGAATTCTGGAGGACAGAATATCCAGTGGCTGTGCAAACTGTTACACTGAGAAAGATCATCTGTTGCACTCCAGTCTTCAGCTCCACAAAATAGCAGCCCATTTTTCATGATTGCAGCTTTGTGTTAGCTGCACCAGGGAGATGTTCTGGCACATTATTCAGGAAGATGTTACTGGACAGGTAAGAATGTTGAGGTTAAATTCAGAGTAAAAGGAAGAAAGAGAGAGGCAGAAACTTTTTCATAGCAGTTGTATAAAGAGCCCAAAAACTCATTTGACGTTAGATGAATGGAAAAAGAAGAAAGTTAAAAGGATGTAGGATAGAAATGCAGTTATCAAGTATTGTTCCCGCTCAGCCTAAGCACTGTAAATGCATGTCAATTGTCAATTAACCTTGCCTGTTTAAACACAGAGATGGGAAGATGACTCTTCTTTAATTTCTGGGTTTTTTTCCTAGTTCAATTTCAGAAGCTGATTTTGAATGTATGAACATAATGGGAGCTACAAGGGGACAAAGCAAAGGTCTTCGTTACCCAGTGTCCCATCCCTGCAAGCAGCTGACACAGAGAGGGCTCACAGCAGTGCTTTCCCTGATATTTTTCAGCCTCAAATTATTTTAGCTCAGCAGTGCCCCGCAACAGGGGTCTGCTGCATTCAGTAAACTGGTATCATTTTTTATCTCACATTTTCTGCCTGTGCCTTTAACATCCATTCAGATGTTTAGCTTTCCTCTGAATGCTGTCATTTCCCACCCAATGCAGTGACTGGGACAATTGTCTGGCAAGGATAAAGCAAGAGCATGGCCTCACCTCACCTGTTTTGTGAGCAGACAATCTGAGGGGAACCCCTGCAGCTATCTCTGCATGGGGGAGCCAGCTGCACCTTGTCCCCAAATCAGCCTGGGCTGCATTGGAAGAAAACCACCTTTAACAGAGAGACAAAGGAAGAGAACAGTGGAAAAGTGACTGTATTTTCTATGAGGCTGCAGATCAGGTCACAGGTAAAGAATAAACAGAGAATAATTAAGCACCAAAAACATGCTTCAGAAGTTACCAGATGGCACCAGCTGTAACTTAACTTTTCAGCAGTCCTGCCAAGAGCTGAAGTGAATGCAACACAGTATAATATCATTTGTAGAAAAACAAAAACCAGAGAATTCCTGCCATAATTGTTCCATGATTCAGCAATTCACCCTGCTAACTGCTTCCAATCACACATAAACTCCCATAAATTTGAGGAGAGATTCACACACATGCCATATGTTAGGATGGATGCAAAACCCCAAGGATATCATCGGGGAGCTCACAACGCCTATGCAGAGCTCAAGAAGGAAAAGAGTGAATACAAATTTGCAATATGTGTTTTTAAGAGGAAGGGCATGGGGAGTAGGTTTTTTAAGCTCACGATTAACTTGCAGCAAGCAAACTCACAGCTCTTCCTTCCCAGGATTGCCATAAAGTCAGCAGAGCAGCTGCCTAATCCATGGGCAGAGACAAACCAGGAAATCTTAAAAATGAGACAGGTTAATGCTCTAGATTTGTGTAAGCAGCTGCCTGAGGGGTCACTCAGGGGACACTTCCCCAGCACAGCACTCCGCAGTTGCTCTTGCTGCAGCTCACAGAACCCAAGGCCAAATGCAAACCTGGGGAGTTACACTTTGTGAAATGAGGATTCACCACTTTTGGCTCCTTTGAGTCGCTCTGCACCTAGAGTGGCACCACAGATCAGAATCTGGCCCCTCACTGTTTAGTACCTGCTCGAATTTAGACAGTAAATGAGTTTTAGCTGAAGACAAGAGCTATTAATTCCCACCTTTGTTCACACAGAAAGGCTGATAAATGCCTTCGTGCATTTATGTACAAGATAATGCAGCTAAAAAGTATTCAGCATGTGCATAAAACTGCAGAGAGGGATAGCAGATGATTTTCAATTCCTTCTTAATAATTATAATTAAGCACACAACTATATTATGATATACAGTGTATTATTTCCCTGTTTTTCTCTTTCCTCAGTTTTTTACAAAAGCCTAAGGGGATGATTGTTCTTTGGGTGCATGTATTAAATGTTACTAGCAGTTTGGTTTCGAGACTATTCATTCCCTGCAGAGTCTTCAACACCAGATATTTAAAAAGCAATATAAAATAATTATAAATTCCCCATGTAATTAAATTCATTACAGCACTATTCTCAGCTGATTTAGTCCTCTGTTAGCCATCTTGCTTTTCATGTTTCAGGTTCTGAATTCTGTTTAAATTCTATTACTGTGGAAGGGGCAGCTTTTTATCTTTCTCAGAGTATTGCATGGAACAAAAGATGAAGAAAGAACATTCATTGTTAACTACTGGTTTCAGAGGAAACATATTTTAACTGCAAACCTCTGGTGGTAATTCACATCTTCATGTGGTAAGTGCAATTCTGCCAATTTTTTTTTTTTAATTTTACTTTTCTCAACCCTCTACAAGTGGTTTTGAGACTCCCAGAGGATGCTGACCAACAACTTGAAAACAACTGCTGGTCCAAACTCTTGTCTTTTGGACAGCTCACTACTTCTCCTTTTTTCCCAGATCCAAGCTCCGGTTGCATCCCTAATTTCACTGACATCAGGAAAAATGAGTATTCATTACTGTGTTTGGAGTATTAGCATTTTTAAAGCTCTGTTGGAAATGCAACAACCGCCTTTTATTAATAACTAAATTCAGCCACCAAATAAATACAAGGAAGAACATTCTGACTTAAAAATTGCCAACCCTGCAGCTCTCCCAGCAGGAATTCCAGCAAAGACACACACGGTGGAGCCCAGGAAAGTGAGAGGTGCTCTGTAATGAGGACACTCTAAGATTGCAAGGTAAGCCGTGGCACTCTCAGCTATTTAGAAGCAATTAACCTTTATTTTTTGTAGATCCTGCAGCTGCTCCGACCTGTTCCTCCTGTTCTCACCCAGCTCCGAGGGGCAGAGGGGACGGGCAGTGACCTGTCTGCAACGGGATGTGGGCTCCAGTAAAACCTAGCCAAGTATTCTGCATTACCCTCCGTCTACATTTTCTCTCGTGAGGAATGGAAATGTGTAAAAACACACGACAGGGTCTGCAATCACAAGAGCTCCAGTAAGGCAAGTCAGCCAGCCAGGGCCAGATCTCTGCTTCATTCAAATGAAGCAGCTGATCCCTCAAGCTATTCTGACCTGATGTTATTCAGAATCTGCCAAATTAAAAACAAAAGGGAGACATCCCAAACTAGAAATAAAATATTAGAAACAATTGGGCTCCATTGCTCAGATTTTTACCAAAAAACTACCTTTTAAGCCATGCTCCACTACTGTGACTACCGCTTGTCAATCCTCTGCTTTTGGGGGTCGAATTCCCTGTGTACAGAAAGCCAAGTGAGCTGGGAAACACCTGCAACATGGAGAAATAAAACAAGGTCTGGGCTTTCATTCAGAGAGCTCAGTTGGGCAAACTGCTCGCCAAAGACATGATTTAATTCTGACATTGTCATCTTGCCAGAGAGAAAGAGAAGCTAAAGGGCATAATATGGAGCCAGAGATTACCACTAAACTGACATTTCTTGAATTAAGATGGATTAAAATTTTAAGTGGAAGAACTATTATTGCAGTAGGATTGATAGAAAATATAACTCTCAAATTGGAGTGAGATTCAAGAATGATGGGACTGCTTGAACCAAATTTCATGTGCAGGATTGAAACCATATTTGTGGGAATTTAGGCCATTTATAAAAACATCAGTTGATATTCTTATTTAAGTAATACATCACTTTTTCTGTCTAGCAACCAGTACCTTGTCACCATCTCCACTTTCAATCACAGGTAGAGTGCTTGTCAGGAATCAAAATATTATCTGTACCTCTGAAAATGAAAGAAAACAGGGTAATATTTATCCTTTAAATAACCCTAAAAGACAAGTTAAAAATGGCATTTATGGGCATCATTAAACACAAACATTTTGCCATCAGTACTGAACAGGCCATCACTGACATGACAAAACCAGTCTGTCATTCTACCTGTTAAAAACATGGTCATAATGCTCAGGGCACAAGTGAATTCTATTGATCTGCACATTCAGAAGGTGGCTGTGTGCGAGTTCCATGGTGAATGCAGTTCCTGCTGTTCCAGGCAGGGTTCTGGTAAGAATGGATGAGTATTGGAATGGTCAGTGTATGCAGTATCTTGCATCCTTCAAAATGAGAGCTCCTCTGGACAGCAGGGGTCCATCCCACTGGCTTCCTCTCAAGAGGAAAGTTCACTGGAGGCTGGATTCTCAGGGTCAGATTTAAAGTTGGATGTGGACAGAGCTAATGCATCTAAATATAAAATTCTAAAGCAGGATTTTTCACTCAGCTGCTACCTAACCCTGGAAATGCCTAATTTCTCCAGATGAATCTCCTTCTAAACTTCCATTTCTTTCATTGAATGCCCAGAACTGCTGTGATTTGATTTCTGCCCCTAAATTTCACATGAAGCTCTGTCAGAATACAAACCCAGTCTTTTTGATTTGGCAAAGTCCCACAAGGGATTAAAAATTCAGAGGCACCTCTAGAACCACCCAAGGAAGCCAACAGGGACTATTTCCTTCTAAAATGTGCTGATACACTTTGAATGCCCATGTTTATATGGATGAGTCCACCAGCAGCCTGGAGTTCCTTGGAGCAAAACAAAATGCTAAAGAAAATGGTTCAGGAAACTGGGATGACATTCTGAAAGAAAATAACTGAAATGGCTTGTTATAATCAGGAAAAGAAACCCAAACCCTTTCAGATTTTTACAGTTAATTGTTGCCACAGTTCTGTTCAGCATAACTGAAACTGAAGTCTTTGCCTTAAGGGATTGTGTATTCCAATGGCCTGGAATAAAATTCTCAAAAATATTTCTCTTGCAAACAATATGATTTATGTTCAGAAGCCATTCAAAAATAAAACCAGGTTTTCAATATTAGGTAAAAGTCAGGGAGGGTTTTCACCATTCTCATTCTCTGGTCCTTAAAGAACTGCAGAAATGTTAACAGTTGTGAGAAGTGCCTTTAATTTCAGAGGGTGGGAAGAGTTTACTACAGCAAATATGATTTGAGTGTCTCCGACACTTTTAATGCTCAGCTGTTTAGCTCAGAAGATTAACTGCGGCTGCTGTGGATTGCTCCTGCTCCACATTAATACCTCCTTCCTCTGCTCCTTCCCTGAATTCTCCACACTCCTATCCATCTTTCACTTGCAGGGGAGCCTTATACTAATTACACTTCTCAGAGCATTAAGAAGATCGAGATGGATTTATCGAGTGAGCAGGCTCAAGGAGAAACGGTTGGGAATGGCTCGCAGTCATCAATTTTTTTCCAATTATTAAGAGCAGGTGATCAATTTGTTTCTCTGAATGTGCAGGTTGGATTCTCCAGAAGATTTTATAGGACATCATAATGTCATTGCCACTCTTTTAAAAATGCAAACAAAAAGTAAAGAAAAATGTTTTTAATAATGTAAGTAAAAACCAATGTCACAACATAAATGAACAGATGTGGTATCAAAAACAAACCTTGATGTAACACATCTGACTGCCTTCAGCAAAGCACAAATGCAGGTAAAAGGGAATTTTCCCATCCTAATTATATAGATGTAGAATTTTATTTCTTTCTTATGCCCACTGAATCAAGAAGCATCATTGATTTATCTACCACTAAGCCAGTGTTTGTAATACTTGGACCACAATATCACAAGCTTCCTGAAAATTCCTAATAAGGATACAATTTTCCAAAAATTGAGTTGTTATTATTCTTTTGGAAAACAAACAAATTTTGTAATACTGATCTTTAAGTCTTATTATATCATAGGTATGGGAATTAGGCAACTATTTTACCCTTGCAGGAGAATTATCCTCAGAAGTGGAACAATCCATTGTGACTATTCTACCTTTCCTTTTTTCACTCCAAAGCAGCCAAGATTGGCACTGTTTGCGCTGTTAGGTGAGCACCCAAACCATGGAGCTGAGGTGGCCAGAAAAGAGGAATCTGCCAAATGTAGGAGGAAAATGGGATGTGAAATAAAATGATACTTCAAAATCAAGCTGAAATCACATAGGTAATTAAATACCTGTATGTACACAAATAGTGATATCTGGGTATCTAAATAGCATCCATCCACTTGGGCATTAATCAATTCACCTGAGATTTATATGCGGAGGGAAATGGAAAACAAAAAGCTTTTACATTTACTAATGGTATTTGCAAATCTCATCCCAACACATCAGGAATACAAAATTAATTCACAAGTATTTAAAATTTGTATCCACTTTAATCACTTTATATTGGTTCATATTATTTGTTCTTTTATTGCCTAAAGTTGAATATGCCACTTGTGTACTATTTACAGTTAGCAGAAACTTGTCATGTTTCGAAATATTAAAGTGTCCTGGAGCACATCTCTAATTGAATATTCCTTCTGATACTCATGAATGATTAACGGCAGGCCCCCAGCCACTTACTGCTGAATTGTAGATTCCTGAAACAAGAGGTTATGTTTTCCTGATTTACAAGATTAGTTATGTGTGGCAATCAAAATTTGATCTAAGAAATGGTCAGTCTCTGGAGACAGGCCTGCTGTATACCTGATCTGTGTCCTGACTTGGCAGCAAAATCATTGAGAAAAAACCACCCCAAAACCAGAAAATCCATGATGCACCCACCACACAAAAGCAAAAGTTAAGCTGAATGCTGTTAACAGGTGGGGTTTACACTGCCAATAAAATACAGCTTTGATACACCAAAGTGAGGAAAAATGATGAAAAATTTGAGGAAAACTTTGATAAAAGGGCATCAGCTGAACACCAAGGAAAGATACCCAGATTGAAATATTTGTATCCTGCGCAGGTTTAAACACCCCATTTCATCTGCTCCTTGTCCTCCCTTTGGGAGGGACAATTGGTATGGCTTTAAGGTTTCCCCATCACTTGCACTGTGCTCATTTCCTGAGTACTACTGACAAAATATGGGCTTCCTCAGTGAGATTTCCAGCGTGATACAGAAATGACTCCATTAAATGTCATAGATAAAATGCTCTCTTGCCATTTCCCAGCAGAGCACAAACATGGAAACACTGTGCCTGGCACAGATCTTCCCAGACATCGATATCTGTCTCTTCTTGCCTGCACTTTTATATCCTCATTTGTAGGCTGCTGGGCAGAATGGTGAAGAATACAGCAGAGTATTCTGGACTCTAATTCACAACTTAATGTTGTGAGCCCTTTGTATTCCTTCTCCTGTACTCAGGGAAGACATTTGTACCCTTTCTGTCATCCCTTTCTGCAAAATGTATCAAAGCAAGGCTGTCCCATAGGAGGAATGAATAAAAAAGGGCTCATAGGATGGGAATACTGAGATGTGCCCACAGAATAATTCAATTACACAGAATAACCGAATGGCCTGCGTTGGAAGGGACATTAAATCCCATCCAGTGCCACCCCTGCCACAGGCAGGGACACCTCCCACTGTCCCAGGCTGCTCCCAGCCCCAGCGTCCAACCTGGCCTTGGGCACTGCCAGGGATCCAGGGGCAGCCACAGCTGCTCTGGGCACCCTGTGCCAGGACCTGCCCACCCTGCCAGGGAACAATTCCTGCCCAAGATCCCATCCAGCCCTGCCCTGTGGCACTGGGAGCCATTCCCTGTGTCCTGTCCCTCCAGCCCTTGTCAATTGTCTCTTCAACATCACTTAAGAAGGGAATGCCATAAGTCCACTTCAGAAAAAAAGAAAGTGAAAGGTTTGGTGTATTTTATGTTTACAGAGAGACTCCAGGGATCTTACAAAATTATAACATTGTGGGAACCTTTCAAACTACTGAATGTCCAAACAGTAAGAACACTTCAAAAATGGAAGCTTTACAAATAGTTTGCCACTGAGCCTAATTCCTTTCATGTCTTTAAGGTTATCTTCAAGTACCCTAAAATGTTCCTGATAACTTGAGCTTGCAATAAATGGGAGAGAAAGGACACTTATCTGACTTCCTAAGAACAATTTCCCTCTCTAAGTGCATTGCTGAGGCTATAATGCAAATGTATAAAATTTTCCTCTATCTATTCAGAAGTTTGCTCAACTGATGAAAAGGAGTTACTTTTTATGAACATCATTAAATGTGTGAAAAAATAAATTGAGACTTTTCATTTGCTGAAGCCAAAGGTACCACCACTGCCTGAAGGAGTTTATGCCTGGAGGGCAAACATCTTCCACACAAGAAGATTTTAGGGAGCAATATGCATTTGACTACAATCTATTTACAAAACAAATCTTTCTAAACTCAAACTTTTCATTTTGCTGTGATCTGGAATATGTGGCAGATTCTTTTCCTGTTTTGGGTTTGGGTTGGTTTTCTTGTTTTGTTTTGGCTTAGTTGGGTTTTTTTTTTGGTTTTGTTTGTTTTTTGGTTTTGTTTGAGATTGTTTTGTTAAATGCTGGGACTTTCTGTGCTGCACAAATCCAAGCATAAGCTGACATTGGTTATGACTGTATGGTAAGCAATGTGTTTTACTGACAGAGTACTTCACTTACTAAGTAAAAGGAGTTTCCTTTTTAATTTGTGGCATTTTGAAATTATTTAGTAATTACTGATTTAAAAATTGGAGTGAACAAAGCTGAGGAACCACCTGGGGCTGACAGGAATTTCCCAAAAAGACAGTGGAAGCAGCAGACTCTGTGACCACAAACACACTACATTCCCATACTTTTTTATTCCCATCCCCTTAACAAGGTACAGCAGGTAAATCTAGAATTATAATTCTACAAGCAATCCTGTTCTTTTTAAGCCTGAAAAGTATTTAATCAAATCTAATTTAAACAACATTAGATGTGTGTGATAAGAGATTCCAAAAATTAATCTCCTCTCAAGATCCATTCTGCTGAGGCAGTGGCTTAAAGGTGTCAGACAAAAAAAATGCTTTGCTAAAGCATTTGAAAATCATCTTTTAATTTAGATGTGTATTTATTCCACTGCCCTGTTTTTGATCTAGGCTAGAATTGTCACACAAATACAATAAACTCTGCACTTCATCTTGTTATGATCAGGGGATGTGTGTAAGAGAGACACAGGGAGAATGGTCTTGATCCCCTTAGGCTAAAGTACATTCCCTAACATTTATTAGGCCTTTATAATGTACTTTGCTGGATTTATTATCTCCACCTCCATCTACTTCTGCTTGAAGAGAACAGTCCTAAAATTGCCCTTAAAAGAAGACAATCATGATTCCTAAAATAGAGCATCCTTTCACAGCAAATCAAAAGTGGAGAACAGTAGCAAGGGGGCTGTCTTCCCAACCTTGCTGTGTGAAGTTTTCCTGCTGGAAGCTTTAAATGAAATAAAAATCAGCCTTTACAATGAGCCTTTACAGATAATAGCATTGGGTAAGGACTTTGTTGGGTTGCCTCTTTTTAACTTGTCTCTTACCAGGCTAAAGGAAGAAATAGCCTGGTTGAGGGACAACTAACTTTATCCAGATTACAAGCAGAGAACCACATCTAGCAATCAGCAGAAGGTAGTGCCACAGAGCCTGAATGATTTCCTCAACTCCCCATGTGGTCTCTGAAGTGAACACGTCCCTTTCTTGCAACCCTGGGTAACCCGGGTGACCCACAGGGGAGAGAAGCCTGGGTCACTTGGAAACTTACTTCTGTCATCACTGGTTTCTGCCCTCCAAAGCTCCTCAGGGTTTAGCTGACAATTCTCAAATTCAGCAATGAAGCCATGAACAAAAGTTCTGAGACTCGCTGAAGGAAGAAAAAATAGCTGATCACATGCAGATCTAGTATTTACATGTCTAGGAATGTCAGGCTAACAGTAGTTCTCCCATGGAAGTAAAGTAAAAAATATTATTCAAATTAATTTGGGGTTGGTTTGGTTTATTTTTTTTCAGTCAATAGGAATGTAATTTGTAGGAAATAATGGATTTTTTGAGGTTCATTCTGTGTTCACTCTCACACTCTCTAGTGTTGAAAGAAATAAAGTAAATAAGTTTCTGCTCTTGGAAACACTAGACTTCAATTCGTTTGCCCTGAAGCTTTTCAAAACTTACCAGTGTATTCTGTAAAATGTCTCAGATTAATTCTCCTCTTGCTGACATGGTATCAGTCAGAAAGACTTATGCTGAAATCAGTGGGCTGGTATCCTATTACTGTCATCCCATTTCCACATTATTCTCTTAGTTTGATTTATCTTGAAAGCATGTGATAGAAAATTTGAATAAAAAATTAATTTTGTTCCTTTCCTGCACTTGTGCAGCCACCCAAAAAGTGTTGGCCAGCTCCCTACAGGAATGTTGTACACAGTGCAAAATCTAAGGGCAGGTAAAAATTCTCAGATTCTGGTTTTAGCCAGGAAATCTGCATTTCCACCTCCCAGTGCATTGGGTAGGTCATGCTCTTACATAATTTCAAGTTTCTGTTTGCACTGCCCAGACAATTCCCACAGTTTGACCTGGGAATAGTCTTCAGAAACAGCATATTTGGAGTACAGAAACACTAAAGAACTTCCTGTAACACCTAATTTTCAGCTTATTGCTCACACTATCACGCTACATATTCATCCTTATCAAGTACATCTTCAAATTAGTTTGAAAACCTCCACTTGTAGGTTATCTCTGGCCCTCTTCTAACAGAGGAGCTTCCTTTGGAATTCCAGCTTAGATTCACTCATGGCCAGTGTAAACACAAAGGAGCCTCAGGCAGCTCCTTTAATGCTGCTCATCCCTCTTGCAGCCACATGATGAACTTACACAGGATGTTATAGAAAATCATCTTTGGATTTACAAAAATAAGCAAAAGTCCCTAAGTGTCAGGGAAGTGGAGAGGCCACGACTGTCTCACTTGCCAGAGCTCATCAGATAAATCAGATGCTCAACTGTTATTAAAGCTATCTTGAAATAGGCAACAGCTTAAATTTAGAAAAAATATTCAGATTTTGTGAACTGACCCTTGGAAGTGAAGCCTGCTCCTCTTTCCCAGAGCAAAAGAGTCAACAAAGATCAAGAGGGAAGGCACAGTGAGGCCAGGAGATGAGCAGAGGTGTCCCAGGCACAACAATAAGGGCCTTTACCTAAGGCATGGTCCAGCATCTGCAGTGAAACAACGGAGAGGCTGCAGCCTCCTGGAGTTCCATGACATTATTCAGGAATACTGGTGCATTTTTAGGCAGAAGTACATTGGAAGGAGTATCTGCCATGGAGCCTTGACTAGCATATTGAATACATATGAGAGTTCTCTAGAGAGCTTTGAGAATTCTGCTCAGCGAGGCTAAATGACGTCTGGAGCCCCCACAAGCTAGATCCTCGTGATTCCAATGCTGGCAAACTGTTCCCCCTAGAATTAGCTGCAGAAGCTCCAGAATTTACAGTCATTTTCCTTCCAGGCTACAGAGAAATTGAAAATCTGAGAACTCTTTTCTTCTCTCAAGATTTTTCTTTAGAAATTCAAATGTCTTAGGAGAGGATGAGGCTAACAGCGGGATGGGAGCCATACTTGTGGGTGACATTCCTGGGGACAAATTCAGAGACAGGTAAGGAAAACAATGGAGAGTGGGATTCAGACATGCAGGGGATTTGTACAAGAATAGAAATCTTGGCTCTGTACAGAGACCAATATAAATTTAATCACTAATTCCAAAGGCCATGGCTTTTATCTAAAGTCTGTGCCCCAACTAATTCCCAGATAAACCCACAGAGGGAATCAAATGCTTCATAAACCTCCTAACCTGTCACAGAACAGGAAAATCCTCTGGAAGAAGCATGTTTTGGTGCGCACTGGCAGATGTGGCAAAGGACTCTTTTGTTAGCACAGGAAATTTCTAGAGCTTTACTACTTCCCTTCTGTCCAGCTCCTATCTTTCGGTTCACTTTAATGACCAAATTTGCATCCAAACAAGTTTGCATATTCTTGAACTTTCCATTCTGTCTTCAGTGTTGCCGTATTCCACGGAGGTCTCATCTTGCACTATGACACATTTATTACCAGATGATAATTGAAAAATAGAAGAAATGGCTTGGAGAGTAAATGGAAGAGAGGCAGATAATTTTAGGATTCCATTTTCTCTGCATTTTTTACCGGTAGGCATAGCATAATACTGCAATAGAATCCAATCAGAAGTTCTCTTCTGCACTTGTCACATTTCAGTGAGCTAACAGTGGCATGTCAAAACAGCTACAAATCTGGAAGACTTGTTTTTGCTGGAATTAACAATAGGACAACCAAAACTGTGAAGAGCAACTATAAAGAGAAGGCAAAAAAACTGTTAAACAAGTAAAGGATTTCAATTATGCTTATTGCCACCTTAATTTGCTCTTCTTCCTGCGTAGCAAAACCCTCAATATCGTATTATACACAATTAATTCAACTGCTGTAATGAAATTAAATAGATTTCTATAATTTGTATGTTGGAAAAAACAGCAGCATTAATATTGCATGTCATTTGGCAAACAGATAATAAAGCCCAAAACCAGTTCAGAAAACTCAATAAAGTCTTTATATGGTAACAATGAACTATGCAAGTGAGATGCTGTTTGCATGGATGGGGTGAACTCAGTGGGCAGGGTACAAAGAAGCAGAAAGCCCCAGTGTGTGGGGGGGGTTTCTTATAATTCCCCAAAGAGAATAGGTAAGAAAATCCACTTGCTTGTTTCTTTCACAGCAAATTTCCCAGCAGACTTCAATTCACTACCTCTTTATTAAGATTTTGAAGGAAGTTTGTCTCGGCTTTACATGCCACACCAGAGGGGTCTGTGAAGCCCTGGAGAGCAGGAGCTGAGTCAGGATTTACCTGTGCAAGCCTGGCTGCTCTGGGAGCTGAAGGGCACCTGGAATAAGTCACACAGGGTACAAAAACTCTGACCATGAAACATAACTGTGGGGTGAGAGCCTAAATGTTCCTCTCCCTTCTCTGCTCTGCTGTCAGCACATCTTCCCTTTGTTCCAGCACCCCATGTGTGCTACCTTCACCAGCCAAGCCACAGCAAGGGACTAGGCATTCAGGAGTTCACAAATTTGCAGTTCTTCTGAACTGTGGGAGAGACACTGAAAAATTCCATCCACAGTGGATGTGAGCCCAGAGGAGGCACCAGGATGATCCCAGGGATGGAGCAGCTCTGCTGGGAGGAAAGGCTGGCACAGCTGGGAATGTTCACCTGGAGAGGAGAAGCTTTGGGGTGAGCTCAGTGTGGCCTTGCAGGGCCTGAAGGAGCTGCAGGAAAAATGGAGAGAGACAATTGACAAGGGCTGGAGGGACAGGACACAGGGAATGGCTCCCAGTGCCAGAGGGCAGGGCTGGATGGGATCTTGGGCAGGAATTGTTCCTGGCAGGGTGGGCAGGCCCTGGCACAGGGTGCCCAGAGCAGCTGTGGCTGCCCCTGGATCCCTGGCAGTGCCCAAGGCCAGGCTGGACACTGGGGCTTGGAGCAGCCTGGGACAGTGGAAGGTGTCCTTGCTCATGGCTGGGGTGGAATCAGGAGATCCTTAAGGTCCTGTCCTAGCCAAACCATTCAGTGATTCTGTGATTACTGATTTTATCTATTTCTCTATGTACACCCACTTCATATACAGACTTAAGGTACAGGCACTTTGATCATGGGATGGTGTGGCTTAGAAATGCAAAAACATGATTTCAAAGAAGAAAAGGTCATCATTTAGAAATCCAACTTGGGCTGCTTGCCAACCATGTCTTATCCCAGGGTTCCCTAGGCTCATCTATTCTTCATTTGCCTTTCCTACAATTCTACCTATGATCTCTCTTGTAAACATTTATGAGCAAACATTTCAGAAGCTTCATATTTTCTTTAACAAATGGTTTATATCATCTTTGTGAAGAGTGCTACATAACGATGCAACATCATACATTAATATTTAAAACTGAATGAAATAACACCTCAACAAGGATAATTTTTTTCAGTTTGCTAGCTGTCTTAAATTTATTTGTGAAACGAATTAGAACAGGGAAGCCACAGAGATAAAGTTTCCTTGCATTTTTATGAATAGACAGCAAACTAATTTTTAGAAGAAATATTTGTATAAATGTCTTTTTTTTTTTCCTTCTGAAAGGGCACCTGTTTCCACAAATTATAATCTAAAGCTCATTAAATGATTAGATGTTCTGGAAATATGATTTATAGACCAGATCTCCCAATCAAGAGAGAAAAACAACACTGCACAAAATATATTCTTGAACAAAATTCAGCAGAATTGTAAAATGCAGAAATTGAATATTCCATAATTGCTGTTACAAGCACACACCACATTCAAAGGCAGCACTGCAGAAGCAGTGAGCAGAAATAAAGTTCAACAAATGGCATGAAATGCAAATTGAGAACCACAAGAGGTTTGGAGCTCACATCCTGTGTCAGCAATGGCAAGTTGTACATCAGGAGCCTCTGTGGGAACACTTCTGGAGCTGCCCTGGGTTCACTCCTGGAGCCTTGGGGAGTGTGTTCAGTGAGAGGTGCCCCTGGCTTGCAGGTGCTGTGGGAGTCACTGCCATGGCCAGCTGAGCCAGACCTTCCTCACAGCCCTGCTGGACCTGCACTGGGGCTCTGCTGAGCTGGAGAGCCATGAGACTGTTCCAGCATGGTCACATCTGTGCTTGCCTTGCTCCACGTCCAGAGGAGGGACCCCCCTCTCGTGCTTTGCCCGCTGTCACCATTTAATTTTGTCACATCTCATTTTCTTGTTCTCCTGTCACAGGTCCCCCTACTCCAGGACCTTTCCGGGAAGGGTCTGATATTTGCAGAGGTGCTAAGAATGCCTACAGTGATGGACATTTATTTTTATATGCAGACCTTCCAGAAATTTCTTATCACCCTTAACCCATTCCTCTCAATTCTGTATTTTTTTTCCCTCTTAAATATTTTTTACACCAATTTTTCTTTTCATTTCCCTTAGGTTCCAGCAGGATCACTAAGCCACAATTTACAGTTTCTGAAAACTGAAGGCACTTTCCTCTCACTCTCACTTAGCTGCTTTGGGATTTGTAACTTATTGCCTCCTTTTTTATTTTTCTTACAAAAAGCAATGTGTCCTTTTTATGATGGCCTACATAAAGCAGTTTTTTATAGACTTGGGGTCAGCAGACAGCTTTTTAGAAGACATTCAAATTTGGCTTGGAAACTGAAATACTTGTAAGCTTCATTTTTTTAAAAAGAGAAAAAGCAGTCCTCATTTTTAAGAAAAAATTGGTTCAAATCAACAAGCCCAGACTTGGAAGTTCAGAGAGATTTGTGGCAGTAAAAATAAAAAAAATCTCATCTTCTTCTTTACTTTTGAAGAGCTGAGCAAAGATCCCTCATAGAAGTTGGCAGGGTCTTCATGAATTGGAGAATATCAAAGTCTGTAGGGTGCTTTTATACTGTTACTTGTCCTTATAAATACAATAGCACATTCCAGGAGTCTCAGTTATGGTCCTTGCCATGGTACAAACCCTCTGAAGGTACAATCTAGCTGGAAAAAATAAACAAATCACAGAAAGGGACACACTTTAGCATTAGGGTGGTGAAATAGCTTACACGGTATCATGCAAAATCAAGAGAAAAACTGAGCTTACCTGGACCCCACCTGGTTTAGTGCTCTCTTTAGTGGCCAATCCTATTCTCAAACTTTTTCCAGCCCCTCTGGATTTACCACTGCTTCACACACAGCTGTAATACACAAGGAGACTGCAACTTGTGTGTTCACTCCTTCATGATACAACTGAAAATAGTGGAGGTTCCTTACTTAACATCATGTTTAATAAGAGTTACACTTTAATGGGTCTGATATCAAGTGCCAGATGACAGCAATAAGATGTGACAAATACATTTTGAGCCTGAGAGACAAGACTGTTCTGTATGTCACCTGCATTACTGTTATGCATAAGAATGCAAATAGTTGGCGACATTGGGTAACACATGGGTGACACTTAGGAAAATTATGTCAAGGTAAATTTGATTGAGTGAGAGCGACACAGCCTGATTTATGGATTCCATTGACATGCTATTTCTTCCCTGGCAGTGGGAATAATATTATTTATTTCTACCGAATATAACTGCCCCCATTTGCCACATTCTGACTCTTGTATTAAATGGGCTCCATTATAATATTGTTTATATGACATCAATACCTGGAAGGCCCAGTTAGGTCTTCTCTGGGGCATGCATAGTAAAGTACTACTGCCAAGAACTGTTTGTTGCTGAAATACTCAAGTGAGGCAAAGGTAGGTTAAAACAAATGGATTTTCATGTTCTACAGTCAAAGACACACTGACATCTCCATGCATGATTTCTTCATCTGCTCAAGTATCTCTGGAAGACTTTTTCATCATGACTGACATGCAAAGTTCAATCTGTAACTGGTTTTGCTCCCTTTATTTTCCCACTGTTTATATCAGCACTGATTTCTCTCTGCTGCAGCCTCCTGATGTTTTCTTCACACGGTGTGTCACAGCCTGGCACTAATGATGCCCCAGCCTGAGAAAAACACAACAGGGCATGTTTTCTTATCACCAAATAAACCTGCTCTCAGATTCTGTTCCACTAAACAATTTTTAATGAGACCAAGCTGTGTTATAATGTATTTTATGTTTATATGTGGGGAAGAAATAATTAGTACTGAACAGGATCTTGAACTGAGCTCTAGAAGAATTTCACAAGGTGGGGATTTTGGAGGTCTCTAATCCAGCCTCTTTCTCAAAGCAGGGCCGTATTGCTGGACACAGCCCTCAAGGTCCCTCAGCAGGGCCAGCACAGGGGATGGGCACTGCTCTGGGCCTGCTGCCACCCCAGGGCTGGCACAGTCCAGGTGCCATTGGCCTCTGGCACACCTGGGCTGGTGTCCAACCCCTGTCACCAGCACCCCCAGGGCTTTTCCCACCAGCAGCTTTCCAGCCCCTCTGTCCCAGCCCAGTTCCATGGGGTTGGGGTGACCCCTGGCAGAACCTGGCACTTGGCCCTGTTGTCCCTCACACCACTGGCCTCAGCCCGTGGATCCAGCCTGTCCAGATCCCTCTGCAGAGCCTGTAGAGATGGTGCAGCCTGTCAGTATTAGCACATCTCAGGATGTTAAAATAACACTGGACAACTTGGGCTGGTGCACACCCTCAAATGAGGAAAGGTTCCCTCAGTGGCATAGAAATTGACAGTACAGAATCAGCCAGAACTTCCAGAAGCTCTCTCCATCCAGACCTTGTTCTAAAGAGTGACAGGTTGAAGAGGAGTAAGCACAGTTTAGCACTCTGAGAGCTCTGCTTGCTTTCACAGCGTGCAGGAGAACAGGGGCAGCAATCATTAACAAGAACCTCCAGAACAAAATGACAAGCCCCACGTTCCCGTGACACCCTGAGAGTGGCACACGGAGCAGAGAGGAACAGCAAATCTGTCCCTTCACAGCTGCTGCAGACCTCTGACCTTTCAAAAAGAATAGATTTGGCAGGAAAGGCTGGCCACTGCTGGTGCAACAGCTATCAATATATTCTTAATAGAAGTGGCTCCACCGGCAGCTGAGCCGCCACCACAGAGAACTGTGCAGCACTCCACCAACAAAAACCTGCTGGAAAAAATGTGGTGATACATATTGTAAATAAGAGGTTTAGTGGCAGCTGTCAGATTACCTCTGTTGTAAAGTTGCTCCTTTAAATTTACATCACTGCAATCACAAAAACTGTAATTAAAAGCCAAGTAAATTACTGTTTGCATTTCTAATGCAACAGCAATTTCAAAACAATGTATCAATACAGAGCAACAAAGAAATTGTCTATTTTCAAGACCAGGGAGAAAATATTTTATTCTGTGATACATGTGTTTCTCAGCGTGATTTTTCTTTTAATGACGCCTCATAGCAAAATAGTCCACTCTACTTACTGATCGTGTTAAACTGTTGCCATGGAAATATGAAGGCCCTACTATACTCAGATGTTAACTCTTAAAGCACAGCTTTGCACTTATTTAATATCAATTTTTGTTTAAAAAGAGAGCCCTTGGCAATGCAGAATGCAGTTATTTTCCAGCTGACTAGCACAATGGCTGTGTAAGGAAGACAATGGCAAGAGCTTGTTTCAGGAGTGTTCTGGGAGAGTACAGCCATACAGAAATATCCCCCACATCATTTCCCTATGAATAGGGAATTATGAGAAAAGTGACAGCTCCACAATGTCAGAAGTACTTAATCAGCCAAGTTCATTAAGGAGAAGAAACTGAGGTATGACTAAATACTGCTAGAGCTTTGTCTAGCACCTTATTCCTGGGGGTAAAAGAATGATTACATTTTCTCCTCTCCCTCCAGATCCAGAATTTCTTTTAGAAACAAAAATCAACCACTTTAAAACCATGTTCATGTTGTCTCTCTCTGGGTTTTTAGTGGGGACCTTTTTCATTTGTTTTGGGGTGAGAGGGTTTGTGTATTTTTTGGGCTGGATTGGGTTGGGTTGAGGGGTTTTTTAAGAAGTTTTTGGTCATCAAGGCATTGAAACAAGAGCAGCTGTAAATGGCTGTCTTGAAGTTGGGGAAATGAAAGACAACCAGGCTGTGATTCCAGCCACATCCCCTCCTGCCATCCTGCTGCCTCAGTGGCTGTGGAGCTCTGCTCCAGATTGCTGCTACAGCCAAGGCAGATATTTGGTCTTGAGTCAGCATGGCAAGGGATTTTGTGCAGCAGCTAAATACATTCCACAATTCAGATAACTTTTCTATTTAAATGACCAAAAATGGCATTGTCATTTTACTTTTTTCCACAGCTCCTGATTATTTCCAAATGAGTATTTCTGAAGAAATAATTCTCATCCATGTAAATGCAACCGAGTTGTGGGGAAAGTAATTCCAGACATTCAGTTCCAGACGGGTGGAGAACCACCTGACTCTTCAACACCGCCTTATAAAGGTACAGCAAATGCACCCTGTTCTTGGTAAGACATCCTGATCTCCAGAGGCAAAATCATTATTATGAACAATGCTTCAGCAGGTATTTTTCTAAGCACTGACAATTTAAGAATAATAGCTTGGTATTCCTGATACCTTTAATAATTTTTAACACTTCTGTTTGCCTGTGACTCTTCCATGCCTTACAAAAAGTAAGCACATGCTCATATTACTTCATTTAAATTTGAACTAAGCAAACACCTAGATAATTCTGAAAATATGCTCCAGCTTGGTGATTTATAAGTGAATTACACATCTAAAGTATGTAGCAGGTATAAATCAATGCAGTATTCCTGATCCTCAGATAACTTGTTTTACAATCTTTATCTTCCTAAAGCTAAAGAAGTTGATTTAGATGGCTCCAGAAGCTTAAATGAAATACAGCCCAGGCAGGTAGCTTCTAATAACATACATCAAATCTTTATACACGGTAAGATGACTAAATCTCAAGTCTACACCTATTTCCTGTGATAAATGCATTGCATTTCTCTTCAGCAGTGACAGAATGCAGGCCAGGCCTCTTGCTTACTGCAAAGAAGCTCAAGTGCTTGTGATTTGGTGTTGGATATCTTTAAAAAACAGCAATACCTAGTGGGTTTGGCAACTGCACTGTGCCTTCAGTATGATTGATGTCATCAATAGCCCAAACACAGCACTGGGGGCCAGGAGCATTTTCGTGCCCTGTAAACCTGGATTTGTCACTAATTCTCTCTGAAGACAGGGGCAAAGTGATGTGTGTGTCTTTGCAGCCCCCTGAGTGAGATAAGGGTCGATTACCTTGCACAAGTAGGTAGGGGTTTGGTTGACTAAATAATTGCCTCAATAAATGTCAAGTGTCCTTAGAACACATCCCTACTTGGTGTGTATCAGCTGAAGATGACAAACTTTAAATGCACTCCCTGAGGAGACATCTGAATATGTCAATGGCTGTTGGCGCACTGCAAGCCCAGCTGAAAATCTGGCAACTACTTTTCTGTTATTTTAGCCACATGTTTCTTATTATCCTTAAATTGCCTGGTTTAATCCTTTGATGTATTTCAGATATATCCTCCTTCCTCTCCCCAAGACAGAAGAATGCTCTTGCTTCCATCAAAGGTGAGTGACAGAAGATCAAAAAAGACCAAATTACCTGTGCAGTCATGATGAAGTTTGGCAAATCAGGGGCAGGAACTCAGATGTTTCAAATATTAGTTCAATTTCTCAATCTGTTGTTAGATGCCATCCCTTTCCTGGGCTGTCATGCCCTGAAAGCATCACAGAAATATTTGATAAATATAGGAGGGCTATCACAGGAAGGATGAGGCTGCAGTTTCAATAAGCATCTTTACATCCAGCTGATACCCACTGGAGCTAAGGACCAGAGCAATAGGAAGATGCATTTAAGTTTCTCAGCTGCTTTGCAACATCGTCAGAACTCATACATTTGGCTTCTTAAACATGTCTTTAAAAAAAAAACCCAATTTCTTCACTGCGAGCTTTTATGATCACTTAAAAATAAATCCAAATCACCTGACAGGTCACTAAATAGGCTCTTAAATTTATCTGAAAAATCTCATCCCACACGCTTAGATTTTATTTTAGCATTCATCCCAGCAATGCCAGCCCAGCTCTGTGTGAATGAACAGGGGTTTGGCTCCATGTCTGCAATTCCTGCTGGCCCCAGGAGGACTCTGTCCCTCCCCTCTCCCCAGGACAAGTGCCAAAAGTTGGGATGGAGCTGGGCAAGGGCACACACTCTCCAGCTGCAGCCTTTGGGGATTCTGAAGCTCACAGGACCCATGCAGTGATAAAAAGGGGTGATGTCATTAAGTCTACTTCCCAGTGAAATCTGTGTCTTTTGCACTCAAAAGAGTCTAGTAGAAGCAGAAGTGCTTAACAAGGCGGAAAATTTAAGACCTAACCTAAAAAAAAAAAAAATGGAGCCCTACTCATTAAAACATGTGTTCATTAAATTCTGGTATCTTTAAAATGTCACTAAAATAGCATCCGAAATGATAACTGTAATATTTGGTTTTGTCTGAGAGAAGTAATACAGAAATAAGGATTTCTCAGACTCCGGCATTATCTCCAAAAACGGTTATTTACTGCAGAGGATCACCTAACATTTTGGTAGAAGTCATTGAAAATTCACTCTATTTGAAAAAGAAGAGAACATAAATCCTTTTAAATATATTTAATTGACAAAAAATACCCTTCCCCAAAATCTCATTTTGAAAATAAACCCTGCAGCAACTCTAACATACAAATCAATTACCACATATATTCCTTAAGAGTTAGTCTAGATGCCAAGTGAAAATCAATGTGATTATTTGACTTTACTAGAGGACAGCACTAGCTTTATGAAAGTTCAACAGAAATTTTGGTATTATTTGTACTTTCAGAGCCAAAAGAGATAAACCCAATATATTTGAATAGGATCCCATTATCAAGGACTTAAATACATCTTAATGTAAATAAGTGAAATTAAAGATACATGGTGTTACCTAATCCCAGAATAATGCAAGTGGGAAGGGACCGGACATCAGTTTAGTGTGAAATAAAGTTTCTGCTTTATTTTCTCCCCGCATGACAGAAAAATGAACGAAATATATATGGGAAAGTATGAGGCTTTCTCAGAATAAATAGATGAATAGCATAGTTAACAAATTGCACCTTCTCGTGTACAGCTCTCACTCAGCCTGGGTTTGTTTTGAGGTGTGCAACAGTCCTTTGTGTCAATACTTTCAGAGGCAGAAGATACAGCTACAATGATATAAGGACAAGACTCTGCATAATCCTGGAGTCTAGAAGCATCTTCAGTGAGAAGTAAAAATATTTTCATTTGCATTTTCAGGTCTCTCAAGTTGGAGGCCTGGAGAGATACTTAGGAAATTTTATTTTAGAAAGAAGGTGTAGAATATACTTCCAAGGCATATTAAAATTTGGGATTTTATGGAAAGGATGTAATTAAGCACACTAACAGTAAGATAATGTGTATTGAGAAGCAGATGGGTGCATATATCTGTAGGATTTTCCAACAAAGAAAAATATATTCCGAGTGAAATGCAAGTGACTGATGCAGACATGCCTTTATCCTCACCTGCACTTATCAGCTGCTAACATTTCAAATTTCACTGCTCTTACTCGAGTGAAACTTCGCCTCTTCTTACGCTGACTGGAGCTTATCTACAGCACCAAGACACAATGGGTCGGCTTGAAAGATGCAGATCCTCCCTTAACATTTCTTAATTCTGTTGGATTTAAGTCAAACCCTCAAGGTGAGCACCTGTTTTTAACAGCTCACCAAGGATGAAGCAACACCCCTGTAGCATCAGCAGGCTGATATATGAACTGTGAAAGAGGCTGATATTGAGGCAGGGTGTTTAAGCAAAAAAAGGACGAATTTCCAAGTGGCTTTTCGGGAGAATTGACCAAGGCAGGCAATTCCTGAATGGAGGGGGAATGTGCTCTGCAGTGAAAGGGAAATTAGCTCTAGAAGTATGTGAGCAGCCTCGCCTTCAGCAGGAGATCCACTCCAAAGCCTCTCCCATTAAACACCCTTCTGGGTCAGAAGAGCAAGGAGCCAGCTAGGAACCAGCCCCCCCGTTGCCTGAACTTTACTTTGCTGGGAGTCTGCTTTTTACATTTCCATGCAGTGATTATTGAGAGGAAGTCTGGGAAGGCAGACCTCTTCTTAAAAACCTGCCCGTTTTTTGTGATGTCAAGGCTGCAGCCTGCAGGCAGGTCCACAGGGGACAGAAAGACAAAAGCACTCATCCTAACCCGAAGAGATGAGTTCCTCAGGAAAGGAATCAGGCACTGTCTGTCTTTAGTACCAGGGAGCAGAGGAAGCAGCTTGATTATGCAGCTTGGGCTCAGGGATTCTTAGGCAGTGTACACAGAGCTTCACACAGTAGGGCTTAGTTCCCTCAGCACTGCCTCATCTCCTTGGCATCTGAAAAATGCAAATCCAGCAATGTGCCTCTTTGGCACTGACCTCCAGGCTGTCAGCTTAAGTGTACCTGAGGTAAATTTCCAAGACCTGATATCGTATTACAGCGAGCAATGATGTGGATTTGCTTTGGTGTTTTCAAATCAGTTTGACACACTGGATAAAAGAATTCACCTAATTATAAATCAAAATACAATGGATTTCACTGGGTGCTGCTTTAATTCAGGCATCCAGCCTTTTCTCTGCTGGCTCTCTCCAGCACACCAGCTACAACTGTATAACACTGGAACTGAGCACAGCAGCTCAGCACAGAACAACAAAACTGCCTCAAACAACACAAGTAATTGTCTATTTTGTATGGCAGACCAATAATGGGTACAATGGCCTACCTTTCTCCCTCCTTTTAACTCGGGCAAGAACAGTATCTTCAGACTGAACTGACATTTGCCTTTTTGCCCTGTTAATTTGACTGATGCAATGCATCCTTCTCTTTCCTTCTGTTGCTGAAAAATATTGCAAGAATATGTCAAAGCTGATGCACCCTCTGTCAATCAGAGCAGACTTCAGCATATAACTTCCCTGACAATGCCTTGTTTGCCCTCTCTGCAAACTTGCAGTGTTGGGAATGTAGGCACAGGCAAATTAAAGTTTAATTATTGACTCCATCTATTAGGATGGAATTCAGGTTATCACACAAGGCTGCCTGTGCCATTTCATCACAAGGGAGGCTGCAGAGGTAGAAGTGGATTTGGCCAGATAAAACTACCCTGTCCAGAGATTTCTGCACAACAGAATCCACAATTTCTCTGCCTACATTTCTAATGGCTAAAGACTTTATTCTACTGCAGGTGATCCATCACTGAACACAAGGTCTCTGCCAGAAACCTCCATGTCACTCTAATGGTCAGAAGTTCTCACTGCTGGGAATTCAGGCTGCTGACAGAAAATATGTGTCCCTGCATATTCCTCCTTCCCGCCCTCAAGCACATTCTGCTTGTTTCCACATTCTCTCAGGGCAACTTCCATAACCTCTTCTTCACCCCCAAACTTCAGTCAGACTTGATTTCACAACATTAATGAGGATATCCTGATTTCAACAGTAGAAAGCCTTTGGGATTTAGATAAAGACAGAAATGTTTCTTCTCCTGGGGATTCCACCAATCTTTTGGAGACCTCCTCTTTCCTCATGGCTGATTTTTAACCTCTTGTTCTCTTATGGCTCTGGACTTCCAGATGGTGCTGCAGAGGAGACTGATGGCCTGTTATCAGCCTGCTAAAAACAGCAACATTTCCAAGTCATCCAGCTCTCTAAAATGTAACAGTGGATTGAGCACTGTTTGTATGAGTTGAGGCCTGAAGACCATTTTATTTCATGAGCCTTCAGCTGTTGCATTTCTGTGAAAGTCCATGGAATTACACCAGCATCAAACCAGTGCAATGGTGTGGTGAATTTGGCCCTTAGAGCTGAATTCAACATGGACAAAATGCAGCAGTGTAAGAGCAGGAGAGTGACCCTGACAGCTCTTGCCACACCTGCATGACCTTTTGAACAACATTTATTATTTCTCAGACTTTGTCATCCCCCCTCAGATATATTTACCATGATATTCTCTAAAACCATGGACCAAAACTGAGTGTGTATCAATAAAGCATACAAGAGGTGTTTGAATTAGAACTCATCAGCAGTGGCCCTCACTAATCCTCTAACTGCAGCTTCACCTACTGCAATGGTTGTGGTACAAGGGCAAAGGGAAAGGCCCTAAAAACAATATTGCAGGTTTCGAATTACTTGTGCTGAAGGTAATATCTCAGGCCATTACATCTGAAAAAACATTTTGAAATGAAATATATTTCATGATTGACCTTTTATCCTTTGACATGGCTTTGCTGTGATTCTGTATTGTGTGAGTATTTTATATGTCACTGGCCTTTCCCAAATCACATCCATGGATTTTTTGGTTTATTGTGGAGTTTTCCTGTGTGGGTCTATACCCCAGCAATTACTTTATGGGAAAGTATAATATTAAAGCAGAGAACTAAGAACTGGTTTAGGCCTAGCCCCAGCAATTCTGCAACAATTCCTGAAGATTCATAAAATATCAGGCAGATACTGAATCCAAAGCCACACACTATAGGAGCAATTTCTGATCTTGATCCTATTTGACCACACCAGAGTGGCTTTCAGTTTAACAGGCCAAAAGGGAAGGATGTAATATATCCAGCTTAGAAATAAATGCACACATAAACAAGGAAATGCAGGGGGTTTGTGCCCAGTTGGCCCAGCCTTACCTTTCTGAACTTTTGAAAAATCATTAAGGACCCCGTCTGAAAAATCCCCACTAAATTTTATTTGCTCTCTTGGAGGTTTGAAACATTCAACACACACTGACAGCTAGATGAAATGCCCCTGAAAATTAAGAGTTAAGGGTCTCAAGTTGAGCTTCCAGAAAAAACAATCCTTAACCTGAAACAGGAACTTGAAATTGTACCTGTTGGCCTCCTGGGTTCATCAGACCTCTAAGTGAGGGATGTGAGAATTGCACCAAGGATTCATACACAAGTCTTTAGAACATGCCAGGACATCTCTGCTTGTAAGCAATAAACTTGTACAATGTAATATTAGTGGCACAGCAGGGTGCTAATATTATTCCTTTCCTTTAAAAATAAACAGAAAACAATTCTTAAAGTGTTGAATAAACATTAAAACAAAGATTAATTTCAGGATTCTCTGAGTTCCTGTCAAAACTGTATTCATATGTATTCAAACATCATCTGATAAATAACTTAACTGGAAATTATCAACAACAAAAAACAAAAGGAATGGGAAAAATAAAGATACCTGGAAAGATTTCAGCAAAGATCTAACTCTTGGAGTGTTTCCAAGAGGCAGCCTTGATTTTGATTAATATTATAATACAGCCTGCTAAAAAAGCACCTCATAAATATCCATGAAGCGGTTTATTAGAGATGGATGTAAATACTTAAAATCTTGTCTTGCAACCCATCAGATTTCAGGAAAAAAAGGCAGTTGAGAACATCAATAGATGAAAATAAGAGGAATTCTTAGATGATGTTTTCTTCCTCTTAAATATTACAATATATCGGTCCAAAAAAACATTATTCTGGAGAGTGAAAATAATACTGGAAAATATGTGGGTTGCTTTATAAGCACAAATAGCAGAGATTTTTGAGAGAGAGAGACAGACTGCTGTGGGGAAAGAAAACCAGAAATATATGACATGGGGAATATATGAAAATTGCTCTTACTACAGCCTTCTATTTTCTTATTTCAAATCCAAAACAAAATAACTGCTTGTAAGATAATGAACTTGGTATGTATGTAAGGAAAAGATGGAAACCAGAGAGCTGAGAAAGGAACCAAGGGAAATATTGGGTCATAAGCAATTTCCTTCTGCAATCTTTTCATCTTCTATTTTTGTACATAGCATCTTGCAGTTGTAGAATAAAACAGTTTTAATTTAAGCTCCGTTATATCTGAGGTTTCAATCTTCTATCCTCCAACTTTTTGTCTTACACCCAGCGTCGAAGTGTTCATAGTCAAGGCCATTCCAGGCAGCATTTTTGCTGCTTTCCAGCATTCTCCTTCCCTCAGAATGGATTTTAACTTGTGGAGCCTCTAAGGCAGAAAAATGAAGTAGTGCATTTAGAGAGCAACAAGAAGGAGAACAACATTATAAAATGTGGCACTAATATGGCACCACAGCCACGTCATCCTTGCAGGGGAGAAGACATCACTTTTCTGGATTTTGCACATCCTGTGGGCAGGATCCCAGTGGGGATGATGGAGATAGAGCTGTGCTGTAGGACAGGAGCTCTGAGCAGACTGAGACCTGTCCTGAGGGAATCCTAAGGAATGGGAAGCAGCACAAGCCGTGAGTGATCACAGACTCCTGCAGAAAGGGCAGGGTGTGATTGCTATTCCAGCTCAGCTCTTGTCCCAGCTGCTCCCTAAGGACAGGCTGGAGTCACAGTGCAGATTCAGGAGACAGTGGCAGCCCAACAGCTTGCTTTCAATTCCCACTGCCTTTGCTGTGATGAAAATTTCCCATGTAACCAGCCTAGTGCTACAAGTCCCCTGTCCTTCTGACTCTGTGGCAGGTCCCCAGACAGGGCACGGCTCCGCCTGCAGCCATGAGGCGTGCGAGCAGGATGTGACAATGGGGTGAGTTCATCCCCTGAATCCAAACTGGGGCTGCCTGCGCCCCTGGGAAGGAGTGAAACAGAAGAATATAAAGGGAAAATGATAGTGGGCTTACTCTGCCCTCCTCACTTCCCAGCTTAGCAAGTCCCCATGAAAACATTTGTAATGCGTTGCCAGCTCCCGATGCTGCCAGGGGGGAGCTGCTGTTCTGAAGGAAAGATTGCACAAAGGAGACCTTGGCCTCACACAGAGAGTTTTGAGTTCGAAGCAGTGCCAGTTTGGATCATGGTGCTACAGTTCAGAAGCTGCATGCTGTTTCTTCACTCTTTGTGCTGTGTTGCACACTTCCATCTCCTTTCCACTGTGGGAATTCATAGCATTTTGGAAGTAATTTTTCTGCTTCGTTGGCATGTAGAACACGTTTGTTTCCAACATTTAGGTTTAAAGGCAAAATGCACAAGTTTATAAGGTAGTCTTCTGCAAAACAAAAATTTTGGTTAGAGATAGGAGGTAGGTTAGTCATGGGAAGCAAAAGGCTAAGTACATACAGACAACAGGAAGATGAAACAAAAATGTTGGGAAGGAATAGCACACACTACCACAGAAACAACTTATTCATTGTTTTTCATAAATAATATAAACTCCAGTAATGTTCTCATTGCCAGGTCAACACAGGGGTCAGTGATGCTTCTGGAAGTGACTTTATGCTCACTAAATTGCTGCAATCCACCTTAGACACAGCCTTTTTGTGAAAGCACCAGTGAGGCATAGCACAGTTCGCTGGAACCCATTTTCATGCCTCAACTTCATACATACTTTAGATCCCACTATAAACTTCATCTCTTCCTTCTCAAACCCTGAGTCTCCAGGCCCAAAGGTGCATCCTTGCTTTCTTGGAAAGCCATTTCCAGAGCAGTGCAGCGCCTTGGCAATTCTCACAGTATAAATGCTCACAAACTGAAAGAACATTATTTACTTGCTCTTGGATTCTACGGATACAAATAGATTAATGGACTATTTACAGTATGATTCCCCATACAAAAATAATAAATACCTCTGTAATTAACTAATTAATTATGTGTCATAATTACGCTGTTTTCCATAAACAGTGCAGTAACCATTTGAGACTGTTGAAATGCATGTTTACTTCCCCCTCCCCTGCTTTTTTTCTTTTTAATGCTACATTTTTTCATTCAGATAAAAATGTAAGTATTTTTCCAACTTGTCAAATTTCAGGCTACTCAATTTCCAGGTGAAGACTCCTTCAATACTAATAAAAATCCCTCAGGGAGATGAGCAGTAACTGAACACACCAGCTAAAGAGAAATGATGCGCTACAAAAATATACTTGCACTGTGTGGATGTGCAAGGAAATCTTATGCTGCTCTCCAGCTTCCACACTAACCTTATTTCCCATAGAATTGTATGATGCAGCTCTTCTCCCACCCTACTTCCTTCCCCTAGGAGTAATCATTCATTTTCAGCAGTACAACTATTTTGATTGA
The DNA here is from genome assembly GCA_013400315.1 of Bombycilla garrulus. NCBI lineage: Eukaryota > Metazoa > Chordata > Aves > Passeriformes > Bombycillidae > Bombycilla > Bombycilla garrulus. The sequence goes on from VXBU01004044.1 coordinate 340,786, forward strand.
GGTATTTTTTTCCCTGCTCCTCACTGAATGTGCTTTCTATTAGCTGGTTCGCTAATCCTCTGTTAAAAAGGGAAGACAGAGAAGAGCTAATTCCTTATCTGGACAGCTGACACACTTCTAAGAGAATATTTGGTATGGAAACACAGCATCAGCTATCATTATTACAGAAAGAAACCCAAAAAGAATAAACTCTTAGAAACCATCTTTATCTGAAATTAAAGGACAAAAGTTATGGAAATGGTACTCCAAAGTCATCTTCATGGGCACAATCCTACACGTGCTTCTAAAACATAATAAGTGAAATTTCACTGAACCCAAAATATTCAAATATTCAGAGATGCAACTAGGGCTGGTAGAAAACTCTATTTTGGCAATCTCAGAAGTTCTGTGATATTCTGAGCATTTCATTCAAAAATTACTTTAAAGACAATGGGGTTGTAAAGAGTCCACACCAGTAAAACTCCAGCCACTAATTCAACTTTTAAAGAAGACATTGTTAACTAAATCCTTAAAGCACTAAAGCTTGACAGCTCCTCCCTGGGAAACAGAAGCCTGTTACAGCCTATCCGTAAGGTAAAGGAATTCAGAGTCTAAGGCAGCAGGTAGGAAATGGCTCCTAAATCCATGAGTCCCCCTGGGGAAGTGTTCTGCCACCAGCTACTTCCCATTTAACTCAGAGATTGCCTTTCATTCATAAAGCTGTGGTACAATTACATAGAAAATGAGAGATTTGTTTTCTCCAGTAACCGCTGTGAGTCAGAAACACCATGCTTTGAAAAACATCATCAAATAATTGATCTGATGTGAAGTAGGGATGGACAGTTTTAAGGCACACACAACAAAAGTACCCTCCTGTCTCAGAAACTCCAGTTTGATCTTGTCACATGGCATGAGAGGCATTCATGACTCTGTACTGCAAACCCTTCACAACCTGCAGATGTTTTTCTTACCTCTATCTCCTAAAATAAAGGCTACACACTCCCAAAGGCCCTACTCCAGTGTTGCACAACCAGGTTTGCCTCTCAGTAGTAACAGCATCGGTAGGAGGTTCTCAGGCTTTCTATAGTAAAATACCCAGGACTGGATCATATCAATACAGAAATATCCAGCTAAAAAGTGACTTGGCCATTCCACCTCAAAAAGTTGTCACCATCCAGAAATGTGTCCCATTCACAGCACATACAAGATTGTGGAATATTTATTTAGGTATGGCTTAGAATAACAACCCAGGCCTAGTCTTCTGGGACAGAAATCAGCTCCTAAATCCATTGTGCTTTGTGTGTGGTTGCACAGGAATTCCAGCTAAGGGCAGGGTGTCCACTGAGCTTTGTGTACCTAATTGAGGCCTTGTGAGAATGTCTAAGTATCCAGGATTTATACAACATTACATTTAGTAGATTAATTTTTAGTGATTAAAAAGTTTCTGTGTTTTTATCTTGCCTAAATGAGAAACTTGCACCTTTTAGAACCATGGAAGAGTAGATATATGCGGGCTGATACAAATTCTCATATTTAAAATAAATCCACATACAGGAGATTTTGTCTGAAATTCATGCCACGTATCTGAATATAAAGATGGAAACGCTTTAAGGTTTATTACATAAATGAGAAATCTTAATCATTTTAATCTCTCTGTGCAGTTCTATAGCCTGGCCTTCATAGCTTCCTGTAAGTAAATCTAAAACCCAACATCCTTTCCCTTACTTAATCAAAGCAAATTAAAACTGATCACAACTAGGGAACTGTGTCTTGGAGAACAGAGAGGGGCAAGAGCATGTCCTCCTTTGCATTTAGAACATTTTACTAGAAACAGGATTGAAACCTTTTAATTGGGTTTAGATTGGTCCCAAGCTGGTTGGTTCCTTCCATGATGACAATATCTCTCATGGAAGATCAGGTGAGGAACATGGCTAAATTGTGGCACAATAGCTGTGGTTCAGGGAAGAACTGATTCACGTGCATGGAATTAAAATTAGAACTGACATAATAGCTGAAAATACATCCTTCTTTCTTAATAAACAATGTTCAGGGAAAGTTTTGTACATGGCAGATGGTTTCTCAGGATGTGAGGGAAAGTTTCAGAAAAGCATCTTTAGATTTTGTGGGAAAAATCTCATGGCATGGGAGGAGTTAATTTGGTCTTTAAGAGCATTGTAATCTACCAGACTGTTAAACAGTGAGAGGGAATTAAGTGACCTGAAAATGGCATAACTAATTGTAGAGTCTTGAAAAAATAACGGCAACGTGGAGGTTCATGAAATGTGTATGAACTGTATCACATATTCATGCCCTATTACTGTGAATTCTGAAGTGTCTTACTGTTCAAGATAATAGACCTTGATTCAATTCAGTCTGATGTAGGATGAATTTCATGTGCTAATTAGTAAAGCATTACTTAATGATTAGGAAAAAGTAGATAACATCTGATTGAAAACCTAACTGTCAGAGATAAAACAACGATACAACTCGGGGTGGAAGAAATGCCAGTCAGGCTGAATTCAGGTGTCTTAATTATGATAATTAATGATTGTATTCCCTATATAGATAAACTCAACCAACATGAAAAGTATATTGTAATTAAAGTGCTTTTGAAAAGCAACATTTAAAGAAATGCTACTGGTAATAATAATTACTTTTCTCATTTTCCATTTCACATTTGATTGTATTGGTTCAGTACGGAGTTAAAAAGGAACGACTTTGAGTTACTACAGTTTCCACTGAAATAAGATCATAGCACTACACAAAAAGAGGGCTTAAAAGACCCTAAACTTTTACCAATGTACATAATCCATGATTTTTCTCACAAAATGAAAATATATTCTCCATTAAGAAATTGCTGCATCTTGTTTTCCACCTCCAATATGCCATATCGGTACATTTCTTCCCAGGAAAAAAGCCAACCTACAAGTAGATGTGGTTTTGGAGAGACCAGCAGAAACAGGAACTGAAGGAAAAAGCTTTTTGGGGTTAGATCTCTCCAGGAAAGGTAATTTGTGTCCTAAAATAGATGAGAATTTTGCTTTTTAAGCTCTTAAGATGTGGCACTGAGATGAAACTAAAGTTTACTTGTGATTTGATTTAGGGTTTTGTTTGGTTCTTTTTTTCTGAAGAGCCAACACCTTCCCAGAAAAAGATGGATTTTGTTCACAACAGATTTTGTGAAAAAAAAGAAACTAGGTTTTTTAAATAAAATCAACAACCATCTATGTTTTGGGTGCCCTAGGATTGCTTGTCATCAGCTCTGTGAAAATAGCTACTTATCCCCAGGATTCCTGCTGCTCTAAAGCACATGGTGCATTCAGACATCCCTGTATAATGCTTGTCCTGATCCCATCTTGTAGAGACCCTGTGGAATCTGCACATGACAACAGATCAAAATTATATTTTAAGATAGGTACAAGGTATATCAACGTGATCTTATCATCTACACCTGCTATACTGTGAGAAATGCTCAGTGACAGGACTTCTCAAAGTAGTGTAAAGTCAGCATATTAAGGGTAATTTAGCCTGATAATAACATGGTAAGTACAGATTAGCTCCCCTGGAAGCCAATCCTGTACTGATTACAATTCTACATAGGAGATAAAACATAAGTTAGAAAAAGTTTCACAGCTGCAGAGCAAAGTGACAAAATAGCAGAACAAAGAGATCAGTGATAATGGGTAAAATCCTGGCCTCAGTAGAGTCAAGAGCAAACTCCCATTGATTTTAATGATGCTTGATATTTCTAATTCATCCCCTTTGAAGTGACAAATATACAAATATCAGTCAGTACAGAGAAGTGGCCTTCTAAATCACACCTCCACAAATGGGGGATTTTTGCTGTTTGTAGTCAGCCACCCGAGAAATTTGCCAGCAGGCTTTGAATGTATACTTTGAAGTGATTCAATTCCATTAAAGTGTAACTTGCTCATTTCACATTTTTGAGCTTCTTAAAAAAGCCATCTGTAGTTATTCTTCCAGTCAGAATAACCATTTGCAGTAATGGAAAAATGAATTATCTAGGGAAAGCCTGGAAATGTCACTGTTCTGGATAAATACTATGTGTTCCTTCCCCCTTCCTCTTCTCTCTCCTGCCCTTTGCCACTCTCATTATTAAACACTGTTTCAGAGGCTGGATCTCTCCTTGTTTTCACTCTAACCCTGAGGCATGAGACCCCCATGAGCTGATACCACCAGCAAGAGTAGCCCAACAGGCAGTCTGGACTCTTTGTGAGGTAACCGCTGGCTCTGCATTAACCTGTATGGTTTTAGAAAAGAGGGAATCCAAAAGAGCAGTTTATTCTCCAACACGAAGAGAGAAGTCCCACTTTTTTTTCAAGCAGCTTGAAAAATTCCGCTTCTTTTCTGTCAAAATCTGTCCCTCACCACTGAAAGTCCCAGGCAGTTTCTCCTGTGCTCATGTGGACAGTTTGCAGCGGGGACTGTTACCAACAGCACTTCTTCTAACTCACCCTCCCCTGTTCTCCCAGCACACTGGATGAAAATCCCACTTATAGCCAGGCTAGCACTCCTGTCAGCTTCCACCACGCTGAAGTTCTGCTTAATAAACACAACCAGAGTGTGAGTCTTTCCTGGAAGTAATTGTGCTGTGACTTCAGCACGAGGATTCGGACAGCTTCCAATTGTGAGGAGCTCCAAGCACTCCTTTGCCTTCTGGCCACAAGCCCAAACTGTGAAAAACGAGGGGCACACCCTGGTGTGGGACAGAATGGCACCACAGGGCTCACTTGGTGTTCTGAGCCACTTGGGACAAGGACTCCACAGGACCGTGCTGTTGGCATGGATCATGTGTGCTTCTCACTGCCCCAAATGCTTCTAGAATTTGTCACTGGAGCAGTCAAAACCAAACCAAATTAAACACACTCACATGGGTTAAAAGCAACTCATCCCAGAGAAATCTCCTTTCTATAAGAGTTTTTTTTACTTTCTTCTTTAGTTCAGTCTTTTATTTCTTCATATTTTCCTCTTTTTTTATTGTGATTTTTTTGGTGAATTTAGTTTTTGGTGTTTTTCTCAATATTTATTTGTGAGAAGAGTTATACAAAGTTTTAAATGAAGACAATTAAGGGCAAACTAAAGTTATTCCCAGCACCATGGCAGCAGGTGGTGAACTCTTAAATCGGGCACTTTAACCATGACCTGAGGACACAACGTTGTCCCAGCTGCTTTCCCTGCAGGGAACACCTTCCCTCACCTCTGTTTTAAGGAGGCTAATGTGACCCCTTTTATATTTAGCGCAAATATAACAAAAGTTATACATGAGAACACTGCACAGCTCACAGCAAAGGGAGAAACAAGGAAACATTTCCTGCAGAGAAAGATTCCTTTTCACTTTTAGCTCCACACCAGTGAAACAATCTTTCCCCTTCACATTAAGCAGGCTTTTGCTGCCCACACATTGATGCTCGCTGAAGTTATTAACATTCCTTGTTTGCAGCCTGAATCCCATTTGTATGGTACAAACTATGGCAAGTCTATTTCCTAATGCAATGGTTACCAATTAAATATCACCCAATACTCAACATTTAATCAACCTCTGCCTTTTTTTCCATAAATCCCATAAAATAATTTAAGTTCATCAATGATTTGCCTTTTAGAAGTGCTTCACTGCCTGCAAAAGCATAAATGCTGATCTTATTGTTCGCACGTACTTCCAAGGTTCAAAACAATTGAAGAGACAATCATGCTGGATGCATTAAAAAAAATGAAAAAGAAAAAAAAGAAACTATAGGATGCTTTGCAGGTTATTATCTTGATTTACAGATTTAGTGTGCTCTGTCTTTGAAAGTGGAGTGTCCTCTGTCCTTTTCCTCTACCCTTGTCCAAGGTGAATCATTTTGAGAAGTGAGCAGATTCAAGGACAGGAAAAAATCTCTGAGCCCTGGTAGCCTGGTACGCAATTCAGACTATCTCTGCATATCCCTTCTTTCCTGTTACGATATCAAAATTGAGCCAAATCTCTTGAATTTTTAAATTTTAAATTTGGAGTCCAGAAGTGGTTGTGATATGCCCGAGTTACAGGCACTGGGTGATGCCAGTGCGCACACCCCTTCTGAGAAGGGGATTGGGGCACGGTGGTGTGCAGTGCTTTGCTCTCAGCATGGTCACTTTTGAAACCATGCAGCCAATAAGATTTTAACTCTCAGGTTTGCTTGTCAGAGCATGGTGCTGATAACACCACCATGGTGCTGCGGGTTTGATCCCCGTATAGCCATTCACTCAAGAGTTGGACCCGATGATCCTTGTGAGTCCCTTCCAACTCAGAATATTCTGGCATTCTGTAATTCTGTGACCTTTGTCCCATTTAAAGCCCTCTTCAGCTCCACTTCAGCACCATTTCCCACGCTGCCCGTCCTTGAGCATCACTCCTTACCCTCCTCCCGGAGCACCCGGCTCCCCGGCACGGCTGTGGCCGTGAGCAGCTCCGTGCCCGGCATGGCACGTCCCCAGCCCCGCCAGGCAGGCTGCAGAGAGCTGCTGGTGCCCGGGCCGCTCACAGCTCCGCCAGGCCCCATGTCTGTGCTCCCATCTGTTGTTGTGGCAGCCGAAGTCTGGGCCCTTTCAGAGGGAGCCACACAGGTGGCTTGTCACGTACGGGAGGGTGCCATGGTAACGGGCTGGGACACAGAGCCTGTTCCAGCACCCACGCAGTCACACACCATCGGGGCCTTGCACACCATCAGGATGGACAAGCTCTGTGCCACCCTTCAGGCACATCTCGGGGTTTTGCTGAAGGTCGCATTTCAGTGCAGTTTGTCACTTGTGTGGCACAGATATTCGGTGATTTAACACCGAGGAGTAGCGGCCTCCCGTACCACTCGTTTCAGCTGAGTGCCCTCCCTGAACATGATCTTATTGACAGATTTCTTAGGAGTCCAAATAACCTGCCTACACAAAGACAGACTTTTTTACACTTCAGTGTTAAAGGATGATTTGTGTATTTAGGAAATGCATGCATTCATTGAAAGTCATTCAAGGCAGAGTGGAGAAATGACTGAAATGAATTAATACACTTAGGAAACCTTTACAAAAAAGTCCATACCTCTGAGAATAGGAAACAATAATTTTTTTTTTTTGCATATTTCACTCTAATAATAAAAGAGTCACAGACCTCTAAATAGAAATCAAAGATAAATAGGCATGAACTTAAAAAATAACTAAGCCTGGAAGGATTACAGAATTAATGCTCAAAAGGAGATGTTCTCTACTTATATCTTATTTTCTGAGGCAAATATTAGATTAGTTACTGGCTGGTACAAGAGGAGAATGCAGAATGGAATAACAGTGATAAACTTTGTGTCATTTCTGAGATGAGATCTTCATTGTAACAAAGAACTTGTTTTAAACTAATCATGAAAGAATGTTTAGTATGTGCTAGAAGATATATCTGAGCAGTCTTTGGAATCCTAGCATGGACAAATCCCAAAGGTTAAAAATTAAATCTAAAGCATTTCTGTTTCTAAGTTACTGCCATGAATGTCTCAAAGATGCTGAATTCAATTGCCCGGCAAATCTTATCGAGATGATATTTAGCATGTCAAAAGATGCACTCAGAAAGATAACGAGGACTTAACAAGCACTATCAATCACCTCCTAACAGCTGAAAGCCCAGCTGATGTCACAAGGTTATGCAGGAGGACCTAATGAAGATATGGATTTCATTTGGCTTGAAGAGCTATTTCCTTTTCTTTTATTAATTTAAGATACGACTTTATGTTCAACAAAATTTTTGCATGCAAACTTAAATATGATCCTGTTACCTCTTTAAGAACCCTGTCATTTGAAATTGTGCAGGAATTGAATGACCAGGATTTCTCTGATCCCCAGAGTCCGCCCTGCAGGTTTGGGTGGTGATTTTCCTCTTTCTTTCTTTTTTTTTTT
>VXBU01004044.1:352498-495754 GCA_013400315.1 Bombycilla garrulus
CAGTTTTTCTTACACTTTGAAAAATTCACATTTTAATCCAAATTCAAACTTTAGGTTCCCAGCTCCGACCATGTCACTTTATTTTGTATTATCTGGGACATATCTTCAAAAGGAAGTCTGAAATGCATAAAAGAATATTCTTACACGTTTTTTTCCCCTGATTCCTCATAAAATGGAATTTTTTATCTATCAGTACATTTCTTACTGCTAGAATTACACCTAGACAGATTCTACTACCTGTTTTATACACAACCAATAAAATAAATTTTCTAATTATACACCTAATTGATATATTCTAATGATCTTCTCTTCAAAACCAATAATTTTTCCTTTCCTTTAAATGAAAGTTTTCTTCTTCCATTTTTTCCCACCATAAATTTCTCCCAAGTTTCTAAATCCAGCTCCTCCATTTCCAACTCTCAAGGTGAGATGTGAAGCCTGGAAAGAACGAGGTCCCACTCACCTGCTGCTTCATTTAGGTAACCTTTCCTTTTTCCCCATCATATGTAGGTCAGAGTTCCAATGTGAATGCTTAAATTTCTAACTCGCCACACACTATTTAATTTAAATATAAAGCCAACTTCCATCAGAATTTCAATTATTAAACACTAAACAAGTACAAACAATTGTCTTTGCCATGATCTACAAAGAGAAATCCTCAGCACCATTTCATCCTATACCACTACTAAGAAATCAGGGAATATGGGAAGCTACAAACTAAAGTTGTTTCTAGAGATCATGAAGCTTAATGGACTGATTTAATGGGCTTGATTACAGATTCAAGTCTTAGCAGAACTGGTACAGGCAAAGGATTTTGGGGATCAAACACAGTCCTGGATGCCAACCTGGAGCAGAAGAGGTAAAAAAAAAAAAGATTCAGGATATGCAACTGGTTTGTTAATTGCACACATAAAGTATATGATTATTTGCGGTAGGAAGGACTAGACTTCATTTTGTAGTTTCTTCGTTGCTACCTTTTATATCAGTAACACACAAATACAAACTTCAAACATCCCTGAAAATTCAAGGGAAAATTCACAGATTCACTCCTCAGTCTCTGGAACATCTGTGGTTACAAACACATCATGTTTGCTCCTAACCCCAGCCAGAGCAGAGCCCAGAATGTTGTTATGCTTCATAGAAAAAGCACAGAAGCAAATTTCACCTGCAGGGATACTGGTGGAGGAACAGCCACACAGAATACCTGCACATTCCAATAATTCAACACTTATATCTGCAGTTTAGAAAAGCAACATTAAAAAAAGTCACATTTAGGAAAATATAACCACCATGCTTCAAGCTGTGGTAAGGAGCTGCTGTTTTCCGTTTGTACTCAGAAACAATTAAAAGTATAGAGATAGAAATAAAAAGCCCCCACAAATGAGATTTTTTTGGCTGTTGGTTTGTGAGTCTGGTTTCTCTTAAAGAGTGGATGTCGTGTGTGTCAGAAGAATTTCCGTTTCTATCATAGCTCTTAAAATCCGGTCTGATCCAGTTGAGAATTTCTCACAGATGACCTCTCCTGTCTGACAGAAAGACTCGCTGCTCTCAGGCTAACAGAAAACTCCAACTCACTCCCCAAAAGCTCATACCCAGCTTTAGGCTTCTGCCGAGTCTGGAGTTCATTAGTTCTTTTTCTCTTTTGCCTCCAGGACCATCACTTCATATTACACTGAAGAGAGAAAGCCAGGAAGCTCATACCCACATCCACAGAGAGAGGAACTCCAGCCTGGCATGGCATCCTGTCCCTCCTCCTCTGCACTCCTCATTTCTCTTCCAATGTCTCTGCATGTACTTTTTCTACTTGACATTCTTTTATCACAGATTCACTCCTGCCAAGTTACAACCCACAGCCACCCACCTTTGCTCTCCCAAATCGGCCACAACCTTTTACAATACCTGGTTTTAGTGTTGCCAACATGGCTGGGTGAGGAAAGGAAGTGCTTCACAAATGCTGCTCTGGTTTCTGCTGCATTCTTTTTAATTTTTACAAATGAAGTCCACAGCTACAGAGTATTTAAAAAGGCTTGAAACCCATGCTGTGGTTGTAATAGTCAAGGGGACAGGTAAAGGAAAACCAGAACTGTCATGGTAGAGCTGGTTGGAAATATTCTCAGGTAAAACCAGGGAATGGGATCTGCCTTGATTTTTCCGCTACATCTCAACTTACTTGTGCTAAAAGATGCCATTACAGATTGAGATGTTAGGGAAACATCGACTTTCTAACAGCCTGGGAATTAGGACAGTAAATAAGAGTATGGGCATGGGTGTAAATTACTGCTCAAAAAGGGGAATAACAAAGTCTGGAAGCTGGGTCTTCTGTGTTTCCTAAGAGCAGTCCTGACTCCAGAGTATCTGAGTGCTTTTTATCATACCTCTAATTTATTCTTTGAACAGACCTGGGGTTTGTCTTCAAGGAGAACAAGAACATGCTTGAAATTTCAAGTAAATTTTGCAGGGTGCAGAGTCTACTTCATACCAGTATTGTGGTTTTATCATGGATGAGCTATGTATGCTCTAAAGGGATTAACCAAAGCCACCTTTAGGCCCTGTGTCATTGCCTTTGCTATCCTAGCAAGCAGAATACGTGGCAATAATTGGTTTCAAATACTGATATCTTCTTTTAGAAAGCAGGCTGGAGCCAGGTGGGGGTCAGGCTCTGCTCCAGGTAATCAATGAGAGCACAGGAGGAAATGGCCTCAGGTTGTGCCAGAAGAGCTTTACTTTGGATATTAGGAAAATTTCTTCACTGGAAGGGTTGTCAAGCATTGGGACCGGTGCCCAGGGCAGTGCTGCAATCCCCATCCCTGTAGGGATTTAAAAGCCCTGTGGATGTGGCACCTGGGGACATGGGTCAGTGCTGGGCTTGGCCCTGCTGGGGGAACAGCTGGACTCCATGATCTCAAGGGTTTTTTCCAACCTAAACAATTCTATGGCATTTTCCTGTTAGAAAGTATCCCTTGCACCCAGAATTCTTGCTATTAATACCAGCCCAGGACTGAGATTTCACCAGTGTCCAGGGCAACTCCCAGCTCTTACTGTTCCCAACACTGCTCTCTGCTTGGATCACACGTTTCAGAGCAGGTTCCACAGGAGCTCTCCTCTCCCTGGAATTGTAATCAGAACTTCTTAGTGCACACCACATTTCCAAGTCAAAGAGAAATTATTCCATATCAAAAATAAATCCTAGCAGAGGAAGGCTGGCAATAACTTAGGAAAGCAAAAATGCAAAATAAATTCCAAAGCATGTAGACCCTTTTCAGTACAGAATATCAGCATACTGGAAATACTGGGATTGTGTGTAAGCACCTGGTCAGAGTAGAATCAAAGAAGGGACATTCTGCTGGGATTCTGCTTTCCCTGGTGTCCACCTGCCATGGGAGAGCACGGCTGGGCTGGGTGCTGCTGCAGGGGATGTAATCCTCATACGGACCTGCCTCCCCTCTACCTCCCACTGCCTCCCGAGCCTTCCTAAGCTCTGCTCCCTGGTGCAATTAAACCTGATACGTTTGCCCTGCTTATTTATAGCTTTGATCTTCTTATAAACAGTCTCTGGACATTTGTTCATGCTGAGCAGTTCTTTGATCCAGGACTAAAATCACTCCAAAGTACTAGTGCAGCAAGGTAGGGCTCAACATTTATAAAAGTAAAATCTTGACACGAACTGTTTCCACAAACTTGCATTCCTTCGGGACAACAGTCATGCCTTGTTTGCTGTTTTTCTGGCAAGCTGTTTTGAGTTAGAATAGAGCTGGAATGGTAATTGCAATGAAACAAAAGGAGGGGAAGAACAACACAGTTAATTTTCCGAGTAAAAATATCACAGACAAGAGATGAACTAATTTTGTGGAGAATCATTCATCTTTTATTTGTTTATCTTGCCATTTGCTTTAAAGATACTTGGCTTTGGACCAGTTTAATCCAGAAAGGATCATGTCCCGCAAATAATTTCTAATAAGCTGTGCATTATTGAGAGCAGGTTAAGTAGAACCACTCAATCTGAACTCCCCATATAGTATTAAATATGGTCTACAATAATGTAATGAGATTCAGAACACTAGTGCCACAATTATTTTCTTTTGAATTCCCTTGGCAATATTCACACAAGAAAAAGGAGATGTTTTTAAACTTCTGAATGCATTTTCTAAAAGGATTTCCTGGTTTTCAGAGTGGGAGATAAGGCTGTGTAGGGCTCTAAGAGCATATCATCTTCTAGAATAACTAACAGAGTTCAGAAGGAACTTGGGGACATTGTACAACAGTGTCTTTTTAATCTCAAACTTTACCTCAAAGGAATAAATAATTTTGGTTAAAAGTGATATAAGCGTACTTGTTATCGAGGAAATGCCAGAAGTTAGTGGGAAAGGACTCTTAAATGGTTTTTTTTGTCTTGGTTTATCTTTTTTGTTTTGTTTTGTTTTGTTCCCATTTGTTGTGAGCAGTTTTTTGGGGGGATTTTGGTCTGCCTTTTTTTTCTTAATTTCTTAATTTCTTTCACAGTGAAGCCACATTTGTTCACAAGTTATTTTGTTTATAGTGAGTTAGCATCAAGTGTCATTAACTCTGGATGTTTATTTCACTTTATATAGGATATTGGACATATATTTTCTTGTATTTGCTCAGAAATTGCTCTTGTTAAGCAAATTGTGTAGCTTGAAGATGACCAGGAGTTACTGTCGTTTGCACTCTAAACACAGAAAAGCTTTTGACTGCTATCAAATTAGTGAGTTCCTGATTCTTCATTTCCCCATCATTTAATTTTCTTACCACAAATTTCCTTCAAATGAAACTCATGCAAGTGGAGGTGTTGCTGAAGAGCTTTCTGTAACTACTTACATCGGACTCCCAGCAATAATTTGAGTATATAGATGTGTTTTGGAATGAGTGCATTATGGAGTAAGAAATAGCACCACACTTCAGTGTGCACAATATATTTGGGTCATTTGCTCACATCTTGTATATTTGCAGGGACTATGTGCTTATGTGCAGTACTGAAGTACCAACATTAAAGTTAGCATTAAAAAATTGGGTTATAAACTTAGATTTTTATTATAATAGATCTCACACTCTCTATATTCTGATGATTATCTGCTTAAAACTTCCAAGCATTTGGTTCATTTGAAAATCCATTCTAACAGATACATTTTTCCCAGCCAGCTGGAGAATGTGCAAATGTAGAAGTCACATAGGAAACACTGATTTCAGATTGAACCAATGATCACTGTCATCTCTTCAGGCCTTAAAATCTATAAACAGATGAAAAGGCTGCTCTATACAGAAGAGTTAATCTTCTGTCTACTTTGGAATTTAAATTTCATTCAGCCATTGCTAAAGCTCTCTTTGGCCTCTCACATTCAAAGTTTTCCTCATCTTGTGTTATGAACAGATTTTTCTTTATACAAAATTATCTGCAAACTTTGGGGGTTTTAATTTTAAAATTTGGTTTTATTTCTACCTACTCACTACTTTCTGACAGCTAGCTCTTCAGAACTCATGGAAAATGCCATGTTATTTCATCTTCAAACTCAAACAAGCAAATTGCTTGGATGTTTCAAGTATTCCTGCAATGCACCAAAACATTAACACTCCTTATTAAATGTAAAGAAGTAGAAAAGTGTTTGAGCCTTCTGAGTTCCTTGCCATTTTCAAAATGTCTTGTTCAATATTTAAGATGTACAGGAATTCAGATAAAGTCAAATATATTTTAATCACATCAATCAAATGAAAATGTGATGAAATTACTGCATATCACAAAGGAATGTTTTATACTAATGTCATAAAAATGGTTTGCTGAATGAGGGTATGGAGGAGCTGCCACTTGAACCATAGCAGAACTGGAAGTTTGAGAATCAAGTAGCTAAGAATAACACTGCTCCATTTTCAACATACTAAAAGGTTTTTACTCAGTGGGAAACTAAGTTATTAGAAAGGGCAGTCTAAAAATGTACTGCTAGGAGATTTGGGAGTAGTAGTCCTTGAAGTGAAGATTTAGTATTGTAGATTTTACAATTTATCCATTTTTGGCGGTTGTGATGTATGAGTCACAGGGGTAATGAGCTTCAAATACATTGAAATAAAATTAAGCACTTCCCAGTATCTTCTATTAATTATCTGTGGAATAGAAGAAAAGAAATTAATGCAGAGATATAAACCCATCTTGGAACAAAAGAACATGTTCTTATTGTGATGATTTTACAGAGTCTTTTCTCAGAGAAGGATGAGTGATCGAGAAATATTTAGTGTCTATAGATAGCTTAAAATATTTAATTTTTTATCATTAAAAAAAATTAAATCAAGAATGTGTTAAAGAAATGGAGAACGGCAGCCCAAGAATAAACAGAATTCTTGAAGGTGCTGTGTTGTTCCCCCGTGCTGGAGGTCAATTCTAGCTGCCAGGCTTTCCCACCGGAGCGGTTTCAAGACTATTTCATGCTCTTTGTTCTTTTAACTTCCTTTGAGAAGACTGAGGATCGAGAGCCGATTTGTCACGTAGCTGATGGCTCTGTGATTTAGCAGGGAGCTGATGTGCCATTGCTCAGGGGGATCTCCCAGCCTTTCCCTCAGCTACTCCCAAGCCGGCTGACCAAAATGATCTGTGTTTACGGTTTGATGGAGAAAGAAAGGCCAAAACAAACCCTCCATTCCCCATACAGCCCGTTATCCTCCCGAACTCTTAAAGTCTGATTCCTTCCTTTCCTGATGGCTTGGCACTCCGAAGGCTGACAGTATGTGGAGACAGAGAGGGAGATTCTTCCCTCAAGAAGGAAGGAATTTTCTATGTGTACAGTACAAGCAAGAGATTACAAACTTGGGGGGATAACTGCTGATTTTGGGTGACTTTGATAGATAGAAACGAATCTATATTCAAGTTAACAGCCTTTTAATAGCTCCAAGTGCAATATCTACAGTCAGGTTAATTGAAAAAAAAAACCAAAAAAAAAATATGGTGTCTGTTTACACAAGTGTTGCCTGTGAACCTCTAAGGTCAGTTCAAAGTTTGCCACAGTAACTTCTTATTCTGCAACTCATCAGCGTAGCTAAAACCTCCAGACCTCTGTCACTTTGATCATTTCAGATTTGGACACTCTCCAACATACTAACTTTCTTCTAAAGCTTACAGCTTCTTGGCAGCAATAACGTTATTTACTTCAACCTTGCAGAGACTCCAAGAACTGAGGATAAACTGTTGGGGCTTGTGTGGCAAGGTTTTGGGTACTGAGGGCAGGGGGCTGCAGGGGTACCCGTTATATTTTCATATTTACTTTTCTTGGAAAGATTAGAATTCTTTGCTCTTTTCTCACTTTATGAGGATCCTGTCTTAGAATCCTCATGTCAGTAAATGTTAGGAATATCAAAATCAATGCACTTGGAAAGCAAACATACAAAGGGAAGTTAACATCACTGAGCTTTGCCCTCCTCTAAAACACCAAGCATGACATTGTTTGTGCAACTAGAATATGTTTTTGATGAATAGTGATTGCCAGACAAAAGTAATCCGTTTTTTGCAGTTCTGTGTGTATACTCTGTATTTTAAGCTATGTAGTATCCGCACTTGCCATGACATGAATACAAGAGCTCCTAAACATTTTCGGGGAAGGTACAAGCATTTTTTCAGCTCGATCCTACAGCGAATGATGGATTGACTGGTCAAAGCAGAAATGTCCAGTTCTAAGGTTTGCAAAAACCCTACTCATGACTTTTTCCCCATTAACTGAAAGTTCTGAAGGCTCAGACCAGCAGCCTAGCCCACAAACAACTTTCACACAGAGCTGAGGCTCAGCTAAGTGCTCAGACTCCTCTTCCCTCCTGTTGTATTTCCTAGATCAGTCTTCCACATCCCCAGCTAATTATCAACATCATCGCTGCAGATAATCTTGTCAAGGGATGACTGTGTCAGAAGATAATCTTTTTAGGGGATAATCTTAGCACAGAATCATCCTGTCTCAAGATAATTGCATTACAAGACTCAAGAGCTTCAGTTTCTCACAATATGGTAAATTTTCAGAATGAGTATTATATAATCTTAACTTTAAAAGACATATTAAAATATATGAGTCAGCATGGCAGTGGAAATCAATGTAAAGATCAATGTAGAGCCCTCCTTTGTCTCCGCAAAACCTCCTGCATAGAAATGTTTATGAACAAGGACTCTAGTGAACAGCAATTTTACAGTATATTATACAGTATATTACAGATAAATAGTCTTTAGTTCTCTCATTGCAGGCTTTAATATTTTGTAACAAAAGCTTCTCCTAGGCTCCACCGACATTACTTTGCTGTGGTATTTTCTGAATTAAGATTGCCCAGAACTAAAAGCACAAGCCTCACAGCACTGTTCTTAGGGTAGACTGGGGAGTCCTTCATTTTTAGGGGTAGACTAAAACTCAACCAGTGCATTGCTTGTCACTCAGAGTAAAAAAATTCCCACAAACAGTGCAGCCATGGCAGATGTTAACAAAGTTCTGGTAATTTTCAATGCCTGTACCAGTCTGTCAAACTGTAGCAATTAATGAAATAGTAATAGTAATGGAATTAGGATTTAGGGATCCTGATCCTAAAGCCCTGCCCAGTCTCACACATTCCAAAGCACAGAGCTAGCAATCGTACTCAGCCTGCCTTTTCCCAGACAAAGGCTGACTGCTTCAGCATTCTCTCTCTCCTGTCTCTGGCCCTGTCCATGGCTGTCTCACTGCACATCCCCCAGGCTTGTGTCCATTCAGCTCTCAAGGATTGCTTCCAAAAGCAGGGAGGACAGCTTCTTTCTCCTGAAGACAATGTGACTGTGTCAAGTACAGTAAAGTTAGAAATGTCAATATTCATTTCTATTTAAACAAAATGATCCTACTCAAAAGCTGCCTCCTCAGGCTACACAATGTGAGTGTTGCAAGTTCCAACCCAAAGCATGTGGGATCCAGCCAGCACTCTGGGAGGTGGCTGGTGTCCACTCCCTCTCACGGCAGGAATGTCAGACTGCTGGCAGGAATGTGCTGCACTGCCGCTGCACTTTCACTCCAGCCCCGAGCCCAGCTTTGGGTTGGTTTTCTGCTTTCAGTTTTATTTAGCAACACTTTATATCAACTGCACTTCCTTTACATCTATTTTTACGGGTGGGTAGAACAACTCCTATCTTTTATTTTTTTTTGTTGTTTAAACTAGTTTCTACTTCTCCCTAACTTTTACTTCAGCCAGGCAGCAGGATTATTACCATGATGTGCCTCCACTAATTGATGTTCTCCACTTCCAGCATGGCCTGCACCTGTTCCATGCCAGCTGCCTACTTTCAATTTATTTGGAGATATTCTTTATTCTTTTTCCTCCTGACCTCCATGACCCTATTTGTGCTACTGCAAAAAGAAGGATGATTGTCTAGCATCCATGAATCACCTCAACTCGATATTTTCAGGCTGTTTAAAACCTCAGCCTTCACTATTGATGACGTTTTTCGTGCATCTTTCTCCTGCCATGGAGAAAACCCAATTTCTCTACATTATCAGTTTTCATTTATTGTCTTCTATTATGCAGTACACTCCCTTATAATATTATAAACTTTTACCAAAACTTCTGTTTTTTATTCTGAATAGTAGTCCACCTCAAACTGCTTTTAAAATTAATCTGGGAAGAAAAATAGTACCATCTGCATCTGATACAATTGTAATCACAAGCCTCAAAGGCATTAATGAAAGTCAGGATATTTAAATATGTTTTGCACTTACTGGAAAACCTTGGAAAACCATTGCCTTCAAAGTAGGGTTAACATGTTCTAAATATTGGAAAAAAAGGATTGCATTCTTGTTTTAGCAATAAGCCTTGAAGAGGAAAACGTGCAATTCCCGTCTCACAGGGACGGAAAAATCAGATTGGGATGCAGTTTCCCAGTAGGCTGGATGTTATGATGCAGCAGCTGTTTCCTATTGCACTCCCAAGCATGCATGTCTGACCCCTGGGGTCGCTTCCAGAACTGAGTGCCTTTCTCTGACCTGTGATATTTTGTGATCCTGTATATCCTGGAGTCATGTAACACTTGGATCTGTTTCCCAGTGGAGGCTGGAAGGTGTGATTTGTTGTGGAAGGAAAGATCTACTATGTAAGACCAGTTTAAGAATTAGATGAAAGTATCCTTACTTTTGATTCTGTTTGTTTCAGATTGAGATCTTCTTTTGCAGGGAGCAGGTTTTCCTTTTCATGAACCAGTAAGACCTTCCACTAAAAAAATTTCCATCTCTAATTAAATGCAATGGCAGTAACATAATTACCGCTATCCTGCAGTGGTTTTAATATGAGTTCACTAAGTCTGCATTTCACTGCTGGTGATTTTGCATTACCAGCTGACTGTTTCTGTGCATGATTAGCTGTCATTAGTTATACTTCCTTTCACCCATCCACAATTTATCAATCATCTTAACATTCCCATCTAAAGACACTCGGAATGTATTTCTGTGCCAGTAGGAGGGAGTGAGGTGTCTGGGTCAAAATTCCTTATTTAATGATACACATGAGTAAATATTTTTATTTTTAATCAGGTAAAGCTTTTAATAATCTCAAAAAGGAGAGAACCTGCCAGAAAGCTCTTGCTCTAAGGAATCCTGAAGGTGAAGAGTACACAGCCCTCTCAACTTGCACTGACTGCAGCTGGACTTTCAGACCTCCCAGATACACCCTGCAAATCAAAGCTAATGAAAACTTAGATTTTTCAGTTGTGAAAATTTCTAAACTTTCTCACAAGCCTTTTCTCCGTCCTTCATAGAACAGTCTCCAAAAAAAATCACAGATCTACAGAGAATTTCTGCCCTACACATTGTCCCCAAAAATTCAAGTCTTTTGGGAAGTTTCCTTTTATGTCATTTTTTCTTTTCAGACAGAATAGGCTTCCACAGGTATCTTCTCCCAATTTTTGTGCAACACTTTTCCATTTGCTCAAATTCCACTGTGTACTCTGTAAGTAGTACATCAGAGCACAGGTGATTTCTAGAGTTATTCCTGCTAGAAACAGAATTCAGTAGCAGAAGCATCTTTATAAGCCAAAAGCAATGAAAAAGTTACATTTACAGGAAACAAAACATGCTCAGAATTTCAGTTCAACATTTTCCATGTTGTTCATCAATGCAGACAGCTGGAAATTATTCTCGTGAGTTTTTTCAAAGGAAGGGGGAAAAAAGAGGGTTTTACTGTTATCTTATATGGCCTGAGTATTTTCAAATTATACCCTATAAGTATGAAAACAGGAGTTCTGAAACTGTGTTTATTTACTAGAAAATATATTATTCATTAATTTCCTACAGCTTTTCTGTCTTTCTTACACATGATGCAAAGTTCCCTCTGCATACTTTACTCGCTTTTGTGCACGTTAACCAGTTTAAATGAGAAGTTGGGAAATGTAGAAGAGGAAATATTATAATTAAATATTTGCTATGACAACTCTGACACACTGAAAATTTGAAGAATTAAGGTGTTAAAAATCATAGCACTTGGAGTTATTAGCAAAACTTCTAAGATCGACAGCTCTGCATTCCAGAACCTTTAAGTGTTCGTTAACTTAAGTAGATTTCATAGAATTTCTTTGATCACAGTTTTTACAATAAAGCTTTTGCAAAGCATGCATCCTAATTGTTTATTTACACAATATTAATATTCAGGCAGAAGGATCATGGAAGCACAGTTAATTAAATACAAATTAATGTGGTGGAATATTTAATTATCTATTCTACACCTCACAACTAATGATTATGTAAATGTCTTGCATTTAATCTTGTTCCCAGGAAATTAACTTAATGGCCTTCAACAAATGAACATTTTGTATGCATTGCAGGACACTTTATCTAAATTTTAACAGCATGGTATTAGTTTCAGATAATAACATGATTACATAATTTAAAATGTAAATGCATACAATACTTTTGTTTTCTTATTTTACTTCAGAATTCAGTGTGAAATATAGGAGTATTTATACATTGTAGTTTTGAGGTCTTTGGGTTGGGGTTTGGCCAATGCCTATATTTTCAGTTTCGCTGTCAGCTCATTTTCAGGGCTCTCTTTGACCCCCAACACCCAGCCTGTTCCTGTGGAGGAGAACTGGAATTCTGACTCTCCCAAGCTACAGAACGTGAACCAGAGGGATACCAAAATACAGGAAAATGTCTATGATAACACAGAGCTCCTGCTAAATTGCCCCAGCCGAGGCAGAGGAATGAATATTGAAACTTTTCCATAGCAGAGACTTTGCTCTGTTGATTGCAGAAAGAGCCTGGACTTTTCTGTAAATAAGAAAAATTTAGATTTATATTTTTATGTTTCTGGTGGATGGTTAAGGCAATATCTACACAGCAAACCTCTCATCAAAGAAACCACCTCAACAGTTAAACACAGAAGATGAACAGTGCAAGGCAGTTTCATCCCCCAGTTTTTTACTTTTAGAGTTATTAGGAACTCCTACATGCTTTAACCTTGGAACTCAAAACACTTCAGAGTGATTTCAAAACGAGGTTATGTAATTACAACAAGTATCCTTAACTTTTGCTAAAGTACATGCCAGATATAGTGCCTGGAAAAAAAGGTCTCTTGCTACTAACCAGTATAATTAATGCACTCTCCAATCCAGGATTAATCTAAAGAGCTCTGCTTCTCAGACAGAGAAGAGAGAGGGGGATTTGGGTCTTATCACAGCCTAGAAAGGGATGATTATTGTTATTTGTTTGTCTGTAGGCCTGGGCATCAAACTCTGCCAATTCCTGTTACTTTTGATTTTTCACAACAGCCAGAAAAAGCTGAAATCTTAATCACAGTTGATGGAAGCCAATGGGAAATGATCAGAAATCAAACCAAAGGAATAAAAGTGAGACATTATGGTGCATTTTATAGCTTCAGAGCATTTTACATATTTTAAAAAGGCAACACAACACTGAGTTATATAGGCAGGAAAATTTTACCAAGTGGTGGCAAAGGGTGTTTAGAGAAAAATGAGAAACTATTCAAATAATAGTTTCAGCCAAAAGTATAAAATGAAAGTTTTGAAAATTTATTGTGTCTTTCTGATATTATTTAAATTAAGTGTTTCATTTATAAAATAAGAAAGAGCAAGAAGGCTTAAGAAGATAGAATCTCTGTTTAATTTATGAAGAATGAGAGAAAGATAAATCCCTGGCTCTGACCAGGTACACTCATATGAATTAAACATTTGCTTATCCATAGTACTGCACTTGCTAATCATCACTGTAATTGCACTTAGGAAAAAGGGAATGGAAAGAAAAAATCTTTGAGTAATTTACCCATCCTGAATTCAAGTGGAATAGATATTAGTTTTGAGAGATTCAGCTTTAAAACCCAGCATTAGGAGGTTATGTTTTAAAAAGACTTAAAAGTCTGTTTTGTTTTGGATTTCCAAACAAAGGAAAGAACTGCACTTACCAACTAGAACAAGGTAGAGAATATATGTGCAATTAGATAACACAAGGCAAGTTCTTTGAACTCCAAGATACCGTATATCTAAATTCTTGGGTGCTCCAGGTATCTTCCCTGCAGTTAAAGCACAGTTAATGTTAAAATGCTTTGTGCTTTGGATTCAGAAGAGATACACATTAATTGCCATTCACTCATCATAACTGTCATCCTGAAATCAGTAGAATAATCACAGCAAAGAGCATCCATAAAAGTGAGTTGATCAAATTAAAATTAATTAGTTGACATTGTGTTCTTTGTTTAGTGTGATCTTTTACAGTTGTCTGCTGCAGTGTTATATTTGTGATTTTCAAATCACTGGGTTTTTTGCCTCTGCAAAGGAAATGAGGCATGTGATCCTTGGTATGCAAAATTCAGAGCATGACATGGGGTTTATTTTAACCTTCCATTTTTCTTCCTGTTTGCTGCCAATTCATTCAGCTTTCATTGGGTGAAAATCCTTCAGTCTGTTTCCTTTCTTGTTGCTTATTGTTCTGTTTGTCCATTATTAACACTTAGCCCATTCTTTTTGTCCATTATTAACATTTAGCCTATTCTTTTTCAGAGTGAGAAACAGGTGAAGCAGGGGTGAAAACCTGCAAGGAGATGGGAAGTTCCTGGAGGAGCTTAGCAGTCAGTGGAAGCTGATAGCACTCAGCAATGACACAGAACCCAATTCCTTCCAGGGCCAGTGGTCAGGTGGGAAGGAAAGTGGATGACAGAGTGGAAATAGCTATTTTTGCATATTATTTCAAAAGGCCTCATTCGACTCTCTTTTAAGTCAATGGGAGGATTTCCACTGAGTTTAATGGAAATTTTAAGGGAATTTCACACCCTTAAGGATTATGTATATAAACATAAACACCTACCAAAATTAGCCAAATGAGGATTTCAATAACCACTCTGTAGTAAAGCCATTTTTAGCACCCATCTCCACCAGGGAGTATCAACAGCAGATCATACTGAGGTAAAAGACAGAAACAGATGAGGTAATCCAAAACTGGAAGTATAAACTGGAAGGATCTGCATAAAATGAGAAGTTTTCCCACTACTATTTGATATTAGAAACCTTTGCCACTTACAGAAACCAAAAATGCAATGAATTTATACTTCCAAACTCTATAAAATACTTATTAAACTATGGCTGGATCACCATTCCCTGTTTTATACAGCCTTTAAAAACTTTTCATCCCTCTAAGTATCAGACTAATGTATTCTTCAGAACACCACCCATTTATGTTGAACATTCCACTCCCTCTTCCTTTTTCCTCTTAGAACAGTTTTTCATCTCCTTTCCCAGACCTTCATTTCTTGATCTCCTCTCCCAGACCCTCCCCATGCCCTTCTTTTTTTATATTTATCCAGTGGGGGAAAA
The DNA here is from genome assembly GCA_013400315.1 of Bombycilla garrulus. Lineage (NCBI taxonomy): Eukaryota > Metazoa > Chordata > Aves > Passeriformes > Bombycillidae > Bombycilla > Bombycilla garrulus. The sequence goes on from VXBU01004044.1 coordinate 367,305, forward strand.
AAATAGCCGGGGGGAGAGAGAATTAACAAAGTAGCATTTGCTATGAAGTTTTTTGGGAAGGTATGTGGAGAAGGAGTTCTCAGGGCAGAGTGCTGGGGAGGGCCAGTGAGAGGATTAAGGGAGGCTCTGCAGCCATTTCCAGGCTCCCTCTGGCCAAGATGGCTGTTTGCATTTGCACCTTCAGAAGAAATTGATTTCCTCTGAGGAGGAGGACACCGGAGGGCGGCGGTGCAGCCCCCATCACATGTGGTTACTCTGACACCTCAGGCTGAATGATCGGGCTGTTCTCAGCTCAGGGTGACCCAGCCATCGCGTCGGAGCTCCCTCCTCACCGGGGCACAGCAGCAGCTCTGCCCTCAGGTTCCCTGTGCTCTTCCCCTGTGCTGTACAGCACGGCATGTGCTCTGCTCCCTCTACCGCCCCGACAGCCCGGGCTCTCTGCTCCTGGCACCAAGCATCCCTCAGAACCAGATTAAGTAGGGTTTAGCCCAGAATCACCAACATCACTTCTTCAAACAGTTAGGCTTCACACTCATAAAATAGCAACTCCTCCTTGGATTATGGCAGCACATTCCTGAGCCCATGTAATCTTAAAACATACGTTGTAGGGCTCTAATTTCCAGTGACTGCCAGGCGCCTGCTTGTATTTATGTGCTGTGCTGACATTTCAGATGTCCTGCAAAGACTTTCGCATTGATTTGGACTGGACAGCTCACCATTTAAAAAACTAAGGCTGTGAAAAATCATTGCAGCATGTCCCCACAGCAGTTTTCAGATGGGAGGCAAACATAATTCTAGATTACCCTGGATGTTTACATTTTTGTGAATAAAATGAAACCCAGACCATTCAAAAGCATTCAGCTTTTGTGTCAATCTAGTCCTGTTGGAAACATTGATAAATACCAAGAGTTTTTAAAAACAGCACAATTAGGTCAGTGCAGAGCACCTTTGCAGATCTCTATTTAAATCAGCAGCTCAGCCTATATCTATTCAAGGAACCAGGACACCAAATTTGAAAGCTGATGTTCTTCCTGTCCTTTGTGTTCTTTTTTTCCTGTTTAGGAAAGAGTTGCATAAAGAAATTACTGCTCAAGAGGAAAAGGAATCATTCTAATGTTTGTACACTTTACTAGGTTTTCCCTTTTCATTTCTTTATTAATTGAGAAACAATTGTAGCACTTCATCAGCCAGTGAGTTCACTTTATTAACAGTTCAAGCATAATGTGAAGCCAATATATTTAATATTAGTTATTAACCATCTGCAAACTTAAGCTGTATTTTGCTTACTTAATTAGGTAAACTACATGGTTTTTCTCTTACTGGTTCCTCTCTTTAATTTGAGAGTATTAAAAGCATCAGAAGGTTCACTGTATTTTAGTTGAGTGTATATTTTCTATGAATTGTAAATGGTTTAGAAAATTTTTCACCTTCATTATTCTTGCAATTCAAAATAAAATATATGATCCCTAATGCAACCTTTTTAAAAAGTGACTGCACCCAGCCTGTAACTAATTAATTATGAACATAATCTGTTCTAGTGACAGTTATTTTTTAACAAAGCTTTATAATGCAAATCATGGCATTTACATTTCTATTCAAGAGATGTCTACATTTAAAGTCTTGCCTTAGAATCAATTCATTACTTTTTCTTTTTCACCTTCTACTCTCTCCTTTGCAGTTCTCATTTGCTTTTGAAATGGAACAAAATATTGCTAATTTGGCTCTGGCCATTCTCCTCCTCATGGCATTTTCCTCCTTTGGTCTCATTGCAAAGTGAGTAGATCAAGCTATTGAATGCAGAGGCAGAGAGCATTTCACTATACATGAAATGAAGGAAGATCATGCTGGGACAGTCACCTTCAACACCGTGCATTCAGTCTGAATTTACAGTAATAGACTCATACTCAGAGGAGGCTTGCTGTGTTTGTTTGCAAACTAGCATGCAGTACTTACAAGTGTGTGGTTTTATTGACATATTCCTTTCCTTTCCTGTGGTTTTTAATTGAAACCCCCACTGCTCAGCCGAGCTCCTGGAAGTCAGAGAACAGAAGTTTTGCTTTTAGTTTAGCATTTAGACAAGATGAACACATACAGGAGAGTTCTGCTGGTCGATTAGGAAATGCACAGTTAAGGCCTGTTGGAGCTTTTGTTCTGATTAAGTGAGACTCATGATATGTGTATGGAATTAACACCATGAAATCAGATGAATGATGAAGAAAATGGCTTAATGTATAGATTAACATAAAAATGAAACAGTCATTTTAATAGCACTGGGTTTCAAAAAATTAAAATAGAAAAAAAGGGAAAATTTGAAAAATATTAGAATAAAAATATTATAAAATATTAAAAGAATTAAAAATATATATTAAGAAAAATTTGCTAGGAGGTGTTTGCTTCCTGCTGCTGCAAGCACACTGCTGGCTGTGTGTCCCATCTGAGTGATCAGGACACAACTCTGGTGTCCATTCTGGACACTCTGGATGAGCTGAGGTGAGCCAAGAGTAGCCCTGTGTATCATGGAGAAGGCCACACTCCCTAAAAAATTACAGAGTCTTTCACCAATGCTGAAATAAGACAAGTCTAATACCGACAGATTATAAAACACATATGCAAAACTGATGTGAACTTATAAACAAAAGTCAGGTAAATCTGAAATCTCATTTCCAGGCCAAGAAATATCACCTGAATTAGAATTCTGATAACTTACACTTTTGCCTTCTGATAGGAGATAAAATCCTCTGGAAGCATTTAGGACATCAGGGAATGGCATGAAGTTGTGTCAGGGAATATTTAGGTTAGATTTTAGAAAAAGGCTCTTCCCCCAGAAGGCGCTGGCACTGCCCAGGCTCCCCAGGGAATGGGAACAGAGCAGGTAAAGGCTCTTCCCCCAGAGGGTGCTGGCACTGCCCAGGCTCCCCAGGGAATGGGCACGGCCTCGAGGCTGCCAGAGCTCCAGGAGAGTTTGGGCACCACTCCAGGGATGCACAGGGGGGATTGCTGGGGGGTCTGGACAGGGACAGGGGCTGGCTTTGATCCTTGTGCATCCCTTCCAACCCTGGATAAGGTTTTATGATTACCAGTACAGCTCTCATTGAACTAAAATAACCACACAACACAAATAACAGATAACTATGTCAAAAAAATCCAGCTCATGTCCACATACATTCAGTGGATTGTGATCCTGGGCTAAAACGTCCTTTTCCTCCTACAAGGAAGGTATTTGCTTGCTTGTACTCAAAAGTGAATGGAACCAACTGGCCCTGGGTGCAGATGGGAAATTTACTCTTTCAAGAATTTCTCCTGTTGCATTGACACCCTTCAGCAAAGTAGCCAGCAGAGTCTTTGCAGCACAGAAGTTCTGCATGAAAAAAAACATACCACCAGCATTTGTGAAATGAATGTCTGTTAATGAATAACACAAAAGAGCCTGCGTTCTTCAGTTGTAAATAAGAGAGAACAGAGAAGTGTGAAAAGAATTCTGCTAAAGAAACAATGAAATATTAATAAACTTGTGTAGGAAGTCTTGCTAGGTGAGGAATTAGACAAATGCATCACTTGCTTTTTTATCCTCCTACAGGACCATGCCTACGTGAATTGGTATTGACCTGCGATGTAAGGAACACACACAAAAATCCATGACAGACAAACCAGAATTTCAGAGCCCAGGTCATGCCACAGACCACTGCCCAATTAGTAAGTGCATAGTAACATGACAGTGAAAAACCTCCTATTTGTTCTGTACAAAATCTGGAAATCATGCGTACACCATCCTGATAAACATGAATGTTCCTTCCGCTCTTTTGTTCTCACAGTTTTAATCATAACTGAAGAAATGACACAACCAGATATGAAAAAAAAAGTTATTATATTGGAGTTGTCAAAAGATCCTCCAAATATCTATAATTTTTAACAAGTCTATTGGTGAATTGCTGATTTCTTTCTTTAAGAAGCATATGACCAAATATATATTTACTGCATGTATGCTGTGATATGCACATGCACTCTGAATCCTTATCCTGGGCCATGGATTAGGATACCTGAAAACCATTTATTGATTATTTGGATGAAAACATCCTCTGCAGGAGAACTACTCACTGCAGCCTAAGGGATTGCACTGGCCACTTGTTCAGTAAATATTGACTGCTGAAAGGAGGTCACAAAGATAAGCAAGTTCTTTTGGTTTTCTACATACTGGACTTGGAATGTATAAAATTAATACCTTGTTTGAAGCTATTTCTAACTGAAATGGTAAACCACTGATTTCACCAGTGGGATGCCAGAATATTTAAGAATTTGCAAATATCCTTGTCAATGTTGCTCATTATGCAAGAAATAAACTATAACAAAGTGACATGGTAAGGCAGTGTGCCACTCCTTTGAGGAATAAGTGGGAAACTGCTGCCAGGAGTCCACTGAAATTCCAGTGTGCAAGGCACTGCCAGCTGGCTGTCCACAACCAGATAGGACAAAAAAGCCTCTATTCTCTGCCTATCACTACAAGAGCAGCCATTTGGCTCAAATCCATCCAAAATCAAATATCCAGCTGGAAGACAGTTCCCTTTTGTGCCTTGAAGGGTTAAGGAAGGTGTGCGGAAGGTAAAACAACTATTAGGTTATTATTGCATGAAAGAATTTCTTTGACTGGGGAGCAGCAGAAAGAAAAATCTCTTGTTGTCCTGTGAATAGACACCTGGAAGGCAGGTGTGTGCTGGCCAATAAGATGTGAAAGGCAGCAGATGGAATAAAGAACCATTTTTCAGACTCTGCTGGTGGTGTTCTGGTGTATTTGCAGAATTGTTGTTTTATTTATATAGACAAATGCCTTTTATTAGCTAGATACTGTCACAGTTAACCCACATCTGCTTTAAAGGCATCATTTTCCACTTTCTTTTCCACATGGCTCCCATAAACAAATTGTAGAGGAGAAATCAGATTATCCTTCCTCAAATGAGCTTTTAGTAGAGGAGTCTGAGGGGAGACCCCATAGCAGCACCCAGGGAACAGCTGGAACAGGGCAGGGCAGGCTCAGGCTGGAGAGCAGGGAAAGGCTCTGCTCCCCCAGAGGGTGCTGGCACTGCCCAGGCTCCCCAAGGAATGGGCACGGCCCCGAGGCTGCCAGAGCTCCAGGAGAGTTTGGACACTGCTCCAGGAATGCACATGGGGAATTGCTGGGGGGGTCTGGGCAGCAAATTTTTATTATATACTTGAAAATACATGGCTGTGTTGGAAATCCTCCACCACTCTGGCTTTGAGCTTCATCCAGATTAGGCACTGGAGTGACAGCTGTGGATTCCTAATTCTGGGGAAATCTCATCTGTCAGTGCTTTCACTTAAAATTCTGCTATTGATGCAGCACTTGAGGATGGTGCTTCACTGAGGGAATGGACACAACACAAGCTGAGTCCTGTTCACATCCAGAATCAAGAAGTTGCTGCCTGGCAAGAAAGCTGGCAGAAAACTACAGTGGGAAGAATTCCAGAAACACAGGAAGATAGCTGCCTATTGGGAAAAAACTTGTTAGAAAATGCAGAAAATATAGCCCTGGGTTGTTTTCCATCATTTTAGCAAAGTTTGTGCAAAGAGATTTAACCCATGATGCCACTACTTGCATGGTTCCCATTAGCTTCAATAATTTCTTTGAAAATAAATGACAGCTGAATAAATGACTGATGATAAACTCTAGGTTTATTCTCATTTTTCTCTAATGATGGTTTTATCCTCTCCATTTATTTATGATAATTTAAATGTTCTACCTACCTGCTCTATAATGCAGACTTATTATACTGTCTCATTATTTTGAAAAAGATCCACACACAAGCCCCCCCTTCCAAGTGCTTAAAATAAAATGCAACCTAGGATAAAAATATCTATGCTGATGACCTATATTGCAGATTATATTATTTCCCTTTCTCATGTATGGCAACAGGATTGGAATACCTGATTTATTCTTTATTTAGAGTTCAAAAGGAAGCTTATTTGGAAAGTAACAGACAAAACTTTTTAGCAGAATCCTTGAAGCTTTTCCACAGTGCAACACATGATGCCACATGAATGCGAGGATCTCCGCAGCCCCGGGAGACCTCACAATGTACAGAAAAGTCCAGGTTTGCAGCCCATGCTGCTGAAGGAGTCTGCAGTGGTTTGTTCGTGTTCTCAAGGCAGTTTATCAGTTCCTTATCAAAAGTAGATTTCTCTGCCCTGCCAGGGTTGGCACAGAACGCGTCCAGAGACACACTGTGCCCGCCCTGGGTGAGCTGTAATCTTTTATACTAATAACTACGTATTAAATGTTTATAATTAATTACCAATCTGTACCCCTCACACCACACTGTCCAGATCTGTGTCAAACCAATCCCAAAGTGCCAGCATCACCAAGAAGATGGAGGTTATGAAGAAGAACATAAGATAACATGCCACGTGTAAAGATTCTCCATCTTGCGCCTCAGACCCCCCTGTACAGATCTCCAACCCCCCTGTACAGGGCTTTAAACCCCCCTGGACATACACTCAAATTCTTTTCTTTTTACTTATAACTACTACTATCTAAGCTTTTGTGACTTGAAATTCTTCATACAAAGTTGACAACCTGTTCCATGGATTAGAATCAGAGCCACAGGCATTTTTAGTATCATTCCAGGGTCCCTGACACCTCTGGCAAGGCTGAAAAGCCTCCTGACCAGGTTTTGGGTCGGCCAAAGGCATCATAGGAACCCCCTGGGTTCCAACACATGAGGTCCTATTTCTCTCTGACCTTTCTAGTTCTCTGTCCGATAGACAAAGATTCTCCCTTCAATCCTATAGATCAGCTGAATACAGTTACCTAGTAAAAATAAAATACCCAGTGCTCTAACACATCACATTTCATGGCTGGAAAGGAATGAGTTCTTAACATTTCTTGAATTTCTTAACAAATTTGCATTTAAATCCCCTGCCCATGATAAATGCTATGTTTTCTATTTATCTTGAAATGGACATGTTGTTACCATGGTTCCAACTCCAAAATCTGAAGGAAATATTCAGTCATAAAACTGCAACAGAGGATGGATAGTGAAGTACCTGCCTCTACTCAAATATCTCAGCTTTTATGAATTGCAGGGAACCTTTCTGCCTATGCTGAGACACACTGGCAGATTTTTCCAGCTATGATACTTACAGACATAAATTGAGACACAAATTTAAAAGGCAATTAGGAAGTACTCTAGTTCTTTGTAATTGGTTCTTTCAAGACAATTCCATCCTTTAAGGATGGATGCCTGTATAATCTAATAAAAGTCAGGTGATCTTTTCAGGCCAGGGAGGCTGGGCAGAAAGTCCTGTCCACCTGAGCTGTGCAGCTCCTCGGGGTTGGAGTTGTCTGGGGTTTAAGGCCAAGGTCCCTTGCCACCCCCTGGCATTTCTCTCACATCCATCCCTGATCTCCAATATCCTTCTTCAGCTGAGATCTTGAACTTATTTCCAAGACCACTTCTCTTCACAAATCTTTCTGCACAAACTCTTCTTTCCAGAACCTGATCTCCCCAGCTTCCACAGTTCCTGTGCAGAAGTAAAGTGGGTGCTCAGCCTCCTTTTTGACAGTTCTGTGTCATGTCTCTGGAAGATTTGGGACACGTCATTTTTGTTTAGTCCAATTGTCATTAAAATTTATGGTCCACGTTGGGTGCAGTTAGCAAGGAGAAGACTTCTTAAAAGTTCAGAAGTTTAATTTAGAATATCTGTTCGTATGTGCACATACTCCCAATTATCTGCCAACTGTCAGTGTTCCAAATTTGAGCTAATTTTTTGCCTACAACATATAATTAATATATTTCCTTCCTTCCATTTTACTTTAAAATAACAACTTTGATGGCAATCTACTTTTGGATTACTCCACCACTGTATCAGAGGAGCCAGAACACCCCAGTTCCCAATTCTAGATTTAATAATTATGAAATTACTAATATCCACCTAATATACTGCCATTTACTTGAAATGTTTCATACTTGTCAGGTCCAACATGGGCTCACTGTAGGTTCCCTGAGGAGAACAAATGAGATTATCTTGACATTAACATGCCTGGGGCCAAGACTGTGCCTTAAAGTCTAAAAAAATCCTGCGAGTGCCTGAGTCACAGCTCCACCAGCAGCAGAGGCCATGCCATGGACTCAGGCTCTGCACTGCCAGGCCCTTTGCAGGGGTTTGTTCTCCACGCAGCCCCTGGATACCCTTCCATGTATCCAACAGCATTTGGGAAAGATCCTGTCCTAAAAGTGAGGGAACCCCCTTTCAGCTTTCTGGAAGCTGATGCACAGTGATATCATCACCAAGTCTTGATTTTAAAATGTTAATTTATCTTCCCAAATTACCACACTCACATATGGCTCATAATTGCAGTATCATGGAGTGTCAATTGAGCAAAACAGATGTATTTTTCAAAAAACTGTGACACTGTTTGCAAAAGCTCTCTATTCTCCATGGGTGCACATGCTGCTTCTACCTTCTGCTGCAGTACCTACATATTGATACTGCTCAACTAAATGCAGATTTTCTGCTTCAAGAATATACAACATTAACATTCAGGGCAGCAAATCCCTTCATTCTGAGAGAGTTTAGATGTGGATTATGTTGAATAAACCAGTCAAAGTAAATGCTTGGGCATGAAAGGGCATACTGGGATTTTCTATAGAGCCCGCAAGAAACCTGTACCAGAATATTCTGATATATTAGATTACTCATAAATTAGGAAAAAGCTAATGAAGTATAAAATAGCTCCAGGTATAGTAGTTAGGAACGACAACTTTGGTAAATTAGAATCTTGTCCCATTGGGTTTTAAATTTGTGACTTCCCAGAGCACATCTCTGCTAGCTGCTATGAAGTGCTGAATTGCTCTGAAACTACTCCATTGACCTTAATGAGCTTTAATTTGGGTACCAAGGCGGTCCCTGTCTAAGACACGTTTTCTATCCTGTGTGAAAGGTGCTGTTAGTCAGCTCTTGATTAAATAATCCTGGAGCTCTGGTCCCGTCTTTCTGCCTGGAAAAGACTTTGCCATACATTAGCTGTTGGACAACACATGGGTACTGCTACTCCAAGTAGGATTTCTTTGCTACAGGAACACCACTTACACTGAGGAAGTGTCAAGGAGTTCAGAGTTTTTAAGTGCATTCCAACTCACAGGATATGATTTTTTTAATGTGGAAAATGTTTCATTAATTCTTAAATTTCCAGAAAGCTTTCCTTCTAGGTTCACGTTGGATTTAATTGTTTTTCAGACAGCTTTCTCCTTGTTTCCTTACTTTTCTGAAGAAAGAAGCAGAGTTTAGGTAGCTTTCAGAAGTGTAAAAGCATTTCCTCTCTGTTTTGGTTGTTTGATTATTTTTTTTAATAGGGATGTCATCCTCTTGAGCTCTTTTTAATATTAGCTTTAAGAAAATATATGTTTTTAAATTGCACTGTTAAAAAAAAAGTGACTGCATGATGGTTTTAACTCCATGGTGTGAGAATGATGCCCACTTTCAAAAATTGCAGGAAGAATACCCCAAATCTCCATTATAAACACTATTGCATTGAACTAATTCCTCTGAGTTACCATTCTTAATTGCTTGATGTGCAACAAGTCATTATGCTCAATAAATCAAAAGCAGGCTCCTGCAGTTAGTTTTTGATCTGTATTACATTAAAGTTCAGATCTCCAGTAGTTCACAATGAGTTTTTCATTGCATTTCTGTCCATCTTCATGCCTTTTCTTGCAGCAGAATTTATAGCAGTTTCTTCTTCATATAAAGAAGAATCTCAAGGTGCTGGATGCAGAACTGCCTGTGGAATTGTTTTTGCTGCTGGTATCTTGGAGCTCTTGTGTATGTAGAGCTCCTTTGGGAAGCAGATAAAATGGGAGTGGGGCCTGAACCCCGATGCACAAGCTGGATGTTCTCACCAGATACAACCTGAAATAATCCAAAAAACAAAACCAAAAACCACAAGCAAACAAAAACACAAACAAAAACAACCCCATAGAAAACCAAGCATAGTAAAATTACTTTTATAAGAATATGCTTTTCATAAATACCAATATTTAAAATATATTGCAGTACTCTTCCTCTTTACTTAGCATATGGATTCCTTATTTTCTAAAAAAAGGTTTTTAATTGGGGCTCTACTTAATGGAGATCATACTTAATTCTGTGACAAGAGGATGAAAGCATGGCTCTGTTCCCTTCAGAGTCAGCCAGTGCTTTATGGAATTGGATCCATTATCCCAGACACCCTTCCCTTGCTCTGGCAGTTGGTAGGGTGGGAGTTGTACTCTCAGATATGCTTGGGGAAGTTCCTGCCCATCTCAGGGCTTCTTTTTCTCTAATGTGGGTGTGGTAACATCAGTTTTGGCTCTAAGAATTTGCAAAACACAACATAGTGTGGGTAGTGTTATTATCACAATAACATTTCACTTAAAACTGCTGAAACATATTTTGAACTCCTTTAAATGTCATGGTTGCACACAACTATAAGTTATATATGTTGAATTTGAGACGGACACGATACACTTTGGAGAGCTAAACTTTCCTCAGGCAGCTTCTATCCCCTCTTTGTTTCCTTCCACAAGGAGCATCACTCAGCCTTCTAACTCCTTCTTCCTTCTCTCCCCGGGCAGCATCACTCAGCCCTTTTCCTTGGGCACAGCCTTCAGAGCACTTATCTTTGTTTCTGCTGTTATTCCCCAGGCCCGGGAGTGCAAAGCACACATTAAATTCAGTCCCTACCCTCGGGCCACAACACGCAGTCTTCTTGTTCCTTCTTTCTTCTGCACAACCAGCTAACTCCTTTCTGTCCTTTCATAGAGCTGTCTAACCCTGTTTGTCCCTCATGCAACATCATACCTTCCCTGTCCCTCACACAGCCACCTAACTCTGTCTGTCTCCCATGTAACATCTCACATTCTCTGTCCTTCTCCCAGCTATCTGACCCTTCCTCCTCTCAGTACAGCCAGCAGACTCCACCTGGACTGACTCAGGACCACCCAACTCCCTCTTTTGCAGGGCTCATCCTTACTGGTTTCAGCTGTGGCTTGTGAAGGGCAAGAACACTTCCACTCCTCTGTAATCAGCACAGCCACCCACATTTAAATTCACAAAATACCAAACCATACTTGGCATGAGCAGTTCCCGGTCTATAAAGACACAGCGAGTGCACCCTCACTGCCAGGAATGAGTTTCCCTGCCCACACCTGTACTTTAGAATACAACATTATTGTGCCTGATTTTCCATGTTGTAATACCAGCAATGCAGATAAGACATCTTTTATAGTTTGTGTCATTGAGAGATCTGGGACACAATTGCAGATTTTTATCTTCTCTGTCCTATCAGATATGAAACTGTGAACCTTCTCAAAATGTCACCATTGGAAACGAAAGGCAAAACTGATATTTTTTTACTGTGTAATGTATTACCATCCACTGTGTGGCTCAATTCAATTTTTACAAGGCTTCCTTATGAGGTACAAGAAACTGATTTATGAGTCCACATTAAAGCCTCCTTCACTCTTGAGATTCTGGTTAAATATTATATGATATGACACAAGTATATTGAAAAATAGAGTTTCAGCTTATCATGGGCTTCTCTTGCTACCCTTGCGGCACATCCATTTCAGAATGTACAGAATGCCCTATAATTCTATTTTTTATGTATCTCTGGTAAATGTGAGAGTTCAATTTGATACACAGCAATATATTCCCTCTCAAACAAAAGCTACCACTTAAGATCCTTGGGAAAGTCTTCATCTTCTGGAAATGCCTAATGCATTACTATGGGCAAGCAGAAGTGACTATTTTATCACATGCTGTTATGGATGAAACTTTTATTCGAGATGTCTTTCTATGAGATGGAAACCTGTGATACCACGTTCCAGACAGATTCAGTAAAACACAGCTACAGGGAGGTTTACACATCCTTACTTGGATCTGCATCTCAAAATCTGTATGACTAACAGAAAAGTTTGTTTTATTTTTGCCTTGTGGTATTTATACACAGCACAGTTTGTTCCTAGCCCTTCCATGGCCACAATAATGCCTTACAGCATCTGTTCAGATTGGGTCTCTGACTTCGGGAAGGTTTTGAGTGAAAGCACACAACATTTCACCACTGCCGTGGAGGAGCAAACCAACGGGGATGGACGTTGAAGGAAAATCACAGAGAGAATCATGGGATCTCAAAATTATTTGAGTGGAAAGGGGCCTTAAAGCTCATCTAGTGCCACCCTCTGCTACAGGCAGGGACACCTTCCACTGTCCCAGGCTGCTCCCAGCCCCAATGTCCAACCCTGGATCACAGAGATCCAGGGGCATCCACAGCTGCTCTGGGCACCCTGTGCCAGGGCCTGCCCACCCTGCCAGGGAACAATTCCTGCCCAAGATCCCATCCAGTCCTGCCCTCTGGCACTGGGAGCCATCACCTTGTCCTTCGCAGCTATGGACCACGTCTCACCTTAGCCAAGAGCAGTTCAGAGTCCAGAGTGATTTCTCAGGGAATAAGTAAAGATAACACCTCCATAAGAGGTGTGTGTGCTCAAGGAAGCCACTTGATGCCCATTTAAGAATGGTATGTGACAGATTTGTTAAACTGCAGCTCTGCATGGAGGAGCATGGAAAGCCATGTTGGCTGGTGGAATAATCAATAAAAGAACTGGTACCTGGGAAGTGAACAGCACTGCACTGCTGTACACGGGCTGCACATTGCATGCAATGTTCATATCTCAAAAAAACATAAAATAGACCTAGGAAAGATTAACAGTGCTGAAACACTTGGAACAGCTACTCTGGTGAGGGAGGCTGAGCAAACCAGGGTTCTCAGCCATGGAAAAGATCACAAATTTAAAAAAAAAAGAGGGCAAGTAAGGACCAGATTTTACAACAAAAAACTGATAAGGCAAGAGGTTTAAAGAAGGAAATAATACCTTATTCTACAATGCAGAATTCAAGCTGTGCCAGGATGTGCAAGAACTTGAAGGGGTTCAAAGAACAGGTGTACAAGTGGCACATAATAATGTGGTTAAATATTGCCATTGATATGATGACCATGATGCAATTTTAGCCTAAAGATGTCTTTAAAGAGTATTATCCAGAAGCTGGGAGCTTGTATCTGGGAAAACAGTCATATAAGGATGTCTGCTCCTTCCCTGTCCCTCAGTGTTGTAAGAGACACTTCCCTTTTGCCTGAATCAGGCATGGGAGTTTCTGTCCACCCCTATTGCATGAATTTTTTGAAGTTACTTTTAGCTGTCTTAATCTTCTTGTCATGTCAATTGCAAACGTATTCACGGCATGTTAGGGTTAAATCACAGGTGTTCTTAATTTAAAAAAATATTAGCATATTACATAATTAATTAGATTTTTACACTTCAGTGAGTTTTGCTTCCCCAAAGAAAATTGAGCATAGAGAATTTGATTTAACTTTTTGTCAAGGTTTAATCTACCTGAAACGTTGTTATATTTCAGGAGAAGTCTAAACTACCTAGATCTTGTTAGAATTTCTTTAGTGGGGGCCACATTTATTTATTTGAATGTTAAAATGAAACTAAGTCATTTAAAAAGCATGCTTTGTGTCTTTCAAATTCTAAAAAACCCCGAAAAATATATACATATGTAAAAGCAAGGAATACATTCAGGCACTATCCAAGATATGTGAGCTGTCAGTATGTGAAAATTGTGACAGAAGTGGTAATTCTAAGAGAGATAATTAAGCATTTAAAATGCAAAATTAAAAGGAATAGTTGAGAAAAATGAAGAAAACAAATGTTTTAAGAGTTGCTAAGTAGGCTTTTTTCAACTGCAATAAGACTCAGAGCACTTGAGTATGTGCAGACAAAAAAGATGGCTTTTTATATAAATAATTGGAGGGGACGACTAAAAATACTAATAAAAGAGTTCCAGTCTTTGATGCTACAAAGACTGAATAGCAAAACATCAGCTCCAAATGTGTTAGATGGCATAAACTATTGATTTTTTGCATAGAAGGCAATTGAGAGTCCTCATCTGGGGTGATTAAATCAGAGAAAAATTCTATAATTCATCAGTTCAATGCAAGGTATTTTTTAAAACAACCATCAGGTAAACTGCATTTTTTCACAACTGCAGCAAATAAACCAAAATATCCCTGTGTTATATTATAATTTATAAACATTTTGCCCCTGGAGGACCACTCACTCCAAATGAGCGGTTTGTCATTAATTTTCAATTTTACATCCTGCCATAAGGAGGCTTGGGGAGAGAGAAACATTCTATATTCTTCAATATGTAGACAAAGTATTGTCTTCTCCCATGACCATAACTCCCTGTAGCCTAGTTTATCTTAATCTGACTGGAATGAAAAATTTCTCAGAGGAGGAACCAAATCTCTAATTTGAATAGAGATTATTAAACAGCAAAAGCATTCAAAAATCAACTTTGCTGTCTTGGGAATAACAGTATTTTTTGAAATGTTATTCAACAGCCATTCAAAGTACACAGAATTGGCTTCTTTCCAGTGACCAGGAAAATGTGGTTTTTCAGTGGATAAAACCTAGCCTGTTGAGCTAAAAGGCATTCTCTGCCTTTCCCCCCCCCCTTCTTCTATTTTATTTCTTTATGTGCTTTTTCATAGAGTGGAACATCTTCAGTAAACAGGTGGTGAGTTCCCTGTCCTGCTTCCACTTTCCCTTTAGAGTGATTTAAGATTTCTTGGGATAAGAGAAGGTGTCTGTTGTATAAAACCACTCGTGTAGAAAAGGGGTGAATTTTGTGTGACCAACACATCTTTCAAAATACCACTGGTCTCTCTTAAAAACATTTTAAAAATCTGTCCCAGAAAGCTGCTCCAAGGTTGTAGGGACCAGCAGCAGAGCGAGAGAGCCTGTTCTGAGCCAGATATCTAAGCTCCAAGCCCAGCTTCGGTATTTCATATTCTCAGCTGGCACCAAGTTCTCAGCAAATGCACTTGAATAAAATCAGCTCAGCCCCTCGTCTCACCACCACCCCACTCTTTGCCAAGCCAGCCAAAAACTTGTTCAAGAATAATCACACAGAAAGCCAGGCAGGACTTTATTTGCCTATTTTCAGTGGCATGCTGCAGCAAAGACACTAGGAGGATTACTATGCCATTCCAGGTCATGAGTGCTTCAAAACCATTCATTGTTAATAAAAACACTATGAAAAGTTGCCATTCTGTGCTTAGCAGCTTTATAAAGTTCATGTCTTTGTTCTGTCAAAGCTCCTTATGCAGCAAATAATACTTGTCTGCATGACTGACTAAATCCTACAAAATTTACTCTTTTTGAATCAGATGAGGCTGGTGTAAAAATCAGTAAGAGTGTTTCTCCTTTGTCTTTTTTGCTGTCAATATTTAGATATTTAGCTCCATTTTAAAGTTAAATGAGTTTTCAGTCAGCATGTCAAGGAGCACACTGAATGTCAGCAACAGTTCTTATTGAGGAGTTATTAAACATGCAGCATGTAGGTTTATCAGGGTGAACCTGACATGTTGGATGACATTTGCTCAACTCAGGATACCATCACAGCCAGAACGACAGGCCCAAATGGAATGCATGGGAAAAAAAAAAAAAATGTTACACACGCATATTTACTTTGATTTTATGGTGTTGTTTCATTGGCTGTAATCTTTTTTAGAGGAGTGTCCTGGTTTCAGCAGAGGTAGAGCTCATTTCTTCTCAGGAGCTGGTACAGTGCTTTGTTTGGGATTCAGAATGGGAACAATTGTGAGCTCCCCTCAACTCACAGGAATTTGAAAAGTGAGCAGATGATTTTGCAAGACCAACTGACAGGGAAGAAGATCTGCTCAGGCAACTACAGAAACGTGTTTAATCAAAGATGCTGATATTTTAAAACATTGCCCACATGAAACTATCATCTTGGACTGCAATTCTGGCTATTGCTGTTTGCTTTGGGGAAAGGTTGAATTTTAAGTGCTGACAAAAAATGGAATTGTAATCTGTGTGGTGCTAATTTTTACGAGTTTCCAGTTTTCCATCTTTTGAACAGATGTCTTGGCTATCACTTAAGAATTACAAAGTTTACTTCAAAGAGAAAGAAGAAAATTCTTTCAGGACTTCGATCTTCTTTCTGTCCTTATAAAATAATCTCCAGTCTATGAGAGGCAGCTCACTAATGGTCATGCTGTATCTTATTTCATCAGAAAGCACTTTAAGCATCCACAGCTTAATTACAGATCTATCAAGGAATCACAGAAATTGGAGGTGGAAGAGGCTTAGTTCAGCACTTAGGTCTGCTAATGCAGGAATTTCTCTAGAGCACATTTATTCTTCATCTGTTTCTCAGGTCCATTTTCAAATGTGCATAGAAGGGTCTCACTAATGCAGAAGTTCCTTTGGAGCACACTTATTCCTCATTTGTTTTTCAAGCTCATCTTGAAATGGATGTAGATGACTAAAGCATTAACTTTGATACTGCAAAATCTTTCATATCAGGGGACTTGCTTTGGCCATTTCAGAATATATTTCCTGGTTTAGGTTATTTTGTTATATGTGTTATATCTCTTCACCTTCAATGTAATTCCTTTTAATTTATACCATTACTCAGAGTATAAAGCCAATATATGTTACAGCAAGTGATGTCTCTCCTCTAGATTTTTAATAACCCTCACATGTTTGAAAGTGGTTATAACATTTTTCTTACTGAATTAATTCTTTATTAATTAATAAAAATAGACTAAAATATTCATTCAAAACCCTTCAGAGTGCAAATGAGCAGAGATGCACAAAAAAAGAATAATAGGAGCAGGTACAGAATAAAGTATTATTAAAAACAAAGATGGGCTGAATTCTGTCCTGAGAAGTGTCTGGTTTATTTATTACTTCAGACTACTGGTTTTCCAGAGAAACATTGGTATGTCCAGTGATTTGATAATGACAAATGAGATCAAAGATGGTCTAATCAAGAGCTAAGTGTTAAATCAGCATGGAATGTGAAAGCAGTGTGTGAACTAATTTCAATAGACACCAGTTGTCTGGTTTGGGTTATTTCTTTGCTTTCAGTTGCAAGGTTGTTCTAACAAAATGATTTTCCATGAGACTGGTGACAGTCTCATTTTTCACTATCAAGCAAGTCTGCAATATCAATTACATTCTATCTTATTATAAAGCTGTCTGTTCCAACACTCCACTCTGATATTGTTAGGGGGAAATGGCATCACAGAATACTTTGAGCAGTGAAAGATTCACTTCTTTAATAACATTTCTATAAATATACTTTCAGAATGCAGCATTGTCAAAGGCAAATAATTTTAAATAACATAAGCTGATATATCTAACAGTGTTTGGGACGGACAAAACAGAGATGTAATAGGCTAGTCTTCAGCTCCTGTCCAGCCACTTGGACTCCAGAGAGGCACCCTGAGTGTTAAATGACTCCTAGGAAGCACAGGACCTCTAAATTTTGGCAATCCCCAAATAACAAAATAGACTTTGAGGCTTCTCCAGTTTATACCAGCTGTTGGCCATACTCAGACCTTGATTTATTCCAAGGGTAGGATCTCATGTCAGAGTCTGACAGACCAAATATGACATATATATAAAGCCAATATAATGCTTATGACCTTCACTGTTCTTAATTTAAATGTTTGTATAAATCACATCCACAAAGCTTCCTGAGCTGTATGGAATTACCTTCCCAGGCTATGTCTCTCACATTTTTTACAAAGCAAATTAAATTAACTCTTTAAGAGAGAGAACTGTGATCCCTCTGGCATCTATCTGTGTCTGGAAGATGAGCCCCTTCCACAAATGCTGGTTTTTAGCTCCCTCTGAGGATTCCAGTCTCCAGCTGCACTCCTCTGGCAGCAGTTTAAGTTACCAAAGAGCCAGTAGCATCATCTGAGCCCCAGCTGAGCCAGTGGGTCCAGAGCAGGAAGGGCTCATAAAGGAAACTGGTTGCTCTTACACAGCCGTTCATAAATAACTCTGGGGTTTACCCTATAGAGAATTGTGGCACTTGAGGTATAGTTTAGCACCAACTATCAATTCAAACAATCCCATTTAGTTAAAAAAAAAAAAAGTTTCAAGAACATTGCTAGCAATGCTACACCCACTGCCTTCTCCAGCTGTGCTAGCACAGTCCAGCTCAGGGCAGACAGTCAGAAAACCAGGCCCCTACAGAATATTTCCATTATACTCTCTCCTGCCATGTCAAATCACTGATTTTGTTCTCTGACTGAAATACATGGTTTCATTTTTCATAAGGTATTTTATAAGGTTCATAAAGGTACAACCAATTTTTGTGATTAATTTCATTTTTCTACAAATGTAAACCAAGCCTGAACTGATTAAAAGTGCATTCAAGGACTTTGGACAAGCTGGGTTATAACACTGTAAGTTACATATTTGGAAGGTTTTCAATCTTTAAAAGTTTTATTAACATGTTGTTTTCAGAAAGACATTATCTACAATTATAGCATTGTGCTAAGGGATTATGTTTAGTTCACTGTGGCCAGGTTTGATAGAAATTAGAAATAGTTCTTAAAAATTACTGATAGCATTGAGGAAGGAATAAAATTTTTGTAAATCAGTGAATGCTTTCATATATGTGACTCCCATTAATGTTGGTGAAAATTCCTCCGGCTTAAAGCCCTGAGCCTTAAACTGGATTCTAACACATTTCAGTATTCCTGCTAGTGCATCCTAAACAACATATGCTATGACATTAATGAGGCTCTTAATTACAAACAGCATAAATGGACAGAAGAAACATGATTTATACCAAACTCATATAAAGCTCTTTGCTACATACACAGTGTAGGACCCAGAAAACTCCTTATGCATGTTAGTGTTAAACTGATGTCTCTGAAAAGATGGTAAGGGTCAAAATAACCTCCTGCTCATACATTTATCATCGTAAAATGCAGATATCTGGTAACTTGACAGATCCAATGGTGAGATAATAAAGTAGCCTCTTGACTTAAAATTCAACTAACAAGAAAGCAGGGAAATATTTTGTACTTATTTACTCAAACATTGTGTTTAAATTAGCTGGGTATTGTCTGTCAAAATGCATAAAACAACACAGTTTGATAGGACTAATCCCTTACACATGATGGATCCAGACTGAGCAAACTGCTTGCGTTATTACAGAAACTATTCACTACTTGATGCAAACCAGAGTGAGAGATGAGGGCGGGTTTTTTTTCTTCAGTGAGCCAGGTGGTTCCTTAAAGGTAGTGTGAAAGATGTCTTTGGGGTTTCTGTCCAATGCTGAAGAGTAGTAACAGGTATATTATCAGTCACATTCAGTCTGTCACCTGGTTTTATGTTTTGAAATCAAACAGAAGGCAAAATCTTGTGTCTTACATTATCTGGGCACAAACTGGGAAACACAAAATGTCATAAATATTTCCATGCAACAAAGACAATGTGGATCTAACCAGCTACTTATACACCCAGCTGTAGATAGTGCCTACTGAGGTATCCTGCATATCTGGAGAGACAATAACCGATACAAAGGCAATGGAAATGGTGAAGAGAGGTCCCTGAAATAAAGCACTGGATCTTTTGGTAAGTGTGCAAGATTAAGTATTTCAAACATAAAATTGCATATCTGTGACAAAGAATATAGGTCATGCTTACAGGAGAGGACATTTATCTGTCCTAGGAAACAGGGATCCTGTTACGAACATGGAAATCCTGATGACTGTGAAAATGTGAGTTTGTAGCAAAATAGTGAATACTAAGTAGATTTACATGATCCTTGGACGTAAGAGCCAGGACAGCATCAGACTGGAAGAAAAATTTAATATTTTTTTCAGTCCTGGCAAATTAAAAAACCCATTTGTGAATATTGTTCCCATTTCTTGTATCTGCAGAAGGACATCGAAGGGTCGGACTCACTTGAAAGAAGGACAGCACAAATTATTAAAACACCATCTAAGAGAAAAGCTCTAATTACTCAGCAGTTATTGGGCTCAAAGCAACAATTAATTCTAGGGAAACCTGTGCCTTGTACAACCCTGGAGTCAAGACTAAAGGATTGCAGTAGTTTCTCTTACACTTGGAATTCTATAAAAGCTGCTTTTCACACAAAATTATTGCTTCCTTCTCAGTGTCTTCCACTACAATGTTTGCCAGTTCTTTCTCGAGCAGGTGCACAAAATGATGGAGATCTTTATTGTCCAAAAGAAGATCTTTCTAATGTGAAGTGTCTTCTAAACTTAAGGACATTAAAAAAAAAAAATAAATCATATTGACTGATGTTTTCTACTCCAAATTCACTGGAGGTTTTCTAGCAGCATTACTCTGACAAGAATTCTTATCCCAGCTGGTTTTATAGAACAATGTACAATTGCCTACAAAAAGTTCCTGCTCAGAAAAGCTGGAGGACTTCTTTTTCCTCAGAGGGCTTCTGTTACTTTAGCAGGAATGTCACTGCCTAAAAAAATACCTAAAGAAAAAGTAAAATTCTTCTCAGTGTGAGCTTCAAAAGTGAAATTAAATTTATTTCCAGTGTTCTCAGGGATGCTCTTTGATATACAGATTTTAACAAAATTAGCATTCTTCCTTTTGCAGACAGAAAATTTGCCTCCCAAACTGTAAACTTTGGGATTATCCAGATCTGCCTTTTCTCCAGTCCTGCATACATTTACTCTCAGTAGCTCTTCTCCTCCATTACTGGTTCTAGCTGGCACCAACTTTGGAACTCAGTTCTATTCTTCACCCAGTCGTTTTATAAAGAATATATTTAAAATACTAGCACATGTAACAAAGATTTTCTTATTCTTAAATCTAAGTATTTTCTGCAGTTTGGTACAATGCAATTTTAGGTAGATAAATACATATAAATTGTACAAAAAGCAACACAACTGAAAGCATGAGAAGTATAAAAATCAGATGAAATAAAATTATTTATTCCTGATAAAAACATTTCTCTCACTAGGGAATATGGATGCAGTTCTACATGTCATTAAAATATGCAGAATGTTTGTTCTTCAACTTTTTACCATGGAAGAAAATAAGAGAAATAAAAGAAATCATAGCAATGAAAACCTGATATCACTGAGGTTATTAGCAAAACTATTTCTGACTCAAATTATCTTAACTTTCACACTTATTGCACAGTGATTACTTTCCTTTCTTGTTGCCTCTGCTACCTCAAGATTTGACAACAAAACATTGTTCCAGAACAAGTGTTCTGAGATGGTTCTAATAGACATTTGTACACAGCAACTGCCTTTTTTACCCCAGGATACAAAGGATTTAATATATTATCAAAAAATTATTTTCTTTTAAAGACACTGGTACCATGGATTTGGTTGCTGAACTCAATAGAGGAATCAACTTTCTGTCTTTCCAGTGATAAGCTGATACTGGCAGGGAAAATCCAACCCTTTTCTGCTTGGACTGCCACCACCTTCAGATCCAGGCACTGTTGGATATTCATTATTTGATTCAAACAGTAAATTTCTCAAGCTCATCTTTATTCAGGTCCCAGAAGTGATAGACCTCTTACATCTGTAAAGTGAATATGAGAAGTGAGTTACTGATATAGAAAAAAGTAGAAGGCTTCAAAGAAAGAAAAAATATTAGATGAGATTCACACACAACTTCAATTTTCTTTATATTGAGTAATACTTATATATCCATTTTCTCTGAGCTTTACTGTATTTTGATTAGTCCCTGAAGCTTTGAAAATATATGAAGGATATTGGTCCCAGAACACAAAGTTATACCCAAATACGATAATAATAATTTATATATATATATATATAAACATAACAGACTAGGGACTGTTAAAATTATCAGGGATAATTTTAAATTATTAATTCCATAATGAACCATTAATAATGAATGCAGGCAGTATTACAAAAGCTATCACAGCATGAGACCATCCAAATTTTACTTACCAGATATGTTTTATTGATTTGCAGAACTGATAACTCAAATGTTCTCAGGGAGATATTCTGAGGAAACCATACATACATAAATAAATAATTGCATGTGGGATGAACAACATTGCTGAGGAAAGCTTTGTGCACCACAGTCATTTTAATTCCTCCTTTGAAGCATGTAGACTTAGGGCAGACTCATGTGGAAAAAGGAGAGTTATTTTATTGGGCTTGTGGCTTTGGTAGACACTCGGTTCTATTTCAGGCACTCATCTCAGGAGGAACGGTTTGTACAGATATTCCAAGCAGCTGAATTCACCCTTCAGTAATTTTATTAACTCTTAAGGCTACTGTGCTCACTAAATTCATTCAGGGACCTATCCAAATGACCTCATTTTCAGGCTGCTGCTCTGCTTATAGATGTTGTTGGAATCAAAGGGAGCTGAGTTGCACAGGAGTTCTGTGCTCACAACACTGCAGGTAAAACCATGGCCCAGATTTCCCTGGAGGTACCC
Organism: Bombycilla garrulus; assembly: GCA_013400315.1. NCBI lineage: Eukaryota > Metazoa > Chordata > Aves > Passeriformes > Bombycillidae > Bombycilla > Bombycilla garrulus. The sequence continues at coordinate 389,670 of VXBU01004044.1, forward strand.
TGCAAGTCATCTGTTCCACCACTGCAGTGATCCTGCCACTGTGGGGATCACAGCAGCCTCATCAGTGAGAGTTCCTTAGGTGGAGGACATTTCCCTGATATTTTACTGAAGTTATTTACATATTGAAAAACAAGATCTACAGCCAGAGGAAAACTTCGACAGTAAAAGTTTAATACCCTGATCATGGCAGGTTTTGTCAACACCCAATCTTCTCTTACCTTGTCCCCCTACACCCCAAATAGCAGCAGAATGCAATCCATCAGCCTGAGCTGCCTGGAACAGTATCCAAAACATTGTAGGTCACATAGTGAGGGCTCCCATAAAATGACTGAAAAATGTATTGCCTAGCAGTGAACTACGTTTTGTCTCATCAGTATTCAATAATGCTGGCTTGTCATAAAGAAGGTTAAAAATAGAACAAAACCACAAGAAGAGCAAGTGAGAAAACATTCAGAAGACATTAATATTTTGTTTTTAGCCCAAACAGCTGTGGCTTTTCTCTGTGACTATTGAATTTTCTTCCTATCAAGAAGCTGAGATATGATTCATTCTACAAATGGAAGTGTGACTTTCTGTGTCGCAGATGAGAAAAACTAGTGCTCAGAGCCAGGTAGCTCACAGCCACACCTACTGTATTTGAATATATTTTAGCAAAGAAAGTCAGCTGTGACACAAAAATTGAGAAGTGTAAATCCCCCGGCACTAACCATAGAAATGCCCCTTCAGAACAAATCAATTCACTCTCAGCACTCCTTTGTCTCTGCCTCTCAACTGCCAGATTCTGCATTTGTATTTTTCTTCATTAATGGGAAAGAAGGTTGTTTGGAATTGAATATTGCTTGGAAGAGAAGCAACATCTGCTGTGATGTTTATTCCTCTTATTTTTCTTTACATGAGTGCTACAGGAGCCACTCTATCTCCCTTCTGTAACGAGTTCATTAAATGCTGCAGGAATAATACAGATAATCATCCTATTCCTGAGTGGGAGAGGGCAGGAATGAGAGAAGTGGAACAGAGACACAGGAATACAGGAGTAGTATACAGAATCCTGGAATACAGGACTTCACAGCAGGTTCAAGTTCACACCTCAAGGTCACACTCCAAGTTCTTGAGCAAGGGGAGGCTGTATATTCCCACAGGAAAATAAAAACTCTGAATTCCTTTTCCATGAACTGCCTGGGATGCATGAGCCAACTTATTACAAGTTGTGAGGTCTTTCAGTGGGAATAAAAAGAGCTATGATGGGATTCCTATGTCTCTTCCTCCTTTAAGAAAATATCACAGAAAGTGGGTAAAGGAAATATTAATTGTTTAAAATGCATCTTTTTTTTTTTTTCTTGTTATTGGGTGATGAGTCAATTGATATTGCACCAGCAGGAGCCTGGAGGGCACTCTCTGCCTTTCACAAAATCTATTAGTTTGGGGTTTCTAAACAGCTACACTGTCTAGAGAGGCAGAAATTCAGTAGTAGAGGGACACTCTCTCACCCCAGGAGTCTTTAGCAGGATATTTGGGGGCAGGGGGCAGTGTGGAAAGCAGGGAAGTGCTGTGGTCTTTCCTCCCCTTTCTCTGGCAGGCCTGTCCACTCTCCTGGCATGTAGCTGGTTTGATGCAGGGTTTTGTACCTCGTTTGGTAGACATGGTGCTCAGGGGCATGGCTGAGTGCTGGACTGGGCAGTAGCAGATTTACAGCTGGACTCAATGATCTTGAGAGGCTTTTCCAAGCTAAGTGACTCCATCTATGACTCTGTGCTGAAGTAGATATCAGCCCCCTTTGTTTCTGCTGGCAGTAACTCAATAATCCCATGAGAAGGATATCCAAATATTTCTGATCTACAAGTGTGTTTTCAATACAATGGCTTATATTGCCGACTTATTAGTTCATTGGCCATGGCTAATGTGAAAGAAGTAACACATTAGCACTCTTTTACAAGGATTTTCTCTCTGGAAGAATCCAAGGAGGAAAAAGTTTGGTTTGTTTCACTGATAAGTAAAGAAGGGAAGATATCACTGGGAATCAATATCCGTTTATTAAACACATAAATGAGGTGCAAGGACCAGTTATGGAAGGAATTCAAGTGCAGGAACCCAAAAGGGGAGGAGGGATGGAGATGCCTACAAGCCGCAGACCATATGTGTCAGTGTCAATAATATTTACAGTTGAAGCTTCCTGAACACCAAGAAAGGACACAGACATGCACATTCTTACAGATTGTGTTGAAGTGGCTTAAAGAGATGCTTTCAGTTTAGGCTAACACGTTCTAATTTGTATTGAAAGAGACTGGAAGTGTCAACAGGGTCATTTGCCACATGCCAGTGAATGAGAAGCTCCACTTTATAGAAGGATGATTTTACTCAGGCAACAATCCTTGAACTCTCCCTCCAGAGTTTGTGAGAGTCTGTCTTTGTCCAGGCTGCACAGATCTGTTACCTGCCATGATTACAGTTCTGGAATATCTAACAATGTCAAGGATCCCCTGCTTCTGCCTGCACCCACAGCACAGATTAGGCAGGACAGGCTCCCAAGGAACTGTCTCCTTAGGGATACGGATCCCAGAACAGGAAAAAATGAAACTGTGAGGAGGGGACATGGACTTGTGTGAGTGTAGCAATTATTCTGCAAGTTCAGAAGCAGCCTGCAAGTTACAGAATTTCCACTAAGGGGAGGTGGCTTAGGTGGCCCTTGTCATTGTCCCTGGCAGTCCCTAGTGCCACTGTATTGATACAAATTAATCCTGTGTCAGATAGTTTGGATCCAGAGTGCAAACCTTGCAAATCTCTTGCAAATCCCTGGAAGCTGAGGAGACAGACTGCTGGGACCCACTTGTGCTGGCTGGAATGCTTTTTGGGCTGGTTTTGGCAGGGTAAAGCAAAGGACAAAGGGCTGTGGCAGACAGCTGTTGTCCCCTTGGCTTCCTGAGGAATGTCAGGAATGGCACCACATGGGCTCTCAGCACAACTGCAGACATCTTCAGTCCTGTTTATGCACATCAGATCCTATCATGTGCTTGCTGTGTAGAAACAGAAACGACACCAAGGGCTGAACTAATTTAAAAATTAGACAAATATTGTAGCTTTTTATGTCTGCTTTTATTGGCCAGCACTGATCCGCTCTTCTGGGAAGAGCCATTGTCCTTCCAGTTAATCTGGCTTCTTAGGCACACTTGAACTCTGTTCTTTATTTTAAAGAATCACTTTCAAGACACAGGAAAAGTAGTTAATGACCATAATAGAAATATCTGGTTTATAAAACCTAAACTGGTAGTGAAGAACAGTCTTCATACCTGTTCCAAAGCTTGGTCATGTTTAAGAAATCTTATGGCTTTTACATTTGAAATGCATTTCTGTGCTATTGTTTGAGGCTGACATAGCAGTGGAATTCATCTATACTGCTGTCAGAAAACACACTGTGGTACAAGGAAAAAGAACATGACTGATGGATAAATAGATGCATCACTATTGCATTTTTGCCATTATGACCTCAGACAAAAAAGACTGGAGTGGATCAAGATGCAGAATCAGCTTTAAATATCTCCTTCAGTTACAGACCGGTCACCTGTATTTTACCACAAATATACCAACAATTATTCCAGGAGACATTATTTTCCATTTAAGTACATGCTCTGTGTGAATGATGTTATCTGTAAAAGCAATAAATTCAGTCATGGCAGTAAAATGTAATTAGAGTATTTTTCTGAGACAGAATTGATTTTGGGTAGGTATATTAAACTCACATGTGAAAAATAGGCTCTGGTGTTGCACGACTAAAATTTTTACAGGACCAAGTTTGCAAATAAAGATATCTCCCCACTTAGAGGAGATTAACTTTTTGAAGATACATTAAAGCACTTAGGAGTCAATGAACAGGAGAATAAAGTGATGGGAACACAATGGTATTTTTCATGGGAGGAGAGAGGGGAGGGAGACAGAGATTTGTGGGCTGACTGTCATCAGTCAGCATTAATTTCCCATCGTGGTCATGAATCTGCTCCAGTCACGGGCGACAGAGCAGCAGCAGAGAGGGGAGAGTCAAGAACCACTCTCCTGATTCCAGTGCCCTGCTTTGCAACTTCATTTGATGTACAAGGCCAGGCCTGGGTTCTCATTTATTTCACATTGAGGCGTGGAGCTAATGGCCATGTTTCAGTGTCTCCTCTGACAGTGGCAGCATAACTCTGGAGCTGTGCTGGAGCCTCTTCGGAGGGAGCCCTGCTTGTCACACGGGCTATCAAACACCTTTCCAAATGAGTTCCACAAGAGGAGCTCTTCAATTGCACTGCATCTGTAATTGCAGCAGGCTGTCAGAAAAGATTTGCTTCTATTTGGTGTTTAAATAAGGATCTGATACTAAAACACACTTCTGAAGTTCCTATCTTTAGTGAAAGAATTTCAGTATATTACTATTGTATTTATGTCTGCTAATAAATTTAAATGATAAAAAATTTCACAGTATAGGAATGCATTAATTTTAAAAAAGTGGTTTTTTAAAATTTTTTACACTGTTTTTTTCTTGAAAAATAGTAGCTTAATATAAACAAATGTTTGGGAAAAGCTCAAAAACAACTGATTAAAGTAAAAAAACCAACCTCAATAAAGTGTTTCTCAGCAGCTCCTGACTAACAATCTAGTTACCCCATGCACTTTCTATAATGGGAGAAATCCCAGAACTTAACTAGAAAAAAAAAAGGAACTGCTTTCTCTTAATTTCTCCTATAACACTGTAATCTGTAACCATTTTGCCTGCACTGGATAATTGTGTCAGATTGAGATGAGGTGCCTCTAGGGCCATTTCCCCAATTCCATCTCTTATATTCTGTTCCACACAGATTTGCAAACTGTCAATGCCTGTTGTGTGTAGCACATCATCCAGCAGCACATTCTGCAGCATGACTGATATCTCTTGATGCATCATTTATTGTTTTATGCCTTCTCTGGGGAGAGCCGTGTGTGCAGGGCTCTGTGTTTTAATTGTGGGTTTGTCTGGTTTGTGAGCAGTTGCTCCAGAAAAGACAGGAAAACTGGTCAGATCAGAATGACTTTTTAAACTGAAATGGCTGGAAATGCCACCCAGTGGAAGCTTTGATGCAGTTTAAGGAATATGGGATGGTATTTCAAATTATGTTCTGGACCAGAAAAAAACTTTGCCCCTGTAGGAGTGGAAAGTAAATAACCTGTGTCAAAGAGTCATTCTACTACATCTCAATAGGTAACAAGAATAATCCTGCTTCTGCCGCTAAAAAAATGGAGAGCTACGTGGATCCTCTTACCAGGTGCATTGTTCTTCTGCTACGCCTATTCAGTTTGGATGAGCAAAAAAACCCCTGAATCTGCCTTATATAAGTTCATTTCTTCTGCTTGAAAAAGCATGAGAAAAAAAAAGTACCTATTCCTCAGTTACATTTATTTACAAAACCTGTGTTTGCTTTTTTGCAGGACAAGCCCTCATTCATTAAGGTAACATGCACTTATATTTAACTGGTTTAGCAGCACCTGCAGTCTCTAAGGAGCCTGATGTCAACAAAAAATTCAAAGGATGATACCTGTTCAACAAACACAATAAATTACACTCATTTCGCTGGAAACTCCACTCATGGTTTTTTTGGGAGTCAGTGAAGGAAACTGTACACGTGGCAAACAGCAAACTCAGCACCACAAAATACAAATGGACTGGCAGATATATAAAACTTATTTCTCTATTTTATAGCCAAGATACAATGTGGTGGGGGAGGGAGGGGGGACAGGAAGATTATCCTGGCACAAGTAAAACAGGACAAACAGGAATTTAAGAGAGGAGAGTATTGAATAAAAACTGCAAGGGTACAAAAACCAGAGACTTCAAGGAAGGCATGTGTAGGAATGGACTAGATTAAGGGGTTGTGATCCGCTTTTGGCACTTGCTAAATTTTCCCTGTGAAATATAAATAACATGCAGCTAATTAAAAAGAAGATAATCCGTTCATCTGTGTTACAATTTTAGGACAAATGTGTTACTCTGTTCATATCATTCCGCTTATTAATGACACCCAACCTTGATTCATGTTTAGGTTTCAGACAGCTATCAGTCCTAGCCCATATTCATCTGTCTGAGAAAACACTAGTTTGTTTTGGCACAGGAAAATTCTGTTTCTGCCCAGCTATGGGACCTGCCTAACCTGCGCTGTGCTGTTTCAGACTCCATTTCATCACCGCTGCTACCACGACTTCTCACAGAAATTGCATCCTAAAACTCTCCATGAATGGTATTGAACAAAGACTGAGCACAGAAAGCCACAAACCAGCCACATCTGGTGAAACAGAGCAAAGTCTGAGCTTACAGAGTTTGGGGCTCTCAAGTGTGGAAGTGCCCAGTCCCACCTCACAGCATCAAACCTTTCTTGTTTTTCAGTGCATAGGGCCTTCACACTGATAAACAGGAGACAAGAAACTAAACCCCTGTAAGTCTGAAAATCTTTATTTCCACTTTCACTTGCTGCCATGATTCTGGCAATAAAGTTAGAGAATTCCAAATACACCTAAGCTTCAAATCACAAGAAAGAAAGATTTCTAATGGAAGGGAACCAACCCTTGTGAAGGTGCTGGCTCCCTGAATGAGAGATTTCCAAAGTTAGTGAAAGGACTAATATTTTAGAATGGGCAGGAGATACAGCTCAGACTTCCTCCAGCTGTCGACTCTTCCAGGGAGGGAAATCCATGCTGATGTAAAAGGGAAGCAAGTATGTGATTAAAGCAGAGCCCTTGGGGAAAAATGGGTATGTAGAAAGGATTTTTTCTGATGCAGGGAATTATTTTGGAGAACCTGAAGTTGCCCTGGAAGATGTATGCTTCACTTTAGGAAATTTGTGAGGTTTAGGCCTCTAGGTCAGAGGAATATTAACAAAGGTGTTCAGCCACAGAAAAGTTATAGAGAAGTTGAAGACAAAGCACGACAGTGTCTGAAGCAAGTCATGATAGACTCTAATATTAATATTTTTAGTTTCCTAAGCTGAAATGCTGTTCCACATAACATATTAGTAGCTAACCCTCAGTTCTGTGCCTTTGCACCCTCCACAATCAAAGTAAAGGCAAGTGTTTTGGTTAATACAACAAATGCTAATGTGTGAAAGACACTAAGGTTAATCCCTAACAGCTGAGTGGTGAGGCAAAGCCATGGGGAAGAAAAGGAAGGAAGCTCGAAACAGAGAGCTGGAGCATGAGTCTGTGAAATACAGGCAAGTCAGGCAGAAAGATGTGACCTTTTCATAAAGTGCTCGGGCTGAGTGCAGAGTGTGGGAGGGAAAGGGTGAGCAGTTGGTTCATGGAACACTTGTGCACTCAGACAGTGTTACAGCAAAACGTACAGAGCTGGGGCTCCTGGAGAGCCCGGAGAGTTTATGCCTTCCCCTGACTCAAATCTTTTCAGGTGCATCTGAAAGAAACCTTGTTGGAAAGGAATGGCCTAATGCAGATTAGTCACATTGTTCACTGCACCATGTGGAGACACTTGAGGGCAGTGATAAGAGAACTGAAACCCATTTTTGCATAAAATATAAGTACAGGTGTATAAATCTGCACATATCTGCTTCTCTGCAGTGTATTTCCCTCCTCCAAATACACCCTTTGCCACGCAAGGGAAGAGCTAGGAAAGAAGAGCCGCAGGTCTGGGTCAGAGAAGTTTGGTAACCCTGAATGGCAAACTCAAGTTTGATTCAGGAAAAGCAAATGTTTTTTAGAGATCCTTATGAATGGAGACTGAGTATTTTTAACAAAGCTAGCTCCAAACCTCAGGATAGAGGGAGTAATTTTATTAGCAGATCTGAGTAAAGACAATTGGTCAGATACTCAGTACTGCTCCAGATTCTTGAAACCAATTAATTCAATTTCCTAAGAATTCCTATCTTCAAAAGCTTCTGCATTATCCTTTTCTCTCATTAAACAGAGGACCTGAGTAGGGCTGGACTCTAGTCACCAGAACAGCCCTGACTAGAATTTTGTGCTAGTGAAGACTTTAATTAAGAGTCTTGAAAATTGTCTGGAAGCTCAGCAGCTCAGCAGATTCAGTGGATCTGGATGAGATAGCTGAGGTTACAACTAAAGCAGTTTTTAAAAATACCATGACTCTGCTCTGAATGACTCTGCCTCACAAAACAATGTACTTTCTGTAAAGTATTATGAAATGGATTTATGGTGGCTAATTGGCTATGTCAAAAATGTTATTTTAAACTGATCAAACCACCAGCTTTCAGAATTTTAGGGAGGTAAGAAACTGAGCACTGGTTCAACAATAGGTGTTGTGACATATAATAAACTTCAGTATTTTCAGAATTTAATGTAAAATGGTTTTACGTGTTTAGTTCTTCTATCTCATGTTGAAGAAGTGCAGAAACTGTGATTATAGAGATAGTTGTGTGTCCTATACTGGCATTTTAATGTTTACTTACCCAGCTGGCACAGAAGGGAAGTAATTGTAGTCACAAATTAGTCCCACAATCACATGTCTAAAGATTTCTAAAATTTGGCTGTGACTGACTGTCCAAANCAGTCTCCTGCCTTTATTTTCAAATGAGCAAAAGCAATGAAAACCTTCATTTGAACTTGCAGGCAGGCTCCGACCACTGAGCTCTAGCAGTGAAAAGAGGTCTTAAAACAAAGAGCAAGAGGAACAGAACTCCAGCAGAACTGCAGTTTTGGATGTGACCTGCTCAGCAGTTTGCTGCTGTGACTCACAGCACTGATATTTTATTCACATGAAACACTAAGGGCCTGATTCTTCACTCAGAGCCATTCAGGTTAGAAACTGCTGTGGCTTAAAATCAGTGCAATTTTGTGAAAAGCAAACCAAGCTCTTAGAGCACCATCCAGCACAGTGGAGTGATGAATTATATAACATTAACAAATCTTCTAACTCTTTGGTAAATGAGAATTTGATGAGAAAGCCTCCAAAGGCTTGGCAACTCAGATAAGTACCACAAAGCCAGCATGTTTATTCGCAGATTATCTGAATTATTCAAACCTCTTGGGTTTTCAAAATTGAGCTGGAAGTCTTGCACAGACAGACTTTGCCAATTGTGTGTACAGTAATGAGAAAAAAATATTCCCAGAGAAATTTCCCATGACTAAATAAGCCGGGTAACAACAGCAATTTTTTTTCTCTACATGAAGTGATCTTGTCATTCAAGTAGAACTGTGGTGAAAATGCTCCTGAAACAGCTCCTTAGGGTAGTCCAGAGGCAGCTAATGACCTTTCCTCACAAGTGAGGAAAACGTTCTTACAATTAGGAAAAACTATTGAAGGGGGCATCCATTCTCACAATAAGAGTTACAACAGCCCACCCTGACGTGGAGAGGAGCAGCAGTGAAGTGCAGACATGGAAGAGCTGCAGTCCTTCTCTACTCCTGCACAGCGCTGATTGTGGCACTACAGGGCTGAGCCCTGAATAATCTGGTTGATCCCTAAATAATCTACTGCATCCTGCTTGGAGCAGAATTAATTATGACAGCTAGCACACATGGCTGACTCGAATGAGCAGGTTTGACTCTAAGGTTTCAAGAATATGAAGATGATTGCAACCAGTAAAGGGCATTTTTGATGCCTAAGAGAGAGACTCAATATCTCCCAAAGGCTGCTCCTGCATTTTCTACCACTACAACTCTTGATTGCTTTTAATAGGAAGAATAAGGTGCAAAGTCTTGCTTGAAATCTTTTCACCTTCTTGTCAAGCTTCTATAACAGCAACTGCTTTTCTTTGCACCTGTGAAGTACTCCGGAGTAACTTCAATCTTGGTCAGAAAAAGTTTAAGAACAGAGAATGTATTCAATTTCTTTTTTCCAAATATCTTTTACAGTCTACAGCTGTGGGGTGGTTTGGGGGTTTTGATTGTTTGTGAGTTTTATTAAGAGAATAGGATTGAAAGTGATGAAACTGTGATTTTAATAAAAAACTTATTTGAACAGCTGAAGCCTGATAATAACAGATATCTATATTATCACCAATAATAATTCTCTAGTAAAGGAAAAATGTATTTGTTTGTTAAGAACCCACAAAGATCAATTTTCCTGCTTTAGGTCATAAATCAGAGCATTTTGTTGATGCTCAGCTCTGAATTAGGTTTTAGGTTACATGACAAAGGGGTCTGACCTGCAATTGTCACTTCTCTGATTTCAGGAATTTCTGAATTTAAACAATTATTTTGCTCCATTTTAAAATGAAGCACAGAGGGAGCAATGGAGACTGAATGCAGAGAACATACATAATACATAACTGTATTTCTTTGTACAAGAAGGTAAATATTAGTGGTAATAAACAGATGTGGGAAGTTCTCAGTTCTTTCCAGCAAACTAAAATTTCATTTTCCACAACTGCTTACCATGGTAAGTTTATTTAGTTTTGAAATACTTATCGGAGAGGAAAGGAAACCTATGAATCTAATTCTTAATTTTGCATGGATGTTCCATGACTGACCTTCCTGGACAGAGAATCCAGACTGAGGAACTGATGGTTCGTGGGGGGCTTCAATTTTCAATAAAACCATAAAAGGAGGTCACTGAGGCACAAGGTCAAAAGAATGTCTAGACATATTACAGGCAAGAATGATTGTTTTCATAAGAGAAGGGTTTCTCAAGCAATAAGCCTTCTGACGAAAAGATAATACTAATCAATGTGTTGTATCTAATAAGGTCCAATAAAAAAAATCTGTTGCATTTCTTGTTTATTGTTCAACACAAACTGCACTTATGAACCTACTGATTCAATAGAAATTATCAAGTGTCTCCAATAAACCAGGATCAGTGGGATCCCAGGACTATGTGAAACCTCACTGATGCAACATCCGTGATTACTTTCCAACAGTAGGTTCACTTTCAAATGCCTTCTGCAGCATTAAGGCAATTTATAATGTGCTTCTTATTACTTAAAACTCTGCAATGGGGAATTTATCACAAATATTTCTCCACTCTTATGAGTTTTGTGAATGGTGCCTGTACCCAAACCCTTTACAATTCTAGGACACTGCTCACTTCCTCTGCAAGTAGTTGCTAAATTTGCGTATCTCTAGATTTAGCCTGATTTTAAATATCCCTATATCAGGCATTAATCCAATATTTGATATGTTGATTCAAGTTTGATACTATTTTATTTGTAAACTAATAAAAACTCCACTTGCTAGTTCTTTCTTATACTGTGGAATATTTCTTGAGCAGGTTTTTCTTTTACTAAGAAGAAAAAATCCTAAATCTGCTCAAGTACACAGCAAAATTTCTGTTGTCACTGGCACGGTGGAGTTGATCCTATCAGATGTAACCAGCCCTGGGATTTGGCTCTTCAGGGAAGTAGTGGGTTGAATTTGTGAGAAATGGCTCACTCTCTGATATGAGATAAAATATGTGTCTTATTTGTGAAACTTCCTTGTCAATTTACATCGTGTTGTAGCTGTAGTAAGGAGGAGTCTTAGCATGAAAACATGTATTACTGAACACCAGCAGAGCTTTCCAGAGCACCATAAAAGCTGAGTCACAAAACTAATGAGCTGTGCTAATGGCACATTAGGCATTTGTGAAAATATGATTTAGAAAAAGCTCTGTATTTTTACTTCATTCCTTCAGAGAAACAACATCCCTCTCGATACTGGAATGCTGATATAATTTATATTGCAATGAATCATGTCCTAAAATATTTGTGTGCCATCTCAAGTTTCAGAAAAAAATTGTAAGCTGTAAAACCCATCCAATATGACTTCCTTGTACTAATGAGGTCAACAGAATAGGTTATGTGCATCACAATGCTGTAATGGAAGAAGTATGTGGGTATTTGTAATATTTCCAATAATGCATATATTATAGAAAATTCATTATTCATACACTTTTCTCCCACATGTACCTGAAAGTGGAATGGTTCTTTTTGCCTTGAGAATTGTTAAAATGGCATGTTCTGTTCCCAGCCCTCTTGCCAAGCATACAGTCAGTCAATCTCATGGCACCTTGGCTTGGTGGATAACTCACTTCCTTTAACTCTGGGGGTTTTCTTCCTTTTTTTCTAGATACTTGAATAGAAATTAGTGATGTCCACACTCTGTTTCTCTGCAGACTAATTTTTCAGATTAAATCTACAGAACTGGCTGTTAGTCATGACCCTTCCACAGTAGTTCTAGGAGTGAAGGAAGTTTGGTGTTGAAAGAATCATGGAATTGCAGAATCTCCTGAGCTGGAAGGGACCCACAGGGATCATCAGAGTCCAATACCTGGCCCTGCAGGGCAGCCAGGGATAAATAAGGATGGCAACACAGCCAGCTTTCCCACTAGGATCTCTCTGCTGGTTAAGCCAGTTGTGGGCTGTGAAGTAGCATTGCAGGAAGAAAAGTCCACACATAAAATCCCACTTTTAGGAGTAGCATTCAGTACTTACCTTCACATTTAGAATTGAAACTGTGGTTCAGGATTAACTCAAATGCTACAGTCTACCGAGGAATGCTACTTTTGCTTTCAATGTCTGAAAGAGGTGGTGGTGAATTATTGCTCCTTCTGCATCAAATGGTATTATCATATAAATAAAATTCTGCTGCATTTTTTATTCATTAATAGATGGGTCTGCATAAATTTTAAGTTTCTGGACTCTTTGTGGGAAGCACCACCCTGATCTGCAACTACTTATAAGTAAAACACTAATTTTGTAAATAATTTCAAGCTGATTGTCTTTTTTTTCCCAAATATTTAAAATTTTGAGCTTGGGGCTAGCTAAAATGACTTTTTGTTTATTTTTAATTTTAGACAAGGAATAATGAGCTTTTCGTACAGCCTTATTAATGGTCCTTCAGGAAGCTCAGTATCCCAGATAAGCTTCCTACAAGATTTTGTATTTCTGTAGCTTTTATCCGTGATACAGTGAGCAGGATTTGGTTCCAGGAGAGCCAGCAGGGCTTTCACCTGGCTACTGCTACTTGGGGAAGAGAAAATTGTGAAGAGGCAATGAGGTCAACGTTGCTGTCAGCACAGTATTGTTGACAGGTCACTGGATGAATCCCATAATCCAAAATGGATACATTTTTGAATCAACAGTTTTCAGCCATTCGTTATTGTACCACTACAAGTAAAAGCTTTCCGGTTTCTGTTCCATTAAATAAAGACTAATGTGACAGAGGATTACCAGAAAAGAAGCTTACAGAAACATACTTGGCCTCTCCAGCTCAACAAATGTCCTGTTTAACAACCCACCCACCCCCATGCCCATAACAGTCAGAAATAAGCTGGGTGCAGCTTCCCAGGGGAAGGTTTTGAGCTACCCCAGTAAAATTGCAGAGACAGAAAAGGGATCAACTCTAAAACAAGGGAAACACCAAAGGACACGTGGAACAGTTTTCTTTTCTGAGAGCACTGCAATCCCAACCATTGCAAGAACGCATTCTTAAAAGGCAGGGTAGCAGTCACAGCTGCCAAACACTTTGATTTGAAAGAGCAGCTTCAACAAAATGTTATGCTTGAGCAGCTGTCAACATGGAGGGACTGGGAGTGGGGTAGAGATGCTGGTGTCAGAGGAACCAGGCTGGTTTGAGGAGAGAGCCTTGACGAGCACCAGGGCTGCCCTCCCACTGCCCTTGGGAGATCTCTCTGTGCTGTGTGCGAGCAGATGAGGCAAGAACTGCAAATCAGGGATTGCCCTGCAGGAAACAAAGAGCTGTGCAGAATACAAGGCACAGGGGAGACTGCAGCAAGCAGCAGTACAGAACAGGAAACAGGGAATGACTCGCAGGTTCTCTGTACAGGGTGTGCTTCAGGCCTTTCAAACCAAAGATGATTTGTTGCTGCAGTGTGTGGGTTAGACCCCTTGCACCATTCTTCAGAAAAGAAAGATGTTTTCATTAAATCATAAGGCATTACCAAGGCTTTTCTCTTCTTTTAATAACTGTTTGCCCCACCAAAGCATAAAACTCTTTTCACCCCCTACATATCATTCAGTGTGAAGCAGCTTTTACAGCAACATCAATAATGAACATTAAGATGGGATAAAGGTATTGTAGCTCATCACTGGTTCTTGAATGAGACCAGCAGGATTTTAAGCAGTCTGGGTGATTGATGCTTTGTCAGAGACTTTTGCCTAAGGATGCTGTAAGACAACAGAGACAGGAGCTGTGCTATCCTAACACCAGACACAAGCAAATATGAAAGAGCTCGTTAAGCACTCAGGTCTTGGCTCTTCTTGGCTCTTGACATTACACAGTTCTCGTAACCATAGCTGCAAATCAGGTTATAGCAACACCAATTCTTTGGGGAAAACAAAACAGAAAACAAAATGAAACAAACTCAACACAAAACACACAATTTTAAACATATATAAAATTATTAATTGCATAGGTAATGTGAATTCTGCTAGCAATGTTAGAAGTTGTTGGAACAAGCACAGTGTCCCAGGAATATCACATATTCCACTCTTGGCTTCCTCTAAAGCCCCCATTTGACCAGTGCCTTCTGCTGTCACTTGTTGAGGACTTGCTTTTTGGAAAATGCCTGAACTTAAGAAGGTTTTGTAAGAATAAATCCATGTTCTGTGCTGAAGCACTGCTAGTAAGACTGTCCTCTATCTAAAATTTTATATATCACAACTAGTCTGCCTAAACCAAACTGCTATCTCCTGCACTTTACAATAAAATAGAGAGATTAAACACCCTGCTGGGCATTCAGCTTCCCCCTGCTGTTTGCATGCCCTCGTTTGACCCTCCCTGGGACTGGAAGTGTAAACCACTCCTTTATCAGGGAAGGGAAGGGAAGGGAAGGGAAGGGAAGGGAAGGGAAGGGAAGGGAAGGGAAGGGAAGGGAAGGGAAGGGAAAAACTTTCTATTCCTGTCAAGTTATTGACCAATTTCTATCATACCAATGAAAATTATGAGTTTTAAACAAACAACCTAAAAATGTGCTTAATAAAGTGAATCACTTTCTCACCAAGGTAACAGTCCCTGTGCGTGACCTCGTAGCCTCACTGAGCGAGACAGACAATCTGTTTTATCTGAGTGGCTCACTCTTTCTGCTAACTTCCCTCTGTTTCCACCCACATAATTTATTTTTTAACGAAGAAAATAATTTCCATTTTAAAGTTATCAGACTTGCTTTTCACATGACCCATTTTTCATGCATAAGAGTTTCTAAATCAGAACCACAACTCTCTGCATCTCAGAAAATAACAGACTCCTTCTTTCTCTCAGGTAAAATACTGATTCTCGTTTTCCTTTTCTCACATATTATTTAACCATTTTGCTGGCCCTGTGCTTGTTTCTTCAGCAATTCAACATCATTACTCTAGCTCCTTCCAGTGGTAAATCATAATGTTTAACAAGAATAGAATAGAGCTTTTAATATATCTTTGATCCGTTTGCTCTATAGCAGCCAAATGTGTGTCATTTAAAGCAAGACTTTCTGCTTGTCCTCCTTGCATCAAAGATAAAGGATAAATGAAGCTCAAAGGTACAGCTCAGCTTCATCCACAATTCCAGCACTTTTTTGGGAAGAAGGTAACACTGCCATTTAATCTCAAAGCCTTTGACTTTTTTGTGTGTGCTCTGATACTGCGAGGGTAAGAGCACAAGCAGGGTAACAGCAAATCTGTGTGTCAGGCTAAATAGAGCCTGCCTAATTCAATATGGGGACAAGCAACTTGAAATAAATTCATGGTCCACAGTTCTGATAATTATATGCTTTTTGAAATATTGTTGCAAATAAAGGGATAGAAAAGCAATCAATATGTAAGTATCAGGAGAAGATACTTCTTTAATATTGCCTCATTTACATTCATATATATTTGAGAAACCCTGTGTGAATTGAAAAGTGAAGTCTGAACTCATCTGTGACAATTCAGAATTTAAAAAATGAGAAACAAATCCCAAACAAACATACAAAACCAAAACCAACCAGTAAAGTTCCAAATACAATATATGAGTTATAAATGCTAAAAAACTGCTTATGAAGGGAAGTCTGGGAACACATTGTGGGAGAAATTTGCAGTACTGGAATTTGGAATACTGACTTTGATTACAGTCCTGAAAATTATTAAAGTAAGATAAATTTGTTAAAGGAGTCAAATCAGAAAGTGAAGAAACAAATCATTAAAGAGCTGTAGGCACATTAACAAAATCCAGCAGTTCTGCAATCACAGCCATAAACTATCAGCAGAGAATATTTGTGATCATTTATTTGATTATAAAGTACCTAAGAGTGTTCAGCAGGTCAGATTTCTCAGCCAGCTGAATTTTCTAATAGCTCTTCTCAATCAAGGGATTGTGCTGCACAGCGGAACACTGAGCCCAGGCACGATGATGATGGAGGTCACTGACCTGTCTATTTAAATAAAAGTACCATGCTCAGCAGCTCTAGAAATGCTACTTCCTACAGGTTTCTATTCAAAATCTTCGCTTTTGTTGTTAACATACAAATTTAGGTCCTTGCCATTAGGTGCCATGGCACAATAAACTAGAGTTGAGCAAATATGTAACAAATCATTAGTCTGAACAGTAATTTGACCTCTGCACAATTCAGAACCCAATTTTTCATAAGATTATGCATGGGTTTAAGTCTGTCTACATGTGGAATGCTATTGCAATTAATCACCAGGAGCAAGTTGCTCAAGGGAATCAGGGAAAGAACATTTACACCATGTCTTATAATTAGTCGAATTTGTTTCTTACTAATCAGACACTACATAGCATTTTTGTATTAGTTACGTGTAAATTAAAAAGAGCTGGCTGTCCATTTTATTTCACCATTCCCATTTCTCTTCCATGAGGAAAATTTTTCTCAGTTAGCTCTCTGGTCTCTGCAAGCAGAGGTTACGATCAGAAATAACAATCCACACAAGGAATTTTAAATCCTCTGTTGTACTGAATGGCTTTGGGGGCAGATCCAAAGAAAGATGTAGACTTGTAAATGGGAGTCAAATATCTAAATTCCCCAAGAGTCCAAAATCATGGTCTTGGAAACTTGCTCAGCTGGTGCTAGAGAAGAATAAGCTCCAAAATTCCTCCCTCTTTGTTTTCAAATGTGAAGGTACAGCTTGAGCCCAGAGCTCAGCCTGCAGCTGCCCCTGACCACCTGCCCCAGGTGAGTTCCTCAGCAGTGTGGGGATGCAGAGGGAGGGCCCAGCCCACACAGACTGTGGGGGATACTTCAGACAGGAGCCTGGCTGCTCATTTACACAGAACAGCTGCTGAGGAATTGACAAAGCTGCACAGGTATGAGCCCATAACCGCTCTGCTCACCTCTCCCAGCTGCATTTCCAGTTTTTGTTGCTCTTCAGTCACTCTCCTCTCCTCGCCATCACAGCCATTTTTAATAGAACAAAAAATTGTCAAATTCCCTCTATACCAAGCAGAAACAAGTCTGGAGGCTACCTCTTATCAGGTTCTCAATTTGGTTCTCAGAGCTAAGAGTTGCATGGCTCTAGGCCTAAGATACTGGATCTTCCAAAAGTTTCCTGCGTACAGTTTTGAAGAGGTGCAATTTTCATCTTTGAAGCCTTAAAGAAGAGTTGGGGAGATAAAATCACTGGGTTGGGGAAAAGCAGAAACCACCAGGTTCCATCTGGTTCCTCACGCTCTGCTTCGCTGAAAAATCTGGCAGTAACATGTGAGGAGAGGGTGCTGAACAGCTTGAAAGGTCAGAGTGTGATTAATGGGATGATGAGTGGGCACCACGTGGTAATCCCCCTACATACCATCCAATCCAATTTGGACTATATCATGTTGTAGAAAAGATTTAAATAGTCTTTCAAGGCCAGAAGAAAAACATCATTGCATTCCTCCTCAATAAGATTATCTCAAAAGTAGATTTACCATGGAGAAAGGGTTTTAGTTACAAGTAGAAATCAGTTAAAATAAAACACTCCTCCACCCCAGTGCAAACTCATTTGAAGAGTTGTTTATTTGTGAGTTAAACTATTATTTTCAGACAAGGTGTTCCAATGAGGCAAGCTGAAATTTAGGAATTCTGTAATGGCAGAATACAAGCTGTTAAAAACTGGTTTCTCTACTAAATGCAGAACTTGTAGAGGAAATTGCAAAGAGGAGAACTCTACATGTATGATATTGTCAAAAACCTTAACTAATGAGCATTTTTTAGAAAAAAAAATTGGTCACAAAAAGGGTATTTGAAGAGCTTAAAGGGAAACTAGTTAGCACAACCAACTGGGGTGGAGGGAAATATATATTTAGGTACTTTTCTAAAACCACAGTCTGTTTTACTTCTGGCCTTGTTCTGCTCATGGACCATGTTAATTAGAGTGCTAGCAGTGGCCACAGCACCGTGCATGCATTTGGAACAAAACAGCAAGAGTGGGTTTGGACATTTAGTAACCATGTAGTAATCAGATTAATTTACCTGAAGAAACGTCCTGTGCATCTGTGGCGAAGTACAGAAGGCTTTTTTTCCCTTTTTTACACAGCAATTTACAATTCATTTTTGTCTGTGAAATTGTTCATAAGAAAAGAAAATACGTTTTGACATCTTCAAGAACATGATATTCAAGATGTATGCTACTGCTCCAAGAGATCTTGAGTATTGGTGAATTCAATAAGTTAGAGCCATATATTCCAGTTAGAGAAATAAGTTAGAGCCATATATTTCAGCAATATATGGAAGAAAAAGAAGGCTAGGTATAAAAGGAGCAAAAAAATCTGTTCACATGCTTACTCAGGTTCTTTTGGGGTTCTGATTTTATGACGGTTTTATTTTTTGTCAAAAAGTCCCAATGAAATTGTGAGCCTTACTTAGACTTGAACTTAGAGAAGTGGCTAAGTGATCTTTTGATCCAGATTTCAAATAAGATGTATTTCTTCATTATGAGCAAAACTAATTGCTGCTGTAAATTAAACTGCCACTTGTTTCCCTTCCCCTGCAGAACATTTATTTCTCAGTCCCTGTGAAATCCAGTTTTCCTTATTTCTTTTAACTCTGTTTTGCATCTTCCCTCATTATTCAATCAGCTTTCAATCCATGCCCTACAGAGAACGTGAGAACTTTCCAGCACTCCAGTGTCTAGTTAATGAAGCTCCATGAAGCTCGTTTATCATTTCTGTGCTTGTTGCCTTTGGTCAGCTGAATTTGAATATTTTGGTCTTCAATACATATTTGCTGTACATTGACACATCTTGCAAAGCTTAATCTTTCCCACTTAAAATGCACTTGAAGAAGAATAAATCCAGATGTCAAGAGCATAAAACAGTCTCCTTTCTCTTGCAGTTTTGTAAGAGCTAGATGCAGCAGTGGCAAACAGCAGACTATGGATTCCAAGAAGCACTGAAGTAGTCTGACCCCCTTTAGACCTTTAAAAAAAATCTGCTTGCTCTTGGCTTTTAAAATGGGTGAAACTGTTCCAGAGAGTATTCTGGTAAATATGCCAGTGTTACAGTCTTTTAAAGGATTTAACTATAGAGTTTTATTTTTTTTATGTATATATATATTTTTTTTTACACAGCTGGTCATGAAAGTCTCTGGAGTCATTTAAAATATGTCTTATACTTCATTCTTTGGCCAAAATATAAATAAATTTCTATATTTAAATTATCTATCAATGTTGACCAGTTGTCTATCTGGATTTGTTAGTGATTCCTTTAAAACTGTGCATACATACAAATTTTTTAAATGCAAATACAAATCCCTATATATCTATGTTTACATACATGCACACAGAGGAGGTTAAATATCCAGAGCGAAGTGTTGGAGTGGTGAATTTCTGCTTGTGGGTCACAACTCTGTGTTAGCTGCATTTGTCCAATTTGTATGTGCACTTTGTAGAAGGATTGAATGTACACTCAGTATTGTTCCATTTTCTGCTCTGCCAGACAAGCAGGTGGGAGCAAAGAAGGGAAAAAGTTCTTGGGAAACATCATGGGCAAACAGAAAGGGAGATGGTATTTTTATGAGATTACAGCCTTGCTGCTGCCTATGTGGCTCAGAAACAGCACCAGATAAATAGATGTGCAGCCACGAGAAGGACAAGATTCCCTAAATATTTATGAACCAGGATCAGCAATCTAATTTGTGGGCATGAAACGCAAGGAGGGGTTATAGGTCTTTGTCTGAAGCATCATGAGTGCTGATCATTAAGACTCTTCACCTGAATGCTGCAAAAAAACCACGTTGTGTGTCTCACTGAAACATCTTTTATTGCTGCCAGTGGTAAGCAGCCCTCAAGTGCTGCTTTCCAGAGTGGGCAGCATGACCTGGTGTGTCCTTTAGCACTCACAGAATGTGTCAGTGGGACATCATGTGCCGTGTCCCCTAATATTCCTTTTGGTGCTCCTGTATTATTGCTGAATTTGTATTTCTGGCTCAGTATTTCCTACCAAACAGAGTATAGAATATGTCTGGGTTGAATGAAATGGTAAATTTTCTTACATCCAAAAGATTACAATCTGAATGTTTTAATTGTAAAAATACTTCAGGCATAAGTAAGCATGCCTTTAACTAATATCAGTAATAAATAAAAAAAACCTAATAAGCTTAGAAATCCTGAAAAAAAACCCCACACTGAAAGTATAAGCAGTAATCCAGCTAATTAGCCTTCTTAAGGGCAGTTTCTGAATCAACCTACTAAAATACATATGGCAGCATGTAACTCAGTGATTGATTGATTTATTGATTTTTTTTAGCCATGTTAATGGAAAGCAAATATATTTTGGCAGTTCTGTGTGGTGTAACACATTGTTTTTTCTTTTGGATTGTCAAAGTTATTATTTAATTACATAAATAACATTGCTAATTTCTTACAATAACATATAATAGAAACCCAGCGTGAAACTAAACTGTGCTTAAATGTATATCTGATTTTTATAATTTGGGCATCTAGATTACTAAATGGGAATTCTAATTCTATTACAATTAATTGATTTGGAACTGGTAGATTTGTATCTGTATAATAGAAGGATAATCATGACTTTTATGGTGAACATTGCAAAGTTAGTGATGATGAACTGGGTCTTCTCTTTCCTTTTTGACATAAAGTTGTAGAATCTGACTGGTCTCATCCTGCAGATGGTAACTAATGGAGGAGTAAAAATTTTTACTCAGTAAACAAGTGGTGACAACCAATTTGCACAGCAGTATCCTTGCCTTGACTCATTAGGGTATTGTCACAGGATTGAAAATGATCAATTATGTAATGGGGCAAGGTATTGCTTACAGCGCAGCCATAGCTGATCCTGTGCACAGCCTTAATGCCAGCAGAGACGCATCCAGCTCTGTGTCATAGCTGGCATTTTTCATGAGGCTTCTCTGCTTATAACTTTCTCATTGGCTATAAACTCACTCTAAACTTTACAAAAAAACTACCCACACAGTAGTAAGGTTTGGGGTTTTTTTTCTTTCCCTTATAGATGTCATTTAATGAGCTTTGCTAGATACAATTTTCTGATTAAAACAAAGCTGATTAAAAAGTAAATTAAAAGTAAACTCTCAATGGTTGTTTTATATTATAATGTTTTCAATCACAGAAGTGGTATTAGTTGGACACATGTTTGCACTGCACTCTCCTGCCTGCCACAATCCCAGTGTTTCCCATCCCGTGCACCACCGAGGCCCTCAGCTGATCTGTACAACATTGAACCTGGGCTGTGATAACGAGATTCACACGTGAACATTGTTAAACCTGCAGCCTGCTTCAAATTACAGTCTCTAATTTTTGTTCTGGGAAATCAGTATTCTTAATCAGCAGGGTTCCAGGTGCTTCCATTGTGCTTTGATTTCAGAGAATGGTATCAAAGCTGCTGTTTAATATTTTTTAAAACCTAAGGTTTGAGGAAGGTAAATTACCTTTAATCTCCATAGACTGTCACTTAAGACTTATAATTTGTTTGTCTTTTTTAACCATTAAAAAGCAGCTGAAACAGCTGCACTCTTTTTCGTGGCTCTGTATTCTCCAAATCACTACCAGTGCTTTAAAAGAGTCCACACACTGTGAGAAAACCTTGCTTGTCAGAATTAATTGTTGCCATGCCAGTCACTGGCAGTGAGTTGCAGAGCTGCTTGTTGTGCAGCAGGACACCTCTATCAGAAACGCAGTGCTGTGCACACTGAGATCGTGGTGTGACCCAGCTAAACCCATGCCAGAGTGTGCAAACGCAGGTGTGCAGCACCAGGAGCCCCCTCTTCACTCAGGCAGTCCCTGTTTGTGTCCCTGAACTCA
Source organism: Bombycilla garrulus (assembly GCA_013400315.1). Classification (NCBI taxonomy): domain Eukaryota; kingdom Metazoa; phylum Chordata; class Aves; order Passeriformes; family Bombycillidae; genus Bombycilla; species Bombycilla garrulus. The sequence continues at coordinate 411,803 of VXBU01004044.1, forward strand.
GGGACAGCTCCCTGTGCGGCCAGAGCCCGGCTGGGGGCTCTGACTCCATCCAGCGCTCTTCATTCACTGGAGCCCTGTCACACCGTGAGCTGCTCTTTAGGAAAAAAACTGCCTGAAAACAGCTGACTGAACTGTGCTTTTCAAAGAGACATTTCTCTAACTAAGCACTTGATCTCGCCTTAAGCTTGCTAGAACAAGCAAACAAAAAATATCTGACAATCTAGCGTGGAAATTAAAATCAAACTCCTGGTAGGTCTACTAGACAGCAGCTCGATGTAACATCTCAGTGCTCGATACAATCATCTTGTCTGTATCTGAGTTTGATTTCTGCAGCACATCAGCTCCCTCCCTATCTCTATCTGCCGTGCAATGTCCTTGTCATGGCTGGGACAGGCACTGAGGCCACACACACCTGCAAGAGCAGCCTTTGGAAAGTTGCCTTTGAACTCTCGTTTTACAGTCTTCTCTTCCCTCTTCTAGAAGAAGCTAAGTCAGAAAGGAAAATATTTTTCTGCCCTTATGAGCTGTCTGCCCCAGCCAGGCTATGAGGAGGCTGCAGGGAAAACTCTGTTCACCTGCCCGCTAAAACCAACACTGCAAACCAAATCTTCCTCTTTAGAGTTCTCGTAATTTTCCTTTACCATCAAAGCTAATATTAGGTATGCGTCATATTCTGTATTTATGTCATAACATAGCAAGTGTAAAGACACTGAACCTCTCCTTCCCTGGCTTATAGTCAGTATAATCCTTAAATTAAAAAAAAAAAGAAAGAAAATAATATATTCCTGGATCAGCCCTGTAGACTTTTTGACATACAGGCACTTTTTTTTAAAACTCTTGTTTTTTCCAGAAGTCCTTACTGAGTGCATCTTATGGTGGAGGTTAAGAAAAATGAGCTTTCAAAAGGCAACTCTTTCTATGCATTTACAGCTCCTAGGCTTTGTTCTTGCTAAGGAAGAGGAGGAATATAGGAGACTAAGGGGAGAACTGGATGAATGCTGGTTTTTCCCTGTGAATTTCAATGTCACAGCCCAGAGGATCCCCAGCAGTGTGGGCTGTGGTAGGAAAGGTGGATATTCAGCTGAGGCAGTGACTCAGAGAGGAGGTGCAGAGGAGCCCCAGGACCAGCTCACTCTGTGCCCTTCTCCCTTTGCCATTGTGTTTGACATTTTTGAGGCTGAGGTCTGTTACAGTCGAGAGGTTTACAGCAGCAGGGCTGCACACAGGAAATCTTATGACAATATAAAAAAGACATTCTGAAGGAAATGAGTGAGGTATTAAAACAGCCAGGTTTGGGAGCTTTTTGTTAGGTAGTTGCAATAAATTATTCTTTTGTGATACAGTCAAACGAAATATGTACACAGAATTCTTAGAACTTCCAAATATAAACAAATCATTATACTTTCCTTTAACTTAGAATGAAAAACCTGTCAGGATGGCTTTTGATGAGTACAATTGCACAATGCGACTACCAGACACTACTGAAGTTTCATATACATTTTTACCTTATTTTACTAATTTGAAGCTTTGACTCCTCTGTCACTTCCTCACAAATGAAAGCATTAAAAATAGGCTACATCTTGCATGTAGCTTTTTTTTATACATGTATATATTTTTTTTCTTTTTTTGTTTTTTGCAAGGGAACTGTACCATCTTTATGAATAACCTTTTTAGTACAGGAAATATTCTCAGTACTCAGAGGTAACAAAGAGAGTGTCATTCCAGTAATTATGTGCTGTTTGCTGCAATTATAGCCCTCAACCTGTAATTCAATCTGTGTGGGCAGACCATACGTCCATGTGAAACTCCATTGGCTTAATGGGTTTTATACTGTTATCAAGACCAATTTGCATGTCTTAGATTATAAAGTCAGGCTAATGTGCATATCCCATAAGCATTTAAGGACACATTCCTAAACTGACAAGCACAGAAATGGCACTAACATGAGTAATAAGTCTGTGTTTATCAGCTGCACATTTGCTCAGCGGTACTGAAATTGTGGAGCTCATTGCCACAGGTTGTTGTGGAGGCAGAGAGGATAAATTAGGGTTTAATTTCAGAGAGGGACAGTCCATCAGGGCTGTAAAGCCTTGGAATCAGGCTTTAGAAGGACATCTCTAGCCAGTTATTTTGTGTTTCGGAAATCCACTCTCCAGTCCTCATGTGAATACCTTCAAGTTTCAGCCGCAGTGAAAGGAAAATTATCAGCCTTTAGGAAGAAAACTGGGATACAGAAACTGAAAGCAGCTTGTAGGGAAGGATAGCAAGATATGAAAATAACGGAGATGGGGGAAATTCAAAAATCTGAAATTGTAAATTAAAGAGCACAGTAGAAATGCAGTATTAGACTTGGTGGGGGTTGTCTTGTCTTTATGGTTTTTCATTGAAAGAGTACTAGAAAAGAAGTGTGGGAAAGCTTGCTTTATGAATGGTAGTCTATGTTTAATTTTCAAAATTACAAGTCTTTTTTTCCAGAGGTCTCAAAAATTCCTCTGCTGAGAGCTTATCACCTGAAAAGAAAATAAGAATCTGTGACTTAGTAAGCACCTGGGCTGTATTGTTGAGCACCTGTTTGAAATCAAAAGATGCTTAGTATTATTTGTAGAACTATTTGTACTTTACCATGTGCTTGGAAGCTGTAATCATGAGGATGTAGTAAACAGCAAAGTTCATGTGTACTTACATAGTATATCCCAAAAAGCCAATGTACACCTGCAAAATGGAAAAAATGTTTATTGTTTTATGTGCCAGGAAGGAGCTGCTAAAATATTTAGTGTTTTATTTGTTCTTGTGTAATAATGTGTTCTAAAGTAAAATGTGAATGACATCAGCCAAAACAGTTATTACAGAGCCTACAGGCACAGTTCTGAATTGAGAGATTGTACAGAACCATCAACAGCTTGCTAAAGCCTGACTGCAGACTGTCATTATCTGAGGCTGAAATTCTGGATCTGTCACTATTTATCATCCATCATTTATCACACAGAAGAGGTGACTTGTGCACTGCTTGGTTAAAGACCTGAGTCACTGTTTCTGCAGCAGCTGTGTATCCCCAGGTCAGCCCTGCCATCACCACCCCAAGCCACTGCTCCTCTTTGCCTGCTCCAAGATGCTTTACTTCGGCAGAGTTTGCATTGTTGGTAAAGTAGGAAGGAAAGTTAAGCCCAGAAATGGAGCATTGTGTTTGAGGATGCAGAGCAAAGTAATAGCAGGGCTGGAAATGGAATCTCACAATTCTGATTCAAAGGCAGATACTGAAAGGACTTAAACATCTTTTCATAAAAAAAAAAAGCCTAAGACAAAGTTGGAAATTAAATGGCTTTCCATTGTTAAATTTAATTTTAATTTAAACTTGCAGTTTAAATATCTCTAGATTTTTTTTCCTTAATCTTTTTCTCTTGTTCCTTTTTACTTCATCTACTTGGACCTTTCTGAAAAATGTAACAATTTTTAAGAGAAGCCTACAAGCTTTTTTAATCACATTCTGTTTTTAGGAAAAGTAAAGAATGACCCAATTCTCTACTTTTCAGGATTAATAACTACTTTATTGCTATTATATTTAAATTATTAGCTCTGACTCTTAATGGAGTGTTAGACATGAAGTAAAAGATGTGTCTGAAATGACTAAGATTAAATTCTTCCTTTTCCTGCCACCCACTGTTGATGCAGACATAATGTTTTTGGAAGCAAGAAGACAGGAAATACTTATGCTAAGCATGAAAAGTAAAAAAAAAACAAACCACTATTTACTTTGAACACCTAAGAATCCGTTCTTAAGCAGCAGATTTTTTTCCAGTCCCATTCTAATTAATTTTGTTATAAACATATCAGAAATACTTCTTCCTCTGCATGATATCACAAAACTGCTTGATTTCCTTTTGCTGATTTTTTTATGTCACTTTGGAAAAATAGGTTAGCTGTGGGATGCCTATACTGAAGTGCATAAGTGATCTGCTTCAGTCCCACAAATCTATTTGTACTAAAATTAAGAGCAAATAACTTAAACTGTGCCGTGAAGAAAATATAATAAACTATTTTTATATATTCACTTAAGCTTTCTTTTTCCTAATATAGTCTGATCTTCAGATTCTTATTTTATGATGCAGAGGGCCCTATTATGTGCAGCTCATTAAAACATTTACACATCCCCTAAACCCTCTCATATTCAAAGTAATCATCTCAGAAGAATGTAAGCACTTTTCATGGCAATGTTTGGCCTCTGAAGGTTTTATGAAGTGCAAGGAATGTACTAATTTACCTTAATCTTATAGACTACATAAGCCCCTTTAAAATTAAATTGGTCAGTAAAATAGGTTGGTGCAAAGTACAAGATCAAAAAGGGGACCCATTAAAATCTATCCATTTCAGCAATGGGATGAGACAAAAATGTAATGCAGTTCCATCAGGATTTGAAATCAACATTCTGATTGAATTGGCATTTCTTTGCACTGGCAATCCATGGCTCCCAGCCCTCATAAACACACAGCAAAGCTAAAAGTATATTTTACTTTCAGATTCTTGATCCAGGGAATTAGTGACCAGCTTGAAGGTGCAGTGGTAGGGAGATGATAGAGGTGTTCATGTGAGCAGGGTGAGGCAGGATAAGGTAGAAGGAAGCCAGGGAGTTTCTGAGGGAAGGTGAAAGAAAAGTTGAAGTTTGAATATCCCCAGGAGTTATAATGACCCTAATGAATTATTAGCATCCAAGCCCTGCCCTCCTCCTCAATTGACATAACATTTCACATAACCAAAATGTAAGAATTCTTTATTATTTCATTATATCAATATTCTGATCTAACAGTACTGGTTAATGTGTTTATTTTTACATAATTTTACACTAAAAAGGTAAAGTTGCAGATAAACTCAGTCTCTTCCATAAGGAGCTGATGGGCTAAAAGGGAACTGGGCCCAAGAGCACAGGAGAAGGGGCTGAAGTGGTTTCTTAAACCACCCAGCAGAGCAGTGCAGGTGGAGCCCAGCCTCCCTGGCCCTCACTTGGGCTGCCAGAGCCATGGGCAGTGCTGCTGCAGCAAGCCCAAGCAAGGCTGATGAAGTGGCTTCCTAACGAGACAAGACATTTGATTAGAATTTATATAAAAGAGAAAAAAATACCAGCCAAAAATCAGAGGATTGCACACTTGTATTTCTCTATCAGCAGCTGATTTCAAGCTCCACTGAGACTAAAGAAGGAACAAAGCTATTTCAAACAGCTGCTTTTCAAACAACTAAATTTATTTCCTGATCAGAGCCGAATTCTAAAGCTCTTAAAGCATCAACTTCCATCTGAAAATGAGGGTAGGAGCAGCCAAGAAATTAAATGATTTCCTACCAGACCATTTTTATTAGCAGCGTGCCTCCCCACTGGCAATACAACTCACAAGCCTGGAGCAATTCACTTTCAGCCTGTAATGGGTTCCTTCCATGGCCTTCGCTCAGAACAGCCAAGAGCAGCAGAAGGAGCTTGTGCCTGACCTTTTCTCCTAATAGGAAAGAGATGAAGCTCCAGCAGTGGTTTCTTGCAGCAGTTTTACAACACACTGCTCATTACATATGGCAGCTGACCTATAGATCGAATAGGTCAGCGTTTCAGGCAGCCTGTCTTCAGCCTTCCAAAATGTCCCATCAGCTCTCCTTGTCATCTCTTGTTCTGCTTTGTTTCTGCTGCTGTAGCTCTGTGTTTTGCTGCAGACGTGCTGAGGTGTTCTCTTGTGACACCTTTCTCTGGTGTTTAGAGAACTCCTTTCTCCTTTGCAATGTTGTCACCCCAAATTCCCTCCCTTTGCTGGTTTCACTTTCACCGCCAGTTAGGGAAGATGTTCTTCCCTGTTCTTGGAGATGGTGGGCTACTCCTGTGGGAATACTGGTGCTGTAGGTCCATGCTGGAGAGGAAGGACAGGACCTCTGGATCAGGCAGAGATCGAGCATTCACTTGCCTGCTTTGTTTGGGGCAGTATGCAGGGAGTGAGGAGGGGATGAGGAGATAGGAGACATTTTTCAGCATGAGACTGAAACCTTTGGGAGTTTCTTCAACATTTTAATCTGCCTTGGTGATACTCTTATTTTACCAAGCAGAGATTTGGTGAAATCCTTGTACTCATTTTTGACTGGAGTACGATGTCTGCTGGAACAGCCCGGTGGAATGAAGGCGGAGCTGGGAAATTCACACTGGCACCTCTAACCTGTCTGCCTAGGGACAGAGCAAGGAGGCTTCCAGGCTTCCTCAGCTCCATTTCCCAAGTCTCTGGACTTTACGCCTCGGTTCCAAGAGGCCTGAGAGCTGAGGTTTTGTCTGTAAATTAAAATACCTCCTGTTTCAGGACCCCCGAGGGGGCGGGGGGCGGGGGTCTCTCTCTGCTGGAATAGTGTCTGTACAGCAAAAACTTGCCCCAGTCTGATGGGATAGTAAAGTCAGAATTTCAGAATGTTTTGATGAAATATCTGTCATTCCTTCCCAAAGAGAAGACAGAGAGTGGAAGTCATCAATTAATTTAGCTGGAGCATGTAAGTGTGAGTGAAGCAGCAAAGGGGGAAGAATGTTCAGTTTTATGAAGAATGTTTTCTTTGTCTCATCTAGGGCACCTCAGAGCTCCATTATCTGGAATGCTTTGAGTAAATACAATGCAACTTGAGTATCCCAATTTTTTTGTCTTTTCCTCATGTCTATGGGCACAATTAGAGTACAGGATATATTACATTGCTGTGACTGAAACTTTTGGGCTTATCAGAGTTTCCAAACCTCCATGCATGCCCATGTGAGCAGAGAGTTATCACACTACACTGCTTTCTTTTTAAACAGGCCTAGTAGAAAATTGTCTCCAGCCAGCAAACACAAGCACAGATGGGAACTTGGCCTGCAGCCACTTTATTGACCTGAAAGGAAGGTGCTTTTCAAAGCTTAACTGGAACTGTTTAAATAGCAGTGCTGTAAGCAAGAAGAAACCTTCTTTCCCCCCCTTTTTCCCCTCCTTTAAAAAACAAGGCAATCCAGTGTCCAAAGCTGTTAATATTGAGGCAAAATAGGAAAGTCAGGAGCTTTAGGGAGCATACGGTCAAACTTGTGTTCACATTTATAGCGTTTCCCATCTCTGCTTTTCTGATCAAATCTGTAACTATAAGCACAGAGCTGACAGAAGTCAGATCTTCAGCAAGTCTGTCACAGAAAAATTTCACTCCCCACATCAGGGCTGTAAGCAGATATGCAGTCCCTTGGCTTGTCTTTTCCACGCCTCTGCATGATGCAGAAGCAGCAAGGAGGGATGAAAGATCTAGAAGAAGTAAAGGAGGGCAGATGTCTCCCAGGCAGAATCTTCGTTTTCCCAGCTCTTCATTCAGCTGCCTGCATTTCATGTCACCAAATCCCCAGACAGCTCTGGTTTGGGCTCCATCACTGAATAACTCCAAGACAGATCACTTATACAAGTCTTAAATTCATCCATTCTTTACACAGATTTTCATTACAGAAAATGTACCCACCGTGCAAGACCTTAAGACTGAGGAGAAACCAAGACCTGAATATGTTACAGTGGACTCCAAGTTTTTACACTGTCAATATCATATTTCTTATTTTCTGATGCTGGTCTATACGTTGTATGTGATTTTTAGGCTTTCACAATTTCAAGAGAGGTGCCCAGGGATGGTTACAGGTTTCCCACCAGTGGGAATATCATTGTATTCTTCATACCTTCATATTCTTCATATACTTCTCCAGCATACCTTGAATTTCTTCTTAATTCCCTCAAGCTGTGGGAGCCTGTGTAGAGTTATTATTTACAGTACTGGATGCACAGCACTGGACAGCAAATAGGGGATATTTGTCCATTGATAAGGCTTTTGTGCCACCTAAATTATGACTTTTCTCTAGAGGTTGAGAATCTGCTTTATCTATTCAGAAAAATAATACAGAAGGACTAAAATATGAAAGTAAACCACAAAATATTAGAAAGACTACAAATGTAGTGACGCACTTGACTCTGAATGTGACCTGGAAAAGAAACGTTTCTTAACTGCTCCTGCAGTAGGATAATTCATAACAAACACAATGACAATATTTCTGCTTACATCCCTAAATACAACAGAGCATATATGAAATGCAAGAGGATTCAACAGAATTTATTTTTCATCTGGTCTCTGGTAACCTAGTTAACAACACTGTGCAGAAGCTGCACGGATCCAGAAGAAGAGTTTAGCACCTGGAGCTACATATGGTCAGACTGCAGGGCCTTCCCTACAAATCCTTTTAAAGTACTAAGAGTGTCTAGCTCTCTACTTTTCTTTTTTTTTTTTTTCATATTTTTATAGAACATGTATTTCTTATATCTTAAGAGAGAATGATCAACCAAGTGGTTGCTGCATACAAAGAAAGGGAGGAAGTTCAGCTTCAAAGACAGTGCAGGAAAATCTCCAGCTGTTGGTTTTGGGAAGGTGGGAGACGGGGACCCACAGACCCCATCTCCTGAAGTTTCATGATGAGTTGTGATAGTGGTAGCTGGAAAGGAGCAGGGTTGGACTGGAGGAGACTTCTGGGGGAAGTCAAAAAGGCAGTTTTGACTGGTCATTCCAGATTTGGGGGATTGATACACTGAAAACAGTAGTCTGGTTCTCATTAGCCCTATTAGCTACATCTGAAAACACAGGACTGAAGTGCATCCACGGCTGGATCCCTCCAGTGAGTACTCCAAGAAAACAAGAGCCATCCCAGAGATCCAGGCAGATCTCAGTTCAGATGCACAGGGGTCTCATTGCTGTTTAAAAGTCATGCTAAAGACATTCTTTTGACTGTGAAAGAGGACTTTTACTGGGCATGACGTACTTCTGTGTGATCTTAAAGCTTTTACATCATCTGTCTTTAAATAAAAACACCCCTTATGGCAAAAAATAATGTTACAATGTAATTAGACTCTATAGTCTGGAAATGAGCCCTCATTTTAAAGGCACTATTACTGGAAAGCTATTTGCACAGCAGATGTTTGAAGATATCTGCTGCGTTTCCATTTTGCCAGCTAACCTTACCCTGACAGTACTGGTTGTAGACATCCAGACGTAAATCCTCCCTAAGCGACTCCTAATGCTACCAGCAAAACCATAAATTGCAGCTAATGCAGGATGAGTCTGAAATGTTCCAGCGGTTTCTCAAAATGTTGCCTTTTCCTTTGCATTTAAACAGATCCTCTCTGGTCTCCACTCCTCCAGTCCCCCAGCCAAAAGTGTTTGCTGTGCTTGAGTCTGTTGGTTTATTCGGTTCAGGAGTTGTAATCAAGTGTTTCACTTATACTTAGTGAGAGGGGTAAATAGTCCCTGTAGTTGTTCATTAAAACCTCCATGATGTATGCATCAATTACCAAACAGCTTGAACAAAACAGAGGTAAATTAACTTTCTGAAGCTCGCTGTCATAGCCAAAAGGAGTGTAAAGCATTAAAAGTGATTTCACGGCTTAAAGTTCATCCAAAGTACTATTAGCTTTAAGTCCAATTTTCAACTGTCAAGGGGAATATTTACAATAGTAATTTCAGATCATTATCTTAACATTTCAATGCAAATAGCCACAATTTAATTCATTATTACTCGCATTACATCTTTATTTTGCCACCAACTGGTGGCTGACATTTCCTAAGTTACTAGGAAGAAATGCTAATTAGACTGGTGTGCACTCTTACCCTTTCTTAATTTTATCATGTTTGTTCTTCAGTGACATGAAGCATTTCCTTCCTTCTGGTCAACCATTGCTTTTTATCCTCTGCATCTCCTCAGCGGTCCAGTTGGAAAATTGAAATAGAGATAAGGCAAGTGAAATAATTGCCTGCTTTCTGCCTTTTTGGTAAAGTATCTGAGAATATTTGTGCTAGTGTGACAAAAATGACCTCTTTCCTTCAGCCCACCCACCCAACTTAATTTAGAAAATCTGAAGTGATCTCTGGAGTGGAATACTATATGCATTAATATGCAAATGAACTGCCGAGAAAGTTCAGATTTGCATTTAGACTGGACAAAGGGGAAGGAAATGGCTTTCTCATGCTGTTCCCTTGCATCACCGCAATTTCACAAATTACTAATCCCAGAAATGATGCCAGAAGGGACTTTCTCACTACATTTCATTCATGCTTAGATGAGTTTGATTCATCTCAATGTGCCTGGCATTTTACAGTAAACCTGCAAATTTAAAATGCAAGCAGGACCTCAGTTGTGAGTGTAGCTTTGCTAATAACCAAATGTGTTTGAAATAAATACAATTAGTAAACTTCAAATAAAATATACCCTCTTGCTAGGGGCTAAAATAGTAATACGTAGGAGATAAGGTAATCTTAGAAAAGTTTCCCTAAGAATTAAGAATTATGCCAGTTAGAAAATCTTATCTCCATTAAAAATATTTGCCATCAAAAAAAAAAAAAAAAAAAAAAAGATTAAGCAGGTGAATACCAAAATTATTAGGAGGAAAGCAAAAAGAAACCTATAAGGCAAAGCAGTAATCTAATTTACAGATGGATAGAGTTTAATCCTTCTCCTCCTGTTTTCCTGTCTGAGGTTTAGTCAGCTCACAAAATGAGGAATCATTCCTGGGATTAAAATTCAGGTGCCACAAATTAAGGAGTATTTTTAAGCAGATGATTTCCTGAAGACTTTCTGTATGTATAATATTTGTTTTAATCAGGGGATTGTTGGTTAATTTATACTTTTTTGCCAAGTGAGTCAGTGTTTCCGTGTCTGTAAACAGATGAGCTTTCAGGAGCACAGGTGCCCCAACAGGCAGGTACTTTTCAAAAATAGGTATAATGTTGAGAAAGTACCTGCCCTGGGGCATCAACAAAGAGGAATTTAAAGATCAGTTTTATGTTTGCTTCTTAATCTTTCTGGGGGATTTTTTTCTCCTCCCAGCTACTGTAGCAAAGAAAGTACTGTAAGTCATCATATTTCTGTTTGCCAACATTTATTTGCCCTTTGGTTTAAATGTGTACAGTGGGAGGGTAACAGGGCAGTGCCTTTTACTGCTGGGGATACATTTTGCTGTGTCTGTTTTTCAGATGGCTAGAAATGAAGTGTTAATGTTTTTTTCATTGGAGAAGTGTAACAACATTTTTCTATGTCAAAGAGACTTTCCCCTCCTCCCCCCTCATCCTTCCATCCTGCTCGGAACCTTCCCCTGTGACTCTCTTGTGAGTGAAAAAAGGGGCATTTTATTACAATAATCTCACCATTCCAAGCCTTTGCCCTGTCTCCATATGAGAAGAGGGCAGGCAAGTACAACCTTCATGTTTTGGAAGTTTTTGACCATTCTGTGCTGCACAGCTGGTTAAACCCTTCCTGCCATGTCTGTGTAAGACTTTTTGTGCACACAAGTCTCCATTTCAACCTCTTGCATCTAACCAGCAGAAACTGAAATAAGCAGACTTATTTTTAGGACCCTGATTAAGTCCCATTGTTGTCTGATGCCTAAACTGAGGAATTTTTGTATTTCTAAAATCTGTTGGACAAAGGAATCTGTTTAAAAGCTTTGTTGAAATGAGGATAGAGCAGCACCCTGGGTGGAGGGTGTTGGGATTTGGTGGCCAAACACAGCCTGACACTTGTCCTCATGCTGGTGTACAGAGGAAAAAAGCAGGTGTGAGACACTGATCAGCTGACTCAGGTTATGTCCTTGCCCAAATCAAGAGCATTGGCTTAGTATTCCATGTTTAACTCACCAAATATCCAGGCTGAAAAGAGCCCCTGTTCCTGATTTGTTCATCTGCTGGCCTCCTGTGTGGCTGAGCTGAAGCCAGGCACACACAGTGCCCAGAGCCCCGCAGTGTTCCCTGCTCTGCTGTTGTACCTTTGTTTTCCACAGGTGCACACTGAGCAGGACGATGAACCCAGCTGTCTCCCTAGACTGGAAATTTTTTGGGGGGTATTTTACAGTGTCATGTCATTTGGTTTTCCCATGCTAATAATTCATTTCTTGATATCCTTCTGATTTATTTTGTATTTCATTTGAGGTTCTCTGTAGATTTCCCACTCTGTTTAGCTGTTGGCTATTCCTAATGTTCTTTTCCCCTCATTTTTAGACCAGAGGACTGTCTGTTCCACTATCTTTTTTAGTTTTAGTTTGCTTCCTGATAAAGAGTGGAGATCTTTTCTGCACCACAAGGCAGCCAGCAGTTTGGTTGGAGGTGCCTGTTCTGCTTAAAAACTTTTCAAGGTCACTGGCATGATGTTAAAGGAACCATGGAAGGTACATGACATTTTCAACGTTAAGAAAGAGCAAAGAACACAAATTTACCCCAAGCACTTACATGCTTGTGTCTTGTTAGCACCCCATCACTATTAGACTGTTTAACCTCTCTGGTGACCCTTTTCTGTTCCCATTTGGAATGGCGCCTTGCAGTGTCTGGGCTATAAGCTTGTTGACACTATTAATTAAGGGAAATTAAGTAAAAGCACAAGTGCACATTAATCAAAGGTCAATAAAAAAATTTGGTTTCAATATCTTAAGATATGACAGAGAGTTTGTGGGGTTGAATTAGAGATCTAGAAATTGTTAAAAAATCTGCAATGGTCTGTACCAGATTTGAGGCTTCTAAGACAATCCTCTGTGACTTCCTTCTCCAATTTAATACATGTTGGCTTCATATTTTCCAAAAATTTGCCTTGATTTTCTATCTAGACACCAATATCAAAATAATAACTATCAAAATAACAGTCTTTGTGCAGATCAGAGAAACAAAACTAGTTGTCAGCTCCTTATTTACTTCTGAATTGTTTATGTGAAGTTTTGGGGGGGGGTTTAAATACATCTCAAAATTCCCAGGGAATTTTAGGTGCATGTCTAAAACCTTCTATCACTCTGGTTCCATTGTCCAGTCACCCACCCATGTCAGCAAGGCCAAGCATTTCCCTTGCAGTTTCCTTGCTGTCTTTCTGATTCTTTTATCAAACTCTCAACATTTCAGGAACAAACAAGAATAAAAAGCACTTGAGTCAGAGCCTAGATGCTTTCATTAAATCTCCTCTCTGTGTTTAGAAATGCTGGAAATCAGATTTATAATGAGAATCTTCAGCCTTAACCCAATTTTGGTTTCTGTAATTGCAACTGTAATTTATAAATTAGTGTTGGACCATGTAGGCAATGCCCCAGTGAAAGGTCAAAAGCTCTTCTCTCAGGAAGGGGAACACACTGAGTATTGCTACCAGCACAGCCAAGACTGGAATCCTCTTGCATCAGCCAGAGGGAAAAATCTCAGTCTGACTAATGACTAAATAAACCAGGAAAATAAGCTTTTTTCCAGAAAAATTATCAGAGTGACAAAGTAGTACACTCAAATGGCAAATGCTGAAGTTTGCAGGTGGGCCAAAAGGCCTTAAATTAGCATATCATTTTTCAAACTTTGTCCTTCACTTTCCATGTGAATTTGGTTATTCCTGCCACCTTTTTCCCAGAAAAATTAACATTCGTATCAATCCCTTCACTTCCTCTGTTTCTTCCCTACAAATTGTACTGAGGTCTATCCACCCTTTCTAGATGGACTGGGTTGATCCTAAAAATAAAATTAGCATCCACTTGAAGCCTAAATTCGAGGTGCAATCCCAGCTCACTGAGAGGAAGGCCGGGTCTCTGGATATGCACAGGACCATCCTGCACAGCAGAGAGTTTGTGGCAGTTAAAGCAAATAATATCTGTGTCTCGCGTCCTCACTGTAAGGGACCACCTCAGAACCCTCCTTGGCACCCTGCTGCTGGGACACAAAGTGTAAATCTTTCCACTGGCCCAGATCTCAGGTACCTGTCTGTCTGCTTTGGGAGGATGTCTCTGGCCAAGGTTAGTTCTGTGGCTTTTTTTGCCTCTCTTCCCCTCCTATCTCCCTCTGAACCTCCAAGGAAAGGAACACCTTATGTTTTCACTTGTTCAAAGAGTCACAGAATCACAGAATGGTTTGGATTGGGAGGGACCTTAAATCCCATCCAGTGCCACCCCAGCCCTTGACAGGAACACCTTCCACTGTCCCAGGCTGCTCCAAGCCCCAGTGTCCAGCCTGGCCTTGGGCACTGCCAGGGATCCAGGGGCAGCCACAGCTGCTCTGGGCACCCTGTGCCAGGGCCTGCCCACCCTGCTAGGAACAATTCCTGCCCAAGATCCCATCCAGCCCTGCCCTCTGGCACTGGGAGCCATTCCCTGTGTCCTGTCCCTCCAGCCCTTGTCCGATGTCCCTCTCTATCTCCCTTGCAGGTTCCCTTCAGGCACGGAAGGGCCACAGTCAAGTCTCCCTGGAGTCTCCTTCAGGCTGAACAACCCCAGCTCTCTCAGCTTTTCCTCACAGCCCTTGCATCATTACAAACTGCTCCAAACTCAGCCCAACCCACTGTTCTGGTTCTGTGAGATGCCATCTGACCGGTGGTCCCCAGGATGGTCAGTCCTATTTATAACTTAGATTTGCCCTCCAGTTCTGGTACAGTTAAGGAACTGCAGTGGTCCCTTGAAAAACTCTCTGTCAGAACCAGGGGATGGAGTAAACAATTAATAATGGTGCTAAATGAATTGCTATGCTCTGATAGAAGGCTTCTGTGGAAGTGTGTAAAAGTGAAGACAGAGAAAGTACATAAAGTGTGATCACATTTCTGAAACCACTCATTAATAATAAAAGGGGAGAAAGAAATGAAAGGGAATGTGAGAAAATGTTCTTTCTCTTTCAAGTTCCAGAAGTTCAGGCAGGGAGCCTGAAGTTAGAGACCCCACTTTTTCAGATTACAATATTTTTGTTTTGTTTTGTTTTTACCTTCTGTAATCTCTGGCCTTCCAGAGCACTGATCCGAACCTCACCTACAGTAACTGTCCAGAAAGGTCACATGAATGTTACGGCAAACTTGATTTAGTCATTAGGAAAAGTTATTTCCAGTTGGTTTCCTTTTTCTCTTTTGATATGGGCATTTTAAACTCTCTTTTTCTCTCTGGTGTTCTGCATATTTTAAGCTAAAAAGAATTTAAATCCTATAATACTCTTCTTCAATGCCTTTGCTTCTGGATGCTCTTATTTAACTCTTAAAGGGCTGTTCTTATTTCACAGTTAGAATACCCTTTACTTAATCCACTTAGCAAATAGTTGATAACCACAGCTAAAAACGCAGGGGCTGCCAGAGTCCCTGGGCCCAGCTCCCTGTGGCAGGCTCAGCTGTTGCCATTCCACAGCACAGCCCTCAGTGGTGGCTTTGAGGAGCTGTCCAAACCTGCTGCCACAGGTGCTGGTGAGCTCCTCCCTGCAGCCAGGAGCTGCTGTGTGGGCTGTTAAATCTCCTTGCTGCTGGCAAGTGCTTCTGAGGGGGCTCTGGCAAAGAGAGGACTTTGTCAGCAATCCTGACACACTGCACAGGCTGTGTCAAGTCAAAACCCTTTGTATTCCCACTAGGAATTAAGGGAGGGAATGCCAGTGAGTGTTACAGCCATGACATAAGTTATGCTCAATAATTCCCTTGTGCAGTCAAGCTCTTAAGGTTAGACTACATATGCTTTCTTGAAAGGTTTATCTTAAGGTTCCTGGCTTGCTGCATAATCAGGCTGATTTTTAAACTTATTTATGGCTTTCCTTTGGGTCTATGCCTTTCTTACGCTTTCAGTTTAAAGATAACAATCCTGATGAGGAGCGCATTAGCATTACACAGCTTTCCTAAAAGAATGGTTGTTAAATTATCACAATTTTGTTGTGATTAGTTCCTGCAAATAGTGAATATCTCTGGGCTAAGCAATTCTCTTTCCCACTATGAGGAGTCATTGCCATCCACTTCTGGATTATGCAGCCTGAATGATCTTGATCTGTCCTTAGGTGATGCTGTGATTCTTTTCTTCCTTCCAAGGACATTGTTTCCATCTCTTAGCACAGTAGTGCCCTACACCGTGAAGTGCTAAAACCTCCATTATGAGTTTGCAATGGAGGAGAGTTGTGTGCAAGCTTATAACACAGCCCTCTGTGTTTTCAGCTCTTTGCTAGGAGCAGTACTTCCCACTGTTTCCTCGTTCAGCTCTTTTCCTGGAAAAACTTCAGTGGACTTGAAGATAAGCAAGCCAGACCTGTGCTGGCATTTCTCCAGTTCTGGGGTTATAATATTAATGCTGGTACCATGATGGTTGTGTCAAGTCTGACATCTGGAAAAAAATGTGGAGGATTGTGTAACTGCTCTGTCCATATTATTACATGCTCTTGCTCTACCATTTAACTGTGGTGGTAAATGGGAAAGTTGCTCTTTAATCGCTTAGTGCTGAGTCTCTACATCTACTTTTTTATGAGTCTGTCTTGGCTATCACAATCCTTTCTATCTACAAGAAAACAGTACAATCAGAACACAGAACTGTTGAATTTTTGATAGTACCCTGTACCTGCTCTGCTATAGCAATAAGTTCTTAGAGTGGTTCTGTTTGGGTTTTATCTGGAGTTGTTTTGGGGGATTTAGGGGAGTTTGGGTTTGTTTGGTTTTTTTTTTTTGTTTTTTGTTTTTTTTTTAATTTTTTATTTTTATTTTTCTGGGGCTAAATGCTCTCTGGAAAAAAAAATAATAAAAAACACCAAAAATTGTTTTGAGACAGATTTACAGAAAACATTCTGTGGGTTGGTTTTAGCAAGTTGGAAATTCAGCTAGCTCCTCTTTGTCTGTACTCATTTTTTGCTTTAGTCATAGCACATGAATATTTTTCACCACACGCCTCATTGACTGTGATGAAATGTGACTCCATGACCTTGCATTATGTAAGAAAAGTCACCTGATCCCAGAGAGTCTCTGAGGAAACTGGTGAAGCCCTTGGTACTATTCATGAGTTTCCTTAAGACAGCAGGCAGTGGAGGGTCTCTGGACACAGTGAGACAAGAAGTGTGTTCATTCCTGCTTGGGACAGGATGTGTAAAACCTGGAATTCTAAGGCAAATTTCTGTGAAGAGAGAACTCCTCTGCAGGACACCAGGGTGCCCCTCTGCAATCACTCTATTACTCAGTTTTCCTTAAAACCTCCTGAAAAGGAGGAACATTCAGCATTGAATGTCAGTGACAGGAGAAGTTGTTTCATCTCTCTGTTAAAAAGGACCAGCTGGCAAGTACATTGTAAGGTACCCCTGCAATAGCCCTTTTAATATTAATAAAGATAGTGTACAAGTGCACTTTCTAGCTCAGGCCTGCCAATTAGAGGAAGATCCTCCTACACATTCTTTCTGTACTCTGCTTTTTTGCAGTGCTTTCACCTATGCCATCTGTGATGTTTGTATTTCTTGATGACCTTTTCAACAGTTTGTTGTTCTCATTCTTCTGGCCATGTGAGAGAGATGGAATTCTCCAAGGAAAGCTACTTGAACATATGGCAAGGTACAATATTGTAGCATGTAAACTGACATTCATTACTGCTTTTCTGTACTGTTGACTTTATTTTTTTCTCTAGGCTTTTTTTTGTTTGGGGGAAGGTTTTATTATTAATGATAGTTCTAAACTGGGGAAAAAGCCCCAGTTTGTGGATTGAAGTGTGAAGAAACTTGATACCAGCTGAGGAGCTGGGCCAAGCTGTAGATGAAATCTTCAGATATAAAAAAAGATGACGGTGCTCAAAAGACCTTAACCAAATTCTGCCAAGCATGGACCTCAGGAACATACCTGAGTACAGGGACAAAAGCATTTGTGAGTCAGTGGCTTCAGAATTGGGGCAATTAAGGCTAAAAGTGAATGGAAAAAGTCACAAAGTGGGAATTCTTCCAACAATTAGAGAGTAAGGGTGTAAATGTCAGGCAACTTCTCACAGGACAGGAGTGTTACAGTCAGGGAATACTCGTCCATCTCATGAAGGTAACAAAACTTGTGGCTGGATGAGGTGCGGCACGGGTGTAGAGAGGGGGCTGGAAGGTAAGCCTAGCATGGGTTAAATGATGGGGTTATTTTTGCAGCTTCTATTTCTTGATGACCTTTTCAACAGCTGCCTGCTTTTGTTCTTCTGGCCATATGAGAGAGTTAGAATTCTCCCAGGGAGGCTGCTTGAATGCCTGCCATATCCATCCATTTGTGTGAATTAAAAGGGTATTGTGTGGACATCATAAAAATGAGAGATGGAGACTACTGAATTAAGATGGAAAACAAGTGAAGCATTTTCCAGTAGTTTTGCTGTCAGAATGAAAAAGAAGTAGTGGATAATTTATAAATCTGAGGATGAACAAATGACAAAACTTCATAATACTTTACATATGTTAGAAGAAAGGTGAATGGACAGTAATCTGATTGGAAGGAGAGTGAAAAATCCCCAGGGCAGTAAAGAAAGAAAGCAAAGGAATGTTTTTTTGTTGTTGTTGTTGTTGTTGGAAAGGAAGTAATCTGACGTTTGACTAAAGACGGGAAGGTAAAGGAGCTATTGGTGGATCATAAGCAGAGAGGTGGAATCAGGTGCGGGAGGATTAACCAGTAGCAGTCAACCAGCAGCAGAGATGGTTGATGGGTGAAGCCAGTTTTCAGAAAGAAACGACAGGAAAATACTTGAGAAAGGAATGAGGAAGAGATTAAAAAAACAAAACAAAACAAGAAAAGCACTAATATTGCTGCTTAAAATAGTTAGAGAGGATGTTATTATTTACAGCTTACAGTTTCTGCAAGGTCAAGAAAAATCCACAGATGCAGTTTAGTGAGGATTTCAATCAAGACAGTCCATATTAACAAGGATATTTATGTTAACACACAAACTGTAATTGATACTCGCAAATTTAGAGCCCAAATTTCAGTTATTGAAAGTCTGTGCAAGAGGAAAACAACCTCATTGGTTTTTGCAATATCTTCCTCTGTAATATATTTATTTCATACATCTCAAGATTCCAAGAAATGACCAGGCTGACAGTGTTGCTCCAAGGTTTGCTGTTTAACCCTCAGGAGTTGTCAGACAATTCCATGGTGACAGAACATGCTGTGTCCCTCTGCCTGCCCCCAGAAGATGCAGACCACACTGGGAACCCTCCACCAGTGTCCAGCTGCAGATTTGGTGATGCCACTGCTGTCCTTAGGAAGGACAGAGAGGAATTTGGAGGGTGAGAAGTGAGCTGCTGATGATGCAGAAGCTCCATCAATTCTTTTCAGATAAGATGCTGCACTGTGGGTTTACATGAACAAGAGAGGATCCCACAGAACAAAGCTGTGGCAAAAGGCCAGCTGAGTGTTGCAGTTCCATGTAATTCACTTCTCATGACCATACTTGGGTTTCTGCCTGTGTTTACTGTGCCAGAACCCATCTTTAGGCTTTAATCTTTGCAAGTCCTTCTTCTTTCTTACATTCAAACACGGCACATTTTTAATCAAGTACTCTGAATAGCATATCAAAGGAAGTGGTTGACCATCAGATCAGTGCAGCAGATAACCTCATCCATTTATTACATTTGAGAAAAATCGTGTTTCTATCAACTTTGATAAAGAACAAAACCAGAATTATCTGAAAAAATCTCCAGCACACTTCAAATGTTTCACTCCTGTTGGTTTCACTAGTGCTGTTTCAGAGCCCCTCTATAACACCAAATTCCAAATATCCCAGGGACTGGGGAGCGTGTGCCTGAGGAAAGCACGCACAAAACCAATTCTCTTATTCTGTGTTTACTTACTCTACAGAGCTGTCTCAAAGCACCAACTACAATCTGCAAAAACAAGATTGCTTCCCTCTGGACTCAACTTGCATAAATATTTCAGTGGATAGATACATAAATTTAAAAAAAAAAAGATGTTGTGGTAAATAGAAAGGAGGAAAAAAACCAAATCTGAGATGAGCTGATTTGTAAACAATAAATATTACATCGTCTTTACACAATAAAGTTCCATAAAGGACATCAGGTGATCAAAGTTGTGAGAAAAGCTTACCAGAGATAGAAAAGGATGTCTCTCAGGGTCCTAAACTACTTGTAAGCCAAGTATTCATTTTACTTTTATTAGCCAGCTGCTTGGCATTGGCTGTTTGATACTTTATTATTTCTTTATTTTCTGTTATCTCTGTCATAATCATCCCTAAGTAATTATTCAGCTTAGAAGGAGTCTGCACAGAGCATTGCTAATGTCCTGTAGTTTCTTTGCCCATCTGAGTTGTCATATGGTGCTCTTTCCAAAACCACATTTGTCGAGCACAGCCTTGGAACTGTTTAATTTTCTGGAGAAGCATTTATTATTAAACACTAGTCTGTTATCAAAACAATTCAATATGCATGACCTAAATCTATTTGTGGTTAAATAGTAAGGTCTGGAGGTTAATAAAAAGAACTGCAGCAAGCTGCTTACAAGATAATTCAAGAAACTTATAAAGGATTGTAGAACTCCAGCCATTTTCCCATTAGGCTTAAAATAAAAGTAAATATAAAAGGAAGATGATAGTTCTATATTATTATTTCCTTAACAATATTGAGAAATTCCATTGTTTCAAAGGTTAGGTGAGACAAAGAGGAACTATGTACAGCTGGTAAAAAGCTGGGTTTTTTCCTAAATTTAGCAAAATGGGTTTTTCCTTCCTCTTCAGGTAATTCTTCATTTCATTTATTTTTGGGTTGGTTTTTATTTCCACTGTCTTTAGCCTTGTGAGTGTGAATTGCTAGAGTACGAAGGAGAAGAGACCTAAATCAGCTTCCAGTTCAGCATTTAAGCAAGCACAGCCACTTCTCAAGTGCTGCTGAGTGTCACAGCAAGACAGGGAAGGGAAGTGGCACTAAGTGACTCCTGAAAAGTCAGTAGGCTTATTAAGTCTTACTTAAAAAGTTGATTGGGGAGCTAATTTTGAGCTCCCCTGTCCTGCCTTTTAAGTATGATGAAAACCCTTAAAAGACTCTCAGTGGTGCTAACAGATTCAGAGTGGCATTGAGTGTAGACGTGGAGTGGGAATGGGGAAACACAAAGTTAGGAGGACTGGGCACTTTTAGAGTGCCTGTGCACTTTTCCTAGAGGGCAAGGGGGAGATGAAGGATATTTTAGTGTCTGCTGCTTGCTGTACAGTTTTTCACTGCACAGTGGGCCAGGCTCCTCCCATCAGAACCCTTCGAGAGCATGTGGAAGCCTGGTGTGGGTCTAAATGCCATCCACACCCATCCCGACTTGCTAAGCAGCATAAATGGCTGGGGGGTAAATAACAAACCCACCTGATTCTCCCCAGGGGTTTTATCGGTGTTAATGGCATTTCCCTATTGTTCATGTGGAGTGGTGACATCACATAGCAGAAGGTGGCAATGGAAACTGTTGTTCATGCTCTAAATTGCTTCTAAGCTGAGCCTTTAAAACTGAATGTCATTGCATAGCAAACTGCCTGCCCTTTTAATGGAAATGTCAATCCTTTAGAAAGTTCTTGTGTGGAAGAACCATGTGCTAGACAATACTCCTAATGAAGATCTTCTTCCTTTGTCTCTGCACTTGCCCTCTCTTTTATTTCCTCATGGAAATACCAGCAAGGACTCTTCAATTAAGGAAAAAGCTTTTCATTTTAACAACTGTTTTGCAGGCATTCTTGCTAATGCATTTTGTCCTCCTTTGTTTTCCAGCCTCCCATTTCTATTGTCGTCTTTTAAAATGACAGGAGACAGAGCTTTTTCATTAGGAAAGAGCTAAGATGAGGCAGTACAGCTCAGGCTGTGCCTGGAAGAAAGAACAAAGGCTTGATTCTTTAATATTAAACTCACTATAGGTGCATATTCAACAAGATATTTTTGTCTTACGGCCATTAAAAGTGTACCTACTGGAAATATTTTTTGAGAATGAATTCTTAATCTATGACATCAATAATGTGACCCACCAGAGTGTCTGAGAGTATTTCATTATCCATAGAGTGTGTACATGCTTGTTTTTATCCTCTCCCAGCCAAGAGTCAAAACACATTATTAGTTTAAACTCCAGGGAAAGAAGATTAAAGTGAGGTTTTTGTGTTCCAAGTGCAGCAAGCTGAACACTCCATGGTTGGGAGGTGATGGTAGCCCTTGACTTCCTAAAGAGTCACAGGCTTTGTGCATCCTATTGATTTTTCCAGGACCACGCCAACAGGAGTGCTGCTGCTGGAACTGACTGAACTCTCTGTTAGCTGCTTCCCACTCTGATCACTCTGGAAAGGGCAGGGTCTCTGCACACATCAAGTACATCCCTGGTCACCATTGAAACAGAAAACAATCCATAAGAGGATGTTTTCAAGCATTATTTCAATCACTATCCCCTACTATTAAACAACCTGTCAGTTGTTCAAAAGCTGAGATAGTATTTCCATCTCGGCCTTGCTTGAGATGGAAAAAAAGCCACATTAAATTGCCTGTCCATGAGAGTCAATGAAATTTAACACTGCATGTGTACATGGAGATATACATTGATAGGTATTTAACAAGTGCATTTGCTAACTAATGGTAATTCAAAACCAAAGTGTGGCGTTATGTGTAATATTTTTGTCCACTGAGGAATAACCTTCAGCTGTAATTCTGAAATGTAGGTCACTGTAAACATGTACTGATAGCAAATGTATTATTGAATCTCTGGGGTTCCAATAAGGGAGATAACAGGCTGTCCCCTGAGATCTCAAAACACAGACTTTTCACAAATAAGCTTGCTATTAACACCACCACTGTGTTATCAGAGTCTTTCATCACACCAAATTGTGTGTTGAATTCACTTTCCGCATATCAGTTCTGTACTATTATTATTATCATCATCAGGAAGTTGAATTTAGTTAATTGCTCCAGTTATATCTTAATCTAAATTTACAATGTTATTGAATGAACCTGCCCTAAAAGGGAGACAAACAAATTTTATTATTAACGATCAGCTGAAACAGATAAAAGAAGCATTATTCCTTCTACATTTCTAGTTAAATGCTCTGCAAACCGTGCTGGCTGTGCAAGACAATCCTGCAGCACTGCAGGAGTGGCTTCCAGCTGAGCCTGGTTTAGCTGCACTCAGCCCCTGCTGGGCACCCGGAGGAGCTCCCTCCTGTTCTGCCGGGCCGGCGCTGCCCCAGCGTGCGCGGTGTTATAATGCATATTATATTATTGGCTTCTCACAAGTATTAAAATGAAAGATGTATATATATATAAAATGTTGGATAACGTGGTAATGTAAAAAAGGGGGGGACAAGGGGCCCTTTTGTTCATGTAGCTAAACGTGAAAATGCCTCACATTCTTGGATTATCCTATCTGGATGAAGATGAGAAATACCAGAACCTCAAGTAAGGAGTTAACTATTGTCCTTATCAGAAGTAATAAAACAAGAATGACCAACGAGTCAAGAGGAGGAATAACAGGAGTTAAATATTTACAAGAGGGGGTGGTGAAGGTGGGGTAGGGGGAGCACAAAATGTTTTTGAATAATGCATGAAGATTTATGAATATACAACATGTCGATGCATTTAAAGAAGTGTTTTCTGAGTTAGGGTGTGCTTTCTGGTGGAATGCCAAGGCACCCAGCCGTTTTTAAACCTTTGCTTTACTTCTGTCTCCTATTGTCTTTTGATTAAACTTTTTAAATTTTACTAGGAGAGTGAACTTCTTTTTTCACAATCCCAAACAGAAGAGTGGCTGTGCCAGGACAAAATGGACTCCCCTGGCTTACCTTTGCTGGCTTTGTGGCTCAGCTTTGTACAAAATAACGATGGCTCATGGGCCTGAGGCTGTGCAGAGCTATTTGAGCACTCTACTAATTCTGTCTTGGGCCCGGGCTCTGCCACTGATCTGTGCTTCCATGTTGTGCCTTTCTGGAAGCATTGCTGTGCTTTGGGCTCTGGCACAATCTGGGAGCAGTTGTTTTGTTATCAGAGGCTGGCAGGCTGTGCTAGTGTACAACGGAAGTCTGTAAGGACAATGTATAGGATGTTTCTCTCTACAAAGCCTCAGAGGTCTTTTGTTGTCCTGGCCTGGCTCATCTCTTCGTGTCCTTCAGCCCCTTCAGCAGCACTGATTGAAGTTCAGTGAGTGCTCAACAGCTGGGTGACAGCAAAACCTTCTGTCCTGCCCTCATCATCCCCTTAAATAGCTATGGCTCTCTAGGAAACAAAAGGGAAAAAAAAAAAAAAAGAAAAAGAAAAAAAAGGGAGAGTCAAGTAGATAGAGACAGAAATGAAGGTAAGAGTGCTTATGTGAGAGAGCAAGCACAGGGAGGGGCAGTGCCCAGCACACAAACCTGCCAGACCGATGGAACCTCAATGGGGAGGAACCTGGAGGAGGGCAGGGAGAGAAATAGAGATCCAAAGTCAAAAAGAGCAAAGTGCAACTGGATAGCTTAACCCCAGAGCCTAAGCTAGCACAAAGGATGGGTTAAACTGCAGGAGTAATTCTCCCCTGTGAACTTGTGCACCTGGGTGATTTCTGAGGCTCCTGGGTTTAGCCCATACCCATGGTTTGGAGAGAGCCAAAGCTGAGCACTGGGGCAGCAGAAGGATGTTGAGGGACAGTGAAATGCATAAAGACTTCTCCTCTGAGACTCTTTTCATCCTTTTCTGACTTCCTGCTGTTGGCTTCTTCACTGGAAGGCAGCTGTGGGAATTATCTGACAAAGACAGATCATCCAGTGCTAAAAATAAATGAGATAAAAGAATTGAAAATGCCGATATCAAGCCAAGCCCATCCCCAAATAAGATCCTTTATTATATTCCTTTATCTGTGCACTAGTGGCAGGGACACTTTTCTGCAGATGTAGAAACAGGTAAATCCAAGCAGGTTCTTTTTTCTGCTCACCTGATTATATAGAATACATATTCAATTGAATATATAGAGGGTCTAATAGACTTGTGAAACAATTGATATTTTTATGTTCATTTAAACTGGAGGGCAGACAGCAGTGAGAAAGGACAGTGGAACAATTGTCTTCCTAGAGGAACAATTTTCAGAATTTGTAAATGATCTGGGAACAAATGTTGCATTAAACTTTCTTCAGCCTTTGTTGCAGATCCCATGAGCATTAGCTAAATATTCACAGGGGAGGGTGAGAACCTCGTAATATAAAACCCATTTACAAAGAATAAAACAGTAAAAGCACTAGATGTTTAATATTCAGCATATTCACCACTGTTTTATCACTGAATATCTGTTGCACAGGGAAGGGACTGTGTGCAAATACTGAGCATGAGGGTACAATTGTTTCTTTCCCAAGGTGGATTAGAATCGTGGGTGACTGACTCTCAGCTCAACACTGGGGCTTTTCTGAACATCCTCTGGTAGGTAGCCAAGGGGAAGTTGCTTGTTGAAATGACAGAAATTCTTTGACATTAAATGTTTTCTTAGAACATATGTTGAAATGTCTCTACCATTTCTGTGATGAGCTTCCTTTCTGGCACCTTTTAATGTATGCTTATGGTAATGCAAGCAATATCTTGTCAACAGCCATCTACCATAAGTGATCCTAATCCACTTTGCAATCATTTTCAAAGCCTCTTCATTTTCCCTGAAAGGATTGTTTTGTTTCGAAGAATTCCTGCTAATGTGCAAAATTGCCCTTAGTTAAATGCATTGTAGGAGCTGAAAAGGGATAGAGTATAAACCTTCACAGCTGGAGCACAGAGCTATGTGGCTGCAGCTCACACTTCTCATTTTTCACATGCAGCATATGCTGGGAGAGTGAGGAACAGATGCAACTCCTTTAATGGGACAAATTACATGCATTTTATTTTCATGAGTCCACGTTTGGAGGGTGCACTCCCTCTCTGCCTTTGCTCAATATGGCTCTGGATGCATGTGAATAGCTGTGGCAGAATATTGACATGGCTGAGATTAAGCTTGGAAATGAAGGTTACATGGCCTTTGTGTGAGAAACTCATTAAAACAGGCAATATGTGGTGTACAGGTGGCAGCAGAAATGCAGCCTAAATTGTTTTGACTGGGCTCAGGTTGCTGATGCAGAGGGAGGGTTTGGCATCTGAAGGTGCTCCCTGTTATTATCGACCAGGGCTGGAGGCCATGGCTTTACCTGCTGGTCTGGGCCCCTGCCAGAGCCTCTCTGGCACCAGCAAAAGGACTTTTCTCTGCTTCTTCCTCCTCTGTCTCTCTGGTTGCCTTGCTGCGGGAAGATCAAGGCAGTCCTGTCACACTCTGTGCAGAATTTTACCAGTCTGGAGCTGAAATAAGCAGCTCTGCTGGATATGACCTGCTATTTTCAACACCTTACATATGAAATACTCTCCAAATATTCTGGCCTGTGCCACTTTCACTGAAATGATGTGTCTCCTTCGCATTGTTCATCTGCAGTGCTGGAGATTAAGCAGATTTATTTTTTTAACATTGCTGCCCTTCTTCCTGCAGCCTAAACACCACACAGTATTTCCATTGGTGCACAGACAGAATATCAGCTTTTCCTAACCCTGTTTGAGACGTAGGGGAGCCAGACAAATCCATATTTTAAATTCACACTAATTGGGATTAACAGAAAAATAAATATTTACAAATATGCATAGGGCAAATTCAGTGTCCCCTTACTGTGGGGTTGTGGGCTGATTTTACTGCTGCTTCTAGAGATTCTTTTTAATAATAGCTGACAATTGGATCTGATCCCAGCTTCCCCCTCCTAAATTAAGATCTGTACTTTCATATGGGGAAAGGGTAATGGATATGGATATGTTTACTAAAGCCACACATGAGCGATGCTAAGTCCTAAGGAATTTGACAAAAAACAAATAATTAGAATATTTTTTCAGCCAGCTATTGGTCTAAACAATCACATTTTTCAGGAGTATTTTAGGCTTAGGTTTTTTAGGTTTTGTTTTTTTTATATTCTTGATTAGGAGATGGTAACAGTGGAATGCTTGAATACAAAAATATTTTCTTGGCAGGAGGCCAAGCACACATCTTTAAAAAGTTATATTTTCTCTCTCTCTCTTTTGTCTTTGCCTTCCCTGTTATTGATGCACATAATAAAACACTAGGAAAAAAGACAAATCCACCCAAAAGGTCAAAATCAATGATCCTTTTACAGATGGCACCTTTGGGAATCCTGGGTACTTTACCATCAGCTTGTGTTTGAGACTGTTACTTGAATACTTGTTTTTTGATGACAAAAATCAATGACTTCTTTAAAGAAGGCACCCTTGGGGCTAGAGGGATGCAGACTTTGAAATGTTTACTAGTCTGTGCCTGTCTCTGAAAGACTAATAAACATATTTATAACTTTATGAGCTCTTATTTAATTTTATGGATTGGAGATGTGGTATGATTTTGACAAGAATATTTAAGCTAATGTACCCCAATGAGATACATTCTGTATCACTTTGCAAATTTACATGCAAGTTCTGATCCAAAAACAATTGAAATCTATAGATATGTTTACATGAGCTTTAAATTTATCCCTGAGAATAAGTCACCGAAGTTACTGGAATTATCTTGTTAATCAATTTGATCCAACAGACAAATACTAAATCAATTTTCAAAATAAAAAGGCAGAAAGCCCACTTATATAAAGATAAGGATCTACTTCTCTCAGCAAAGATGATTTCCTTTATTTTTTGTACACAAATATTTCTTTATTGCTACTCTGAGCTGAAGAAAGCGTTCGGGTTTTTTTAAAAAAGAGATACATTTTTTACCTTATTTCTTTGCTGCTAATTTAGCGTTGCATTTATTTCTGGCACTGTAATTTACTTTGACACCAGGGCAGATATTCCTTGATTTTCCTGAATGAGCAAGGCCATAACAGGCTCTTGTAAATTAATAGAACACTTGATCTGGGTACCTTGTGATGTGGAGTTGAGGCTTTGGTGCTGGAGTCCGGACAATCAGTTTTCTCACCAGCTGTGCAGCTGCAGACTTTGCCAGGATTTTTTTGCCTTTTTTCTTTTTTTTTTCTCCAATCGAAGATTTAGAGCTGTTTTAGTCTTGTCTTTTGCAAGTCGGTTTCCAGGGAATGAGACACAGAAATTACTTTGGAAATAGACTGGCAGTGGATATAGCCTTGCAGTAATTAGGAAAACTAATTTATATTCCTTTTCCTTTGACTCTGGATCTAATCAGTAAATACAGTGATATAAAATGTCAACCCTAACCAAACAAGTGCATTGAAAGCATAATAGTAGATAATGTCATTTATTAATTAAAACATGGGAACATGCATGACATTAAAAGGCTCGTTATAGTAGACATTCCTGCCCATCATTTACAGATCTTAATTTAAATTTACTCATTTGAGCCCCATAAATCAGTATTTTTCTGGTATGTAGCTTATCATCCCATCCTTAAGGCAGCAAAATTGCTTCGCTCTTGAGTACTGTGGGAAGAACTGCTAGATAATCTCTCCTGGGCCCCATGCAGGGATGGATTGAAGCTGGGAATTCTGTCATGGTCTGACCCAAGCCAGGGAGAATGGGGAGGTAAAACCCACAGGTTGAGATAATTTAATAAATGACATAAAGTGAAATATGATGATAATAATGCTAAAAGGCAGAAGAGAGAGAGGAGTAAAAGTCAATCAAAAACAAGTGATGCACGATGGAATTGCTCACACCCACTGACCAATGCCCAGCCTGTGCCCCACCAGTGCCCAGCCCCTCCCACCAGTCTCCCCAGTTTATACCCTGGGCATGATGTTCAGTGGCCAGGAATATTCCTGTGGCCAGTTTGAGTCAGCTGTCCTGGCTGAGATCCCTCCTGGATCTCGTGCCACTCCTCACTGACAGACAGTGGGAAACTGAGACCTCCTTGACTTAGAGTGAGCAACGACTCCAGCATTCCTGTGTCATCTGTGTTATCCTCATGCTGAATCCAAACCACAGTACTAGGTAGAAAACAAACTCCATTCCAGCTGAACCCAAGGCTGAGGGCTCTGGAGAGCTGAGCTGCAGGAGAGCAGGCTGATGCATGGGATCCTGCCACCTTGCCTCTCTGCAGAGCTGTGCAACACTAAGCAGGGCACACATCGCTCTGCTGAGAACATTTTGTGCATCCACGCAGGGCAAGGACTGCTCTAGTGCTCTCTCGCACTGCACTGACCCACAGCAGGATGACTTTTAGTGAACAAGCTCTTACTTCAGTCCCTGAGCTAAATGGAATTTGTGCTTTCCTGATGAATGTCACACTGACATCATTCACAACTGTAGGCAGTGCCACTGACCTTTCATTGTCTGCCATCCTTTACAGGTTCCTCCGTCTCATTTTGCTTCATTTTCCCAGATATGCATTGAAAATTGTAAAGTTTTCTCAGATTTTAGTAATTTATGGCATATTTTTTTCATTGGGAGTCTTTCACTGTTTGGGGAATCACAGTATGTAATTGTGGTAAGACTGATCAGAGAAGGTGTGAAAAAAATCACTGCCAGTAGAACTGAACAGTTTCAGCTGCCTGCAGGATGGGACAGGCTGAAGGGTATCTGCCATAGCTGTACTGACTGTTGTTTGAGGATCTGATGCTCTTCACAGTCAGTAGGAGGGTGCTGGGCTCAGAGGAATTTCAGACCCTTCTGATGCTTAGTTGTCATGAGACCACGCTGTTCCCAGTGCCTCATGGTGACATGGACAGTGCACAGAAATGGAACCAAGAACTCATTACTGACACACAGAGTATCTTTCCACCTGACTGACAATTAAAGATGGCAACACAAGCCCTTGTCTTTGCCCTTGGGAGTTTTCAATACCTGAGTGAATAAAAGCCAGAACAAACTGCTGAGATCTCAGGTGACCCTCCTGAGACTGGACTGCGATCCTGAGATGTGCCCTTCAATTCCAAGTGTTCCTATGACTCCTAAGGATCCCCACATTGCATTAAAAATCTGCATTGTTGTAACCACTTATGAAGGCAGCATCCCAGTATGAGTTTCCTTTAGTTATTTCTTGCCATCTTCCTTGACCAGACTTTGTTTTGTTTTGCCACAGTTTTATAACTTTGTCAAAGCCCATGTGTTTGAGCTGATATTTGAGAAGGGTTTATTAATTGTATTAATTGTACACTTTTGGACATAAAATGCCCCCTGTCCTTTGGCAGATGGGGTGGGTCTTAACTTTAAGAATTTTATAATTCTTATAATTTATAATGAGGCGGTGCTATGTTATTTGGGGTTTTTAAAAAATTTGCTATACCAAAGGAAAATACTGATATTGCTTGAACAGTTGGTATTCTGGTGCTATTTCACTTTAAGGAGAACAATTGGTTTAACTTATTTAATGTTGGCAAGAGAGTCATGAATCCCAATAAGGCCATGAATACATTTATTATTAATTTTTTCTCATTCATTTTTAATTTTCTGTCAGACAGAATCAAAGGCTGAATTGGTGACTTCAGTGTTTTTTACCTTGTGCTATTGGCTTCAGAAGTCCTTTAATAAGGCAATTATTTATTCTGGACATCACTGGGAAATCAAAGGTGAAGAAATCGGTGATATCTAAACCCTGTAGTGCATTAATTCAAACAGAACTCACATTGTTGGATAGAGTTCGTGCCTCTGGTTCTTTAATGTTGCCTGGTTTGGTACCTGTTTCATTTTAAATTTAGCTGGATTGTGCAGAATGGAGAATGAAGGAAAACCACAAAAGGATTTAGCTTATAGAAGCAAGAATTACTGGAATCAGCAGGGGTTCATCTCTGGATTGAGGGAAGGCCGGTTTGTTGTAGTGAGAGGACGCAAGCAAAGGATCTTTGGGAAGGGTTTAATGTGCGCCCACAAGGCTTTCATTAGGAGTTGTGGTTTAGAGTGGGTCTCTGTGCCTGTTATCTCCTGACAACGAGGAGTCAATCTGGCTTCATCACAATTCCCTTCTCTAAGCCATGGTGCTTCCCTGGAATCAGTGGGAAGCTCGCCTGCTTTTGGCAGCGTCAGGTTTGAAGTAGAGAGTGTAGTGTTTATCTGCCTGTGGTCCACAGCTCCCACTCCTGCAGGAAAAGCAAGGCTCTGGGAATGAGCCGGACCCGGCTGGGAGGAGGAGCTGTCTGTCCCAGGGCAGGCACACGGCTGAGCTTGTCATTTAACAGCCCTCAGTTTTACCTGGACACACCTCCAGGCCTAGGACACATGTGAACACTTTTAGTTTTTGTACATTATTGATGGAATTCCCCCTCGAGCAGGAGGCAGTGTTTCTTCCTTTTTTTTCTGAATAAATATAAAATACATCTCTTATTCACATTGCTTTGCTATCAAGATGTTACTGCAGTCTCTTGCTGTTTTGTTTTTGCTCATTCCTCAGAATTTCGGCCTTCTGTGAAGCTCATGGAGGAAGAACTGAAAAGGGAGACAACATATTGAACTTGACATTTAAAGGTTCAAACCTTCAATGCACTGAGCACATATTCTAAAGAAAACAGTTGTGGAATTTGCTTGTCTTGTATCCTGAATTCCACCTGACACTAAGCTGCCTTACTGCAGCATGATGTAGTTTAAATGTGATTTAATATTGCACCCAGAGCAGGTAACACTCTGCTCTAATACTCTTGTTGAGCAAAGCAGCAAGAGGTTATTTGGAAACATTTAGCCATGTGCTCCTGGGAAAAAAAAGGCTCTGTTCCTCTCTGCCTAATCATCCTGCTGATCACAATGCTATCTTAAGGAAAAGGGAATATTGTACAAGTTGCCATAAAGTTTTATGAGCCAATTATTACAGATATAATTGTCCAAGGTTATGGAGGTCTATAGATGTCTTATTTTCCATAGGCTGCTGCCCTTTTATGCTCTTTTTTTATAGTTAATGCCATGCTTCATTTAATAATTTAAAAATAATTTATTGGAGTTAAATTGCTTTTTTAGAAGGCATAATCTTATCATTCTCATTTTTATAAGAAACTCATTTTAATTTGTTTGCTGTGCCATTCTCAGATGAATTTAGGAATTTAATGGAGTGAAAATTGAAGGCTGATGGCATCAATGAAATTATTAATTTGGTAACCGAAAGATTTATTTGGTTGATTTAGATGGAATTTTCAATACCCAATTATCTTTGGACTCTATTAAAGAGTGAAGCCTAGCCAAATAACAGTTCTCACTCAAAGTTCCCCAGGATGAATTGAAAAGGACATCTTCATTATTGCTATTGATGTTAATGTGGAAATCACTTACTGTTAATAATCCTGAAGGACAGATAAAGGCTTATTTTTACCCTCAAGAAGCTAGGTTCCAAACCCTAAAAATGTTATCTTAGTGAATGAATATTACCTGCAGATAGCAGACTTAGCCATGCAGAATATTTTAACAGTTTACTTTTATCTCTACCAAGTCCCATTAGAATAATTTAGAAGGAGAAAAATATCTTTGTCATGCAAATAAGTTTGATTTTTTTTTTAATAATGGTGGAAATGTAACTATATAAAGAGTCCATCTGTGCAAACCTAGATTTGAGCATACAAAAGTAATATTTATTTTCTATTATATTCCATAAGCTTTTGCTATTAGGATTTTGAAGAACCCTTCCATAAAAAACACTCTTTTGCAGTTCGTATTTTTAAAACCGTTATTTTCCTAATACCCTTTGCCAATATAAATATTTATATATTCCGCATGTGTTGTTTTCTGAAGAGAAGCAAACACCAACATGAGAGCACACCCCAGTGAAAGGGTCACAGGCTTTTTTTGTTGTTGGAAACTGTCCTGGCTGACAGAGAAGCACATTTGTCTCTAGTTCTACAGCTTATAAATGTAAATGCAGGAGAAGAAACTGCAAATGAAGCATTAATTGACTTGAAGTTGGTGTCAGATGTTAAGGGGAATCTTAGAGATTTTAGATGTCAAAAAGGAACATATTCCTACCCAGACTAAAAATACACAGTATGGATCTAATTGTACAACAGCCCGAGCTAGTCAAATACTGATACCAAAACCCAGCCTGAACTGAAGTGATCACTGCCAATTCATAGACATATTGCATTGTTGTGGCACCTGGAAGATTTAAGTTGGATATTAAATAATTCCTTGGCAGCATGAGAATGAAAAATTTATTTGCTCTCAGTTTTTTTGACAGGAAGGGAGAAAGAGAAAGAGAGAAAGAGAGAAAGAGAGAAAGAGAGAAAGAGAGAAAGAGAGAAAGAGAGAAAGAGAGAAAGAGAGAAAGANAGAAAGAAAGAAAGAAAGAAAGAAAGAAAGAAAGAAAGAAAGAAAGAAAGAAAGAAAGAAAGAAAGAAAGAAAGAAAGAAAGAAAGAAAGAAAGAAAGAAAGAAAGAAAGAAAGAAAGAGAAAGGTAAATTCGTACAAAAGTCGGGTTCCCAAAGTGCCAGAGGTTTATTGCTGGAGACTTCCACTTGAGATCCTCACAGCATAAGCTCTCCCACTCAGGTAATATCAATCATATATGTCAGGTGTGTGGTTCTGTATGTTCAGATTTGGGGTTGAAATGAGGAGAGAAGAGATTGAATAGTTTAAACTAGGCTAGGAAATAGTTAAATAACTCTTGCAGGAGGACATAAATATTAAAAAGACAAAGCCAATGAATCAGTGTCTCTGCAGAGGGGGGGAGTGTTGAGGTGTGGCAAACCAGCAGCAAGCAAAGCTGTACATGGGTTACCCAGAGCCAGACCAGAGCCCTCCATCCAAGCCAGTATTTATTTCTTACTGTCACCAGCCAAAAAGGTTATCCCAAGATTCTGCTTCTCCCTCCAGAGCTCTTATTTCCCCAAACATCTTCATTCAGTGAAGACCTATCCCTGTTGTGCTCCAGGTTTTTCCTTCTGCAGTGAAGGTGGAATTACAGCTGGGAGGGTACACAGCTCATCGCTCTCCCCATTCCCACCACGGTCTGCAGACTTTGATTCCAGCCTCACATACACACAGGGAATTCTCCAGACGTGACCAGTGCACAGTGGGATTATGTCCACATTGACATTCACCCTCCTGTGTCCACAGCGTTGGTGATGCCAACAAGAATGTTTGAAATTAAGATGTGTTTTAAAGTGGCCTGGGAGAGAGGAATTATATACACAAATTTAATTAAGCTTTCAGCATTAGTCTGCTGCATCCCAGCTCAGAAAGCACTTGGAATGAAAGCTCCATGTTTTGTTGCAGCTCTCAGCTCTTTCTGAATTTAGAGGTTAGATCTTAGGCCCTGCTGTAGACCCCTCTCCCTTTCTGTGATATATGTAATTTGTGCAGCTGGGTACAGGTGAGATCCTCCGGTCAGGAGACAGTCAGAGCACAGCTAGCATGAAGACTGAAACACTTTTTTATGCTGGCAGACAATATCTCAGATCAAAGATGGCACATTTCCAGAGTGAGAGGAAGAATAAGTGCTGTCTGCAGCATACCTGACCTCTGCATAAGAGCTTGCAGCTCCTTGGAGCTCCACGGTCAAGTATCACAGGGAAAAACATACACAGGACTTGATGAGTGAAACTAAAGAAAAAAATATCTACAGCATAGTCACATGATGTTTGTGAAAGGAATTCACATAATAGTCTCCTCCTAAATATCATGTGAAATTCTGATGGATTCTCTAACTCTTGTAAGAATGTTAAAGCTGTTCAAGAATAAGTGGAAGGGGTAAAATTCTCCTTCTTTTCTCCTTCCTCTCACCCTTAATTTAAATCAATTTACAGAACCTTTTGCACCACAGTTGAAAAGCTGCCTCCATTCTGTCATCAACAAAACATAACTTGCAATTATTTTTACTATTTTATACTGTGTACAAGTAAAAAAAAAATGCCTAGAACTGTATCCCAAAACAAGAATCAAGCTCAATTCACTTAATTATCAACAACAGAAAGTGATTCTTGCTTCTCAAAGAGCTCTGATATAGGCATAATTAGCTCATTTAACCTCAAAGAAATAATTAGCCAATAAGAGAGGACAAGAAAAAGAAGTCAAAATGCCACAGCAGTATATTTTCCCTGTTTTCTAACAAAATTGTTTTCACGGGGATAGGAGGGCTGGGTGATACTGCCTTGCTGAGGTTTTTTTTTGCAAAATAAGGTATTAAGGTACAAACAAAAGTAGAAAAGCTCCTCAGTTCCATCTGAAGGGCAACACATTCATTTAGACAATTTTTAGTTTGGAGAGAACTTTCCCTGTGTTTTGGGACTGATTCACATTTGTAAATCTGATCCCCCATTAACTGCCCAAACAATGTAAACACTGCATCACACTGCAACAGATAAGCACAAAACCCAACAAAACCTCAAATGATGTAAAATCCATTGTCTAACCTATGTATGACTGATAATTCTAGCAGAAACAATGAAAAAACACTTAAACTGGAATTAGTTCCCACTAGCTCCCATATATTGATGCAAATAGGAAATAACGTGTTTGTCTGGAAGCTGTCTCAGGATGGTTCTAAAGGGCCACTGCAGAGACACTCACAGAGGGCTCTTGAGGAGTTCTGGCTTCTCCCACCTTTCCTCTCACTCTTCAGAGTCCCTGGGTGCTGTGGTGCTGCTCATGTAGGTGTCAAAGATCCTTTCGGAGATTTAGAAACCTCTTCAAGCTGCAATGTAAGGAGCATTTTGATTAACATTAGAAGTAGCTTGACCCTTAAATCTCTTACAATTTACTCAGAACAGCTACTGATTAGTTACACTTGACTTAAAAGTTTACAGTAATTAATCCGATCAACTAGGAGAACTTCTTAATCCGATCAACTAGGAGAACTTCTGAATCTCTCTAGTCTTTCTAGTAATTATATCTTCTTAAAATAATGTTTGAATAATCCCACAACAGAAGAGTATGACTAGAAGAGTGCAAAATCCACAAAAATTAGGGGCAAAACTTGTTTAGATGTTACCATTGAAAATATTGTGTCGGGTATCAAAGCAAAAACTTTTCTTGTGCCTGTGGAAATGAAGTCAGTGGCTGGTTATTTTTGGCTGTCCTGAGCATTCTAAAAGATTTTACTGTTGATTCCTGATGAGTTGTCTCCAACACCAGGTTTAGAGGGGGTTTCAAAGTGGTCTTTAGGTGTTAAGCTTATTCCTGGCAGAGCTGGGAGCTCACAAGGTACAGACACGGTGTTTATCTGAGGAACCACTAAAAGAGCTGAAGCCTCAGCAGCAAATTCAGACATGTAAAATGCTTTGTAGTCATGGTACAAACAAGTTAATTATTAAAGTGCTGACAGAACCTCAGCTGTGGTATCATGAACTTGGCTGTTGTAAAAACACCAGGATTAAGTGGAGGTGTGTGGGTAATAAAATCTTCAAAGAAACAAATTGTCTTTAAATGTATAATTATGGCTTTCTCAAGGATTTTTTAATCTGCATTTAAAGGACCATTGGCAGAATATTATCGATGTTTCAGCAACAAAATCTTTCAAACAGCCTGAGGCTTTTTGTGTAGCACATATTAGTTTCAATATTCAGTGAATATCATTTTTACATGATGCAAACAATGTCAAAAATCAAATGGAACAAGTATTGAAGAGAGAGGGAAAACAGTCTTGAACAGAGCTGCCATCCTATGGAGGTGGTACAAACCCACTGGTACTTGTGGGAGTTGGCTCACTCTGAAGTATTCTTCCTCTGCATTTCCACACAGGACAAGTGAAAAGGGAAAGAATTGTAGGAGGTTGGTTGAGTTTTTTTCAAAGCTAAACCCATTAGCATTTGGCATTAACCTTGCAAAACATAATTGGTGTTGAGTGCACCTGTTTGCCCATTCCAAACCCCACATTCACAAATGCAAATTGACTGAGCGTGACATCCCCACCAGCAGCACAAGTGTGAAGGAAAGCCTGAAAGTGTGAAATGGATGCTGAAAGCATTTGCAAGGTTTCATGTGTGCAATTAAAGGGAAACAGATAATGTATGTCACAATAAAGCAACTTTTGTTACATTATATGTCTAATTAGGCTCACATGAGGCTGTTTGCCTGTTGGGGAACAGATTTTTTTTATACATTTCGGAATTTGGCCCACTAGGATTGTTGGTGAGTTTTAGAGAGGCACTCAAGTATTTTTAATGTCTAACTTACCATCCAGCTTTCAGTACCTAAATACCTTGGCGGCTTTGACCCTGGGTCAGCTCATGTATAAAGGAACTTCTCTAGCTACCCCTACCTTAAGGCCTTTCTCTGTTTGTTTTTTTCAAGTTCTGTCAGCTATAACATTCTCATTAGCTAGGCAACAAAGGGGCTGTTCTAACAGAATGGGCAAATGCTGTTTCTGCTTGAGAAGGGCATGTATTTCACAAGTAGCCAAGTGCCGGTGGCCTTTTTGTTGCTGCTGGCTGCTCTTCAGGTCGTGCTTGTGGAACGGCAGGGTGCGAGCATCGAGTTTGTTCTGATCTTCTGTAGGAAAGAGGGGGAAGAGGGAAAGAACAGGCTATGAAGTGGCTCAATAAACCGTCAGGAAAGGCATCTCTGATGAAACAGCACATTGCTAAAGGGAGTGTTCTGCAAAGTGGTGTTAACATTACCATTTCAGTGCTTGTAAATTATACATTGAAACACAAGGCTCACCTACAAGAGATTCTCAAAGAACCGTAAGGCAGCTGAATATCCTCTGTGGTGTTTTATGTGATTGGCCAAAGAGAGCTCAGTAGTCCATTACTATTTTTATAGCATTAAAACACTGTTAGAGATGTGTATATCTCACAAAGATGTTGCTGCTATGTGAATCTTTCAATCAGAATAAACAGATACCACTGGTGGATGAGCACACAGCGAATGATTTTGGAAAGGGAGGGCTCTTCACCATTCTGTATAAAGATAAGAGGTGATTGTGGGTGCTGAGCTGTACCCCTCACTGTTACTGTATAAAGGATAGCAGCTTAAGAACAGGTGAATTAGTAAAATTCTGAGCACAATCTGAGTCGTGAATCAAGATTTGGAGGCCTTGCAGATACCTGTATGTGGTGGGTGTGGAAGTCTGAGAGTCAAAAGCAGAGTCCATTTAGTTATGTCAGTATAAGGACAGCACAGAAAGTTGTCATGACAAATACACAGTCATCTTGCTAGTTCCAAAAATATGTGGCTGCATGCAATGAAATAGCTGGGTAGGAAAGAACATTCCTAAGATGTTGCATATTTCTAAACATTTCCTTATCATGAATTAAGACTAAAGCTAAGCATTTGGTAACCTTGAATCAAATATTTATTACCACTTTACTGCCTCTATATCCCCTTTTCCAGTTGCTCAGAGGAATTACATCAGTACTAGCACAGCTACTAGAACAGATACTTACTGGGAGATTGTGTTTCTGGGGATGGTATTTCATCCCCATAAATCAGCATTTCAATTGCTGTAACTTACATGCTCTTTACATCAGGAAATCTTCAGGAATGAACCCTGGGAGGCAGAATGTGAATGGCAGCACAAATAACAGTTATTGCTACTCTTTGTCTTTCCTGCTATTTCAGTTTTGTATTGTTGGAAGAGGAGGAGAATCAGTGCATTGAGTTACCTTTGTCTACCGTCTCCTTGCAGTTTCTGTGGGTTTGGATACTGGTGTTCATCGGGATAATGAAATTGGGTGGATCCATCATAGCAATTCCTCTGGTCCAAAAGTTCAGGATGCTGCAACTACCATTTAAGGTTTTCCATGTCCCTTTTGCACATGGCTGAACAGATTGAGTGGCTGATGCCACAGGAACCTTCCAGTGTTTCTCCTCTAACATCCATATGAGCAAACCCCCCTGTAACTCAGTATGCCCATATAAAATCCATATTGGCCATGTCCTTGAAGAGAGGAGCCAATGTTCCCTCAAAATCTGAACACTGCATTAAATAATGGCCTTAAAAGATTTCTTCTTATTCCTATCATTTCAAGCATCAAAAGAATAACAACATTTTGGTTCTGTCTTTTGTTATGTTTCTCTTCATGTCTCAGAAGGTAATTTTTAGTTCAGGCAAAGCTGGAGACAAAGTAAAATAGATGTAGTGAAACATATGAGCACCAGGATTTCCTTGGCAATGATAATCCTGTCACAGCTGTCAAAATTTACTTCTTTATCCATATGACATTTTAACAGGCTGGAAACGCCAAGTTAGAATAAGCAGCTATAAAGGACTTGGTCCAAAATGACTATTAACAGCAGACTCTTCCAGGCAATATATTGTTTACAAATTTCACAGAAATTGCTTTACCAATACTGCATTTGATTTTGATGCTCAAAAGCATAGCCGTAACTCTTTTCATTTATTATGGCAAAGGTAAAACATGCGGCTAAAAATGTTAATTTTATTTCCACAGGGACCCAGAGGAAAAGATAAATGTAAAATTATTATGCTAAAGAATAAACGGGAACTCCTTAGGCTTGGTGAATCCTTGTGGGTTTTATCAGTATGTTGCTGAGAGAGGAATCAAAATCAAATTATAATGTTTGGTCCAGCTTAGTTCAAAGGGAGATGAATTCTGGAATGCTCCCATGTGTGAGTGAGATTGCCAGTGCCTGTAAGAGCTCAGCCCTTGGCAAGGCAGCTTTGCAGTGCTGCACTGGTGCTGCCATATTGCAGCAACATTGCACTCCTGGCCCTAAATATTAAACACTGAAAGCATGGTAAAACCTCTCTGATAATGGTACTGCAAATGGAGATAAGAGAGACAGGCAAGGACAGGGGGAGTCACCTCTCCAGCCTCTGTATCACTTTGTAAAATATATTTTCCTTCCTGAAGTTTCTAGATATGCTAATTTAATAACCTAGATTGGATGGGACTGCCTTGGTAATTCCATTCCCTGCCAGCTTTGTGAAATTAATACTTGTATTCTCTGTTCTGTACAAAGTTGTGGGTAACATTCAGGTGTGGATGTCCCCTGTGATCTCCTTTATACCTGAAGAGGGTTTTAAATATATAGCAACTGAGCAGCTTTCTGACAGGTACAGGGGAAACCAATTACTGTCTCTTCACCATCACTGCCCACTTCCCTTCTTGGCTACCCTTTGAATGATGTATTATTGGCTGTCTTCCCCAGCAAGGTCTTTATACAGGATTTTTTTTCAGAGCCTTGTTAACGTGGGGATTAAATACAACACAAGGTTGTAACGTTATCATCAGAGGAACTTCTTCAGGCTGTGAATGGCTATGCTGCCCTGGAGCAAACAAAAAATCCTGCTCGTGTACTTGTCACTTCCAGCATGCTTTATCTGAAAAGTTTCACTGGGGTCAGTGCCAAGCTACCAGAAGGACTTTATATTTAGATATCTTTGTAATTTCCTCACATTAAACTCTGTTCACCTTAAAAAGACATCTCTCTGCACCCATCTCGAAACAAAACAATTTGTGAGTCTGTAGGTCAAACCACAGGGAAAAAAATAAAATAAATGTATTAAATAAATAAAGGAGGAATTTAAATTGGACAGAGCAGATTTTCATCTTTCAATTTTCGCATCAGTTTTGCAGCTGCTTTATCCTGTAAATGTGGCTCAGTTAAACTAAGCAGTGTTCCAGGTGAGCTATATCCTTGTGAGTTTTAATGACGATTTCAGTGTGGCAAAATAGTTTTTAAAACCTTCCACGAAACAAGAATATAGCTGTCAGAGCATACAGACAGAATATATCTATATGTATGTCTACCCCAATCTTTCCACTTGTTCCTAGACTGCTTAATACTAGAAACATGCCAGGCTAAGAGACTTGCAGTTCCTGCTTTTGTCCCCTGTGGTCTCTGAAGCCAGGGATAAGTGAGCCTCGACAATGATGCAGTGATTGAAGTAATTGCTATTCAGGTGTCCAAAACATCACAATAATCCTGCAGGGCTTTCATACAAATCTATGTTTTTTTCTTTAATACCTGTTCTGTATGGTACAGTAATTATTTTCAAAGAGTTTTCTCTCTGTTGTATCTTTTCCTCAAAGATGCAGGAGAGGTACTAGGCAAGACTAATCTGGCATTAATATATTCCAGTGCACACTTTAAAAAAAAAATCCCCCTCTGTCTAGGTCATCTATCTCATTTTACTTGCCCAGGGCTAATGCAAGGCTGTGCTAATTATAACAGAGGATTCAGTCTTTAAAAGTGTCTGCTTGATACTGTATTTTCCAATATTGATTTTAAAATAATGCTAGTTCATGATGCTAGTGTTCATCTTTGCTCTACAGATCATTTATACATAGAAGACGTGATGAAAAAAAAGGTGCGGAAAATTGTTTGAAATTGAAAGATGACCAAACAAGAAAAATTGGTATTAAATATGAACTTCCTTTAAAGTATGTAGAAAGAATAATGTTCCAGTGAATAAAGTGAGTGTTATTGTGTTCTTAGAACATCTCCAGAACTTCAGTTCTTGATCTGTAATAAGAAACGGGAGATGTTATAAAACATCTGTGTCTTCACAGAAAGTTTTGTCTCCGAAGAGAAAAATTGCAGCAGCAGTGGGGGGAAGCTGTGGCAGTGCAGAGTTCCAGGGAAGCTCCTTGCCCACCCAAACACAGAAAATGTAAAGATTCTGGAAACCAACCCCAAATTGCTCAAGTGTTGGCATCTAATAAAGTGCTCCTGACATTTCCTTCTTACTCTGATGGGAAAATGCATTTGTAACAGACTCAGAAGCCTTTCATTTAACATGTCAGTGTACATTTAGTTACCCAGACCAATGCTCCTGCAGTCTGAGCACCAGCAAAATGACTTTGAAATCCTGAAGGATTTCATCCTGGGTTAGTACTGCATGAACCAGGCCCTTGATTTGGGGGCAGGCATAACAACAAAGTCACACAGGAATAAAACTCTCAATCTGTCTATGGAATTCTCATTCCCTTCCATGATCTCTGTTCCAGTGGGACAGATTGTGAAGCTGAAAGCTTGCTCATTGTCTGCAGCAGAAATACTGCTCCAGTTAATCATGTTTATGGCTTTATATAAAATAACATGTTGGATTTTTCATGATAATTATGTAACATTAGGGAAGAGAAGCAAATGCATTTTTTACTCTGCTAATTTTATGTGTGTGTGTGTGTGTGTGTGTG
This sequence comes from Bombycilla garrulus, assembly GCA_013400315.1. Lineage (NCBI taxonomy): Eukaryota > Metazoa > Chordata > Aves > Passeriformes > Bombycillidae > Bombycilla > Bombycilla garrulus. The sequence continues at coordinate 453,490 of VXBU01004044.1, forward strand.
TGTGTGTGTGTGTGTGTGAATTCAGAAGTCCTGTAGAACACTGGTAGTTTATACAGAAGATGTCTAATGAGCAAAAGTAGCTTAATCCTGGCTTCCAGGACAGCCACAGACTATCTATGCCCCTCTGCTCCTGTCACATTTTTGGAAGAGATGGGTGGTTTACCATGTAGGAGAATTATTTCTGTTTTCACAGTCCAAATGTGACTATATCTTCTCTCTTTAGCATATATTTAAATGAAAAAGGAGATGCAGGGAGAGATGGCATAGAGAGACACAAGGAAAAAAATCTTCCTGGGATTCTCCTGATGCCATTATAAAGAGTCTAATTGCCTCTGGGCAGAGTCAAATGGTCCAGAGTTGCTAGACAGTGTATAAATTCTCCCTGAAGAGTTATGATTATTCTCAGCAAATACAGAGCTCAAATGGCTGTTAGATCATCCATGATGACAGCAATCACTAAGGGTAGAGATTCCTTAATGACTAGAATCCCAAATTACTGCATTTTTTACATGCTATTCTGAATATTTCTCAATGCTATTTGTAACATAATTAACTAAGTTCATCATGAACATGGAAAACCAGAAGCAGTATGATGTAGCAATAAGAATTTAATATATTATAATTAGCACCAAAAGTCTATGTACGGGCTTCCTTGGCCATGTGAATTTAAATTATTTGGCATATCTTGGTGTCTGCACCACATCACGCTAAGGACTTGCTCTTGAGCCATCCTTTTGAGACTTTTCTGTGGAGATCCCTTGTGCTTTCCCTTTGGAACATTCAGCCTGTGTATACCTCCAACACAAGGGGTTTATTTTACCAGCATCTCAGTAAACTTTGTTAGTCCGTGTCTGAAAGAAATGGAGATGTCACCTCTCTGCTGCTGTGAAGTGCTCCGAGATGCACAGAGGTGTTGTTGCTGCTCTTTTACCTTCCCTTCTACATCGAGGAGGATTTTGGTGGTGTTGCTCTGAGCAAGGGTTCATATTTGAACTGATTGTATATTTAGGGATATGATGGATAGAAAATGTTATATTCATTTGTTCTTCTTTTGTGTTCTGTTCCTCAGTGACTGGGATGGGTAGAGTGGGCCCTCTGGAAGAATAAGGAGATGTTTTGTTTGCTATTGGCAACTGAATATCCAAAGCAGAGAGAATTCCAGAGACTTCACTGGGAGGAAGGCAGGAGGAGATATGGGGAGGGTCGCAGATCAAGCAGAGAGACTGACAAGAGCAGACTGTAGGTACCAGGTCACAGAAGGGACAGAGAAGAACTTTCAGAGGGTTAAAGGGGATGGGTTGGAGTTCCCACGATTCGTAAACTGTTGGTTGATATGAAAATTGGGAGGCAAGGATGTACTTGTAGAGACAGAATTAGCTAAGGAAGAGTTAATTACAAGCATTAGTTTCTGCTCTTTCTTCTTAATATCTGTATCTTAATAAATTTTGTCCTTTTCTTTGACTGTAAACCTCTACGTTCTTTGGCAGGACCATACAAGGGAGGTCCTACACAGATCTTTCTGCATGTGAGCCATTTCGAGTTTCAAAACAGAAGTTTTTTGCTTCTGTGTACTTAAAGAAGCACTTCAAATGAATAAAGAGCTTCAGAATGTTTATCTGCTTTATAAAAAGGCTTGAGTTGAAACTGTGATGATTTTGTGTCCCACAGACCTGTTCATACTGGATATGTTCTTTCACACAGTGCGAATCTGCTCTGTTTTCTGTCACTGTCTCCCACCACGCTGGAACCTGGGGAAGTGCAGGTCTCCCCAGGGGGAGCTGAAGCACATCCATGTCGAAACTGCTCAGAAAAACCTGGTCAGTGGGCAGAGTAATGGGCTCTGTGAAGGGTCAGCCTCTAGAAGTTTGTCAGTGACAGAATGTGTGGCAGCTACCACAGACATTTACAAGTGGTGTTGAACAAGTCTAGTGCAGTGATTCCCATGATTTATCCCTGTCTGTTGGGCAGGAAGATGATGTCCAGTTAAGGAAGCTCTAAGTCACAATTAAAATAATATAAAGAATGAGGTAGTAGTGGATGAGAGCTACACATTTTAAATAACTTGCTATTGATTTTGCAAAAATTGATGCCATCAATATGGTGGGAGTAAGTCAGCACCATTATAAATTCAGCAAATATTCCTGAAGTAAACAAGGCCACTAAGGACAGAGAGAAATCAGTGTATCTGTTTGCAGCGGGAAGAATCATTTTAACAACAACCAAGTTTCAGGGAGGTCACAGATGATTTTTGGAGACACCATGCTGATGGGTGTAATTGCCTTTAAAATAAGTTTTATGGTACTTAAGACCGATTCCTGCCAGTTTTGTTATTTGTCTAAAATTGCTTGGAAAAGGGCATAAACTGTTTCATACTGAAAATGATAACTGGAGTGGAGCCTTGCAGCTGCCTAACCACATTTCCAATACATGCAATTCATAATCTGAATATTCAAGTGCTTTCTGTATTTCCGTATCGATCCAAATTTCTTTGTAAGTTAGGCTAAAAACTCTCAGGCTTAAAACTCAGCTATTTTACTTCATACTTTTATAATTTGCTGACAATAAGGATATATATACATATATATAGAGAGAGAGAGAAACAGAGAGAAAGAGAGAGAGAGAGAGAGAGTAAAATTGGGAAAGAAATATTGTATTTTCATGGTAGAATGCTATGTCCTAGTGGAAGGTGTTATCTACAATTATATAAATAAGTATGTGAGTCTTACAAAGCAAGCTTGTGTCACTGCAGTAGGATTCTAAACCTCCCCTAGTGGCTAATCATTTCTAATTCAGAATTCTGCAATTGCTCATGCTGCTTTTAGGGTGGAAATATTCCTGCAGGGCCCATTGCACTGAAGAACTGGGATCTGGTTTATGGCTTAGCAAAAAAAGTTGTTTGGTTTTTGTTGTGTCATGAGCTGGATTCCAGGAAATAAATGCTCTCAAATGGAAGGATCTGGGATGAACTACCAGGGTGAGTCTAGCAGTCATTGAACTTAACCTGCCTCTGCCCAGCCATGTGTAAATACAAAAGGGCAAAATGATTTCAAGGCAATCTCAAGCAAAAATTTTCCTGTGGCAAGCCATAGAAACATGACAGATAGACAAAATTAAAAAGTCAGTCTCCACATTTCCCAAGATTTTCTATCTTCTTTTGTTAAACTCACTCAATTAAGGCCAAATCCTTGCTCCTTCATGCAGATAAAAAAAAAGCTGGGAAAAGGCGAAGTGAAGGAGAGACACGACCCGCTCCAAATGGGGCCAGGGTGTCAAAAGTGTCCCCATGTCCTGGAACAGGGAGACGATGCTGGGCTGCAAAGCTTCTGTGAGTATTGGCTAAAGGACTTTGTTTTTCTTACTTCAGTCTCATTTTGGAACCAGAAATCAAATCTCAAATGTATTTTGAGGAAGATGTTGGATGATTATCTTTTCAACATACAAAGTGAATACCAAAGACTGATTTGTGACTGCTCATGACTGTAGGAGTGATACATCTTTCCATAATATAATTTTTGTCATGAAAATGTCCTATATCACTTTAATTGCCAATCACAGTGAAATGAGAGACAGTAAATTATTTGCACAGTCTGCTGAAATGGTAAATTGCAGGAACCAAGGGCCCCTTACAGAAATGCTTAAATCACAGAATCATACATTCACAGAGTGGTTTGAGTTGGATGGAACACTAAAAATCCCATTTCCACCCCCTGCCACAGGCAGGGACAGCTTCCCCTGTCCCAGGCTGCTCCCAGCCCCAGTGTCCAGCCTGCCCTTGGGCACTGCCAGGGATCCAGGGGCAGCCACAGCTGCTCTGGGCACCCTGTGCCAGGGCCTGCCCACCCTGCCAGGGAACAATTCCTGTCCAATATCCCATCCAGCCCTGCCCTCTGGCACTGGGAGCCATTCCCCCTTGTCCTGGCACTACATTCCATTGTAAAAAGTCCCTCTCCAGCTTTCATGTTTAAATCTTCACCAAGATTCTTAACTTAACTTTTACTTAAACTAGTTCCATGTGGCATCTGTGTGTTTTCTCTATGATAGAATTATTTCATGTCAGCATGTAAAAGACTATTTTATTCCTAACATATATTTTTGCCACCCAAAGAGCACTGACTTAGCTTTTTTTACAGCACAAAATCTATATGCTAGTTTATGAGCAATGGATACAATAATAAGGTTCACTTCTGACTCCAAAGACCTGCAGATCTAAAATCCTTTTCTATGTAATAGTTATCCACAGTGGTAGACACTAAGAAGAATAAGGTCATACTTAGCTAAGGTTTATGAGTGCAATTTCCTATCTAAATGAGAAAGCATTTCCATTTGAAGACAAGGGGGTATTATTATGGACTCTCTTACTGTTTTTCCTACTTGCTTTTATAGGCACTCTTCAGCTAATGCTCCAAGTGCATTCACTTACAAATGCAATTCAGGTCTGCAAAACATCAAAACCATAATGACACAATCTTTTTGAAGTCTTTCATCAAGCTGCTGAGGTTGACCTATTTAATTGTGCAGCCTGAGATGATCTGGATTGCCTGGAAGAACATATCTGTGCTCTTAGGAGTTTGATTTGTGCCTTGTAACAGTTTACACAAGGTCACAGCCTTAGCAGGAGTAAACTAGTATTGCTCAGTTGAATTAGAGACAGTGGTCATAGTTCCAGTATCTCAAGATCTGTTAATCCTCCAGAGAAGGCAAACAGATTAACTAACTGCACATGCTTTTCCTTGTTGGTATATTTAGGAGTGTCCAGAATTTTACCAAAGTAAAAATCAGAAGTGATATTTGTGCCCAGGGTGAGTGCTCACAGAGCTGATACTAGAAAGCAGGTCCCTGTGATGGCCTCTGGCAGAAAAGTACTATTGTTTATAATTTTACAAAATGTAAGTTTAATACAACTTTTTTCAGAAGCAGTTTATTTCTTTTCATGCAACAGTTTGCAGTGTGATCAAAGCATGAAGAGGATTTGTATCTGAAATCTGTGCAGCATCCCAAAGGCCTGTAGCCACAATCAAGTCTTAGGGTCTACAGTTTGTCACTTCAAATCAAACTGAACTTGGATGTCTGCCGGAGCTTTGATCTCAGTCAAACTATGGTTCTCTGCAATCCTTCAGGGATATTTCACAAAGATTAGGCATATCAGGATTCACAAAATTAGAGCAGATTTTATCAGAATTAACAAACCCAGTGCAGAGTTCTCTGAATGGAACTGAAGGCATGAGAATCATCTGCTTGAGCTGATGACAGGAGGAAAATTGATCTCAGTCTATCTTTACAGTCGAGAGCAGAGTCAAATGCCTGATAGATTGGGTACATTGGCAACATACATCATTGCTCAACTGATTTTTTGTCTTTTAATGAATATAATGTTCAAGGAAAGTGCAGGGATTTATAGCCCTTATTCATCATCTCGAATTTTAGCCAGGTTCAGCACAGAACAGAGGATACTCACAGCCATCTGATGGCTATTGAAGTGAAGTGAATCACTGGTCACAGAATACCCACAGCCCCAAAATCTCATTAGAAGAATTTGGACAGACACATACAGAGTGATACAGCGGAGTCCAGAGATGACAAAGATAGGTTTTTTTGATTTGTTGGATATAATTGTCTGCAGTGAATTTGTATGCATTTTTCAAAAGATGTGTTACAGTTTAGCAAACTCAGAAAGGAACAATAAAAGCCAGATGTGGATGAAGGCTGGCTTAGAGGGACAGAACAATTCTTTCCACTTTTGCCTATTGTGGCAAGAAAGAAAGAAAAACTTTCCCCACAATAAAGCATAAAATAACTAGGAGTGATGGTCTGACTTTATAATGGCAAAATTATGAATTCAGTCTTGGAAATACTTTGTTTGATGTGTAACTTTACAAATCAAAATAATCCACTGGGCTTCTAGGGACCACTTTTGCAAGTGAGGTTTAATATATGTAAGATTAATGTGTGTATTAAGCATTTTTCTTATGTTATTCTTATTCTTTCTATTCCCTTGTAGTTTACCTGCGTGTATGTGTATTTGTGTATTTTTAACTGGAATTAATTCACCACAGACTCTCAGTACTTTATTTCAGATCATATTCCTCAGACATCTGTGTTTTAAGGTGAAGGTTACACTATATTGCCTCTGTGTATTGGCCCAGCCAGTGTTTGCCAAAGGGTGTTTCATTATAAACAAAGGGAAATCACAGGAAAACAGTTCCTTGACTTCTAGGAACACAAGATGAATGAGGAGGACCCAAATGAGGTTTATATTGATCTGGTAGAACATGAAATCAAAGGTAAGGACAGAAAATGAAGTGAGGAGGGCAGTTGTTCTGAACTTTGTAGGCTGTGAATAAATTGTTATTGAGCACTGGAGCAGGCTGCTCAGTGAGGCTGTGGAATCTCCACCCTTGGAATTACTCAGACTGGCTGGACACAGCCCTGAGCAGCAGGGCTGGGATGATGCTGCTCTGAGCAAGGAGGGCTGAACTATGAAGTCACTGGAAGTCCCTGCCAGTCTCTGCTCTTTTATGATTTTTTGGAATGCAGGATCTGTGTCTGAACTAAGATTTCCAGGGATCCAACGTTAGCATTGTTGGCACTTTAGATGAGCCATCAGATGCCATTTCTGCAACTCAGCTTTAGAAGGTCGCATGTTCCACTTAACTCTGATCAGTGTGTATCCATAGTTTATACAAAAACCTTTCCTAGAGCTCAGATTTTTCATTGTGAGGATCAATTTTAACAAGTGATGTACTCAGAGGCACAGACCAGCACCTCTCAGTGTTGCATCCTAGAGCTGAAAACATTGGGTCCTACCAGGGACTGCCTGCTGGACAAGCAGGAACTGCTGCAGCAGCAGATGAATTTCACTTGGCTGTACATATCTGTGGGTATTTAGATAACGCCTGTTCAGAGGTGTGTGCAGTCTGCCCTCCTGTCCCACATCCCCCTCTGAGGAACATTTCCCAGCATGGAAATGGCCCAAGCCCAGGTGCAGCACGCAGCAGCTGTGCCCCTCTCAAAGGGATGCTCACAGTCCTCTCCAGGACGCAGGAGCATGGCAGGATCTCCAGCCCAGTCTGACCTCTCGGTGTGTGTCCTGAGGTCACAGCATCTCCTCAGACTGTCAGCTGTCTGTCTGTCTCAACAGTGAGGGGATTTATCACAACAGCCACACTCTTCAGTCAAGAGAACACTTGACAGGAGTTACTCTCCAGAGAGGGGACAGTTTATTTTTTGCTGCTACCCTCCTGGGGCTGCATCCCTCCTGGGGCATTCCCAGCTTCCAGGCAGAGTGGAGTTTATTACAGTGAGGAAAATGCTTGCTTTGCAATAGTTAATTTAGTCTCTTGTTCTTCCCAGTGATCTTCCTATAATGATCTAAATAGTGAAGACTGTGTTGCTGTTGCTTGGAACAGAGGGAAGATCAAAGATCTGTGTATCTGCAGTTTTTGTCTGGTTAGTGAGGTGGATGGGTAGCAGGACAAGGACAGCAACTGCCAAGAAGAGAGAGAAGCACTGTAACTAAAACAAAATCGGTAACAAATTCACAAAAGTCTGAGTTTAGTGTTTCAGTCCTTTGTTGTTTAAAGGAAAAACAAAAATGACAAAAGTCAAGACTCTTCCAAGATCTTTAGGAAACCAGTGGGGAAAAATTGCAGTATGATTTCAGGGGCCAGAGGTGTCCCTGCACATTTTAAAAGCAGATGCATTTGTTGATCTAGTAAGAGGCTAATGCCTGCTTTTTGTCATTTCATTCAGACCCTCAAGGCATGCGTTTCTATCCTCTCCCTAATTATATGCAACCAATTTAACTCCAGGTGAATTGCAAATGATTCTGAAGGCCAGGGACTAATACAGCCCTTAATTCTGCTCTTTTTGGTGTAGTACATAGCCTGGTGGTCTGTTTATTTCCACTGTGGAAATTGTGAGGCTGCAGCATTCTGACCTCGTGCATTGTCTCTCCCAGGGATCTCATTTTGACTGCTGCCTTGATGTTTCAGACAATCTGAGATTTCTGTTTGAAGCAGATAGAATTTTGAGGTTTTTGTTAAGAAATCACACTTTTCATCAGGACCCAAAGGAACCAAAGGACAGGGAGAGTTGGGGTTTTTTGTTGTTTTGTTTTTTTTTACTTATTCCTTCTTTCAGATCCAGTGAGTGAGCAGAAATTAATTTATTGTGTGACTGTTGATTCCAAAATATTAAGTATTTGTGTTGAGAAACCTTCTGCAGTTTTCTGCTTTGACAGCTGGCTTCTGAGCACCCTCACTCATGCCATGGAAAAAACTTGATATTGATATTGCACTCCATGGCTGTGGCTTGTGATATCTCCGATCCAGCTGGATCCATCACACAGGATTGTATCCCTGCTCAAGCCCTGTCAGCTCAGAGGAACATCAGACAATCTGTCCATTCCTGTTTCAACATCAGATCTCCATGATGGCTTTCTACTTTATTACTTTGGAGAGCCAAAATTCAGTTACTCTTTGGTTGCTTGGTGAATGATTCCATCCAAGATACCATTAATAATAGCTAAAGCCAAACTGAATTGAGTGTATTCCCCGCTGAACATCTGTTAAAGATAGAAGGTTAAAGCAAGCTGCAGAGGACATTCTAATTTTGTAAGTGAGAAAATTAAGCAGGTTATCTGCAGTCCCTCTTCCTTTCTTTTTCTATATCTTTAGACTTTAAAGTGCATAAGCCAAGCTTGGTTTAGTGTAGGAAGTCAGAGATGGCTTTTAGCTAAAAGCATGATGTATTTTGTGAAGTCTTTTATGAAGAGTTTTTGCTTATTTCTTTCCAACCATAGGAGACTGAGCTGACTAGGCAGTTCAGAAAATTATTCTAAAAGAATAAAGTTTTGTGGTCTGTTCCCAGATGGTTGCAAGTGTCCCATGTGGCAAACATTCAGGATGTTCCTTTTTGCTGATAAGTTTCTATTTTTATTTGGATTTTTATAAACTGGCACAGCAGCCACTCATCAGTGAGTTTTTTGTAACATCCAAATAAAGCACAGATGTGTTTTAATCCCATTTGTAAGGAGAGGGACTGAAATGTTTAATCAACATGCAGAAGATCACAAGGGAAATCAGAACTAAAACCTGAAGGGTAACCTAGACTTCAGTCTAAGGACTCCAAGCATGAGATCTCCTCACTTCAGTCTCTCTCTTCTGTAATTACGAGGTGGCAAATCCCAGAGCAATGCCAAATCCTATTAGAAATATTTTTAAAAAGTGAAACACATTCTGAATAACACTTTGCATATCCCTAAATCTCTACAACAAATCACTGAGATGAAATTTCCTACAATATTTGCGTGCAATTCCAGGCTCTGTAGAAGCCAGTAAAAATATTCACCCTGTCCCTAACAGTGGGAAGTCAATGTATCATTATAGATAAAGCAAATGAGGAAGGTTTTCATCCTCTTCACCTGTGTGAGTCTGGCTGCAAAGTGCTTCATAGGGAGAGAATATGGCTGGTGGCTCCAGACAGTGAGGAGACATTTATTTCAAGTCGCAAGAGCCAAGAAACTGAAAGTCCAAAGCCCAGTGGGATATTCTTTCATCCTAAATACTTGTGCAGTGCCTGTCTTCAGCTACCAGTGACCTTGGGTCTCTCACTGGGACCTTTCTGGCTGGCAGCAGCAAAAGAGAGAGTTTATACAAAAAAAACCAAAAAACAACCAACCAACCAAACAAACAAAAATAAAAACAAAACAAAACAAAAAAAAACCCAAACAATAGAAAACAAAGAGGGTATGGAAGAAATCTATTTCTTCCCTTAAAATCCAGGGACCTTATAATTTCTGAAAAACATGTCACATTGGAAAAATTTTATTAAGGAATGAGATTGTTTTGCAGATTAAGGAACACAAAATGATAAACTTGTGATACATTTAAACAGCAACGAATTTTAGGGTGAGAAAAGACAAAAACAAATTAGTGCTGATGACATTAACACTTCAACTGAACACAGTGCTCCATGAGTCATATAATTGCTCTGCCACATTTTAGCCAGCCCTGTCAATTTTACACTAAAGTTTTGCTTTAACTAAGATTTTGAATCCAAGGAGAAACTACAGAAAAGACATTCAAAGATTTAAATTCACTGTGAGTACTGTTGGCTGCATGCTGGATTTTGAGGATTTTCTGGTTTATATAAAGCTAGCAAAAATACTATCAAAAACTTTTCACTTCCTGAAAAAATAAAAAAGGCAGATTGTTTCCTAGCAGAGCATAAAAGAGGGATAGCTGTGTTTTCTATTAGAGCCACCAAACCAGGTTGCACAGAGGACAGTAAATTTTGTTCATGCTGTGCAGACATTTTGAACCAGATGACAAGTCCAACAGCTTGGATTCTCTGGAAGGTGAGATTTCAGTGGCTCCAAATGAAATGAAAAAGCAAGATTGAGGGACACCAAAGTGAAGGCCACTTGGATGAGTGACAAACACAAATCAATCAGGTTTATTATGCCCTGTTTCTCCTGTGGTATCCTGGGGCCAGGAAGGCAGGGTGCATGACAGGTATATCCAAAAGTGTCAACAAATCTACTGCCTTCAGCTCTTCTCTTGTTCCCACCCAGCACAAGCACTGCCAGCACAGGAATAGCCTGTCTGCATCACTGGTGGCATATTCTGAGAAATCAAAGGCACTGCCCTGGCACATCTTGCTTCATCTTCATCTGATTGTGCCATATGGTAGTGGCATTTTAATTCTGTACTTAAATTCAACATTTGTTGTCTCTGCCCCCGTCATCCAGACTCCCTTGTGAAATTTATGGTTGGTGAGGAGGTGGTTGGACTTAGGAAGGAAGGTGGCAGTGATTAGCAGTGGCCTCAGTGGTGCAGTGAGTGAGGTGCCCTGGCAGTTTGATGGGATGAGGAACAGCAATAGGAAGGTTCAGGTGGAGAGATGCAAAGAAAGCAGCAAGAGGTAGAATTTTTCATGGAGAAACAGGTGGAGATAAACAGAGTGGGGAAAGGTGGAAGGCTGAGTTCCTGGGACATCAAAAGTGACTGAAGAAGGGGCAGTGGGAGGATTTCTTTGTGCTAAGAGCCCGCAGTGCAGAGGCTGTGAGGGCTGGAAGCTGTCAGGAGGAAAAACAGGACAGAAGATGCAGCCAGGCATTGCCTGAAGGTCAGCTCAGCCTTGGACACTGCTCTATGGAATGTAACCAACTTCCCTTTGAAGGAAGAGGGGGAGAAAAAGCATCATTAAAGGGGCTCCTCAAAGTTGGGTAACTATTGGAAGAGCTATCCATGGATTTATTTGTAATGAGAGATCTTATAGCAAGGAGTGGGGATATTCTGCTGGCATCTGATACAGGAGCAGCAATCAGTGCCTGTCATGTAACTGTTCTGTGCAAGAACACCAGGAACCCAGGAAGAAAAGGAGTCAGAGCACAGGGACTCATTCAGGGAGCAGCTCCCTCACCTCTCTTCACAGATCTCTGCTCAGTGACTAAATTACACTAGTGGGCTGTTCTTTAAATGTATTGTTTTTTAGCCTTCAACCTCTTTTTTCATTACACAGACACATAAAAACAGAGAAATTAAAAGCTACTTCTTAAGTAAGAGACACACAAATAATTTTGTTGTTGTTTTTCATGTCTTACAGAACAATACAACTTCTCACCCCATTGGACAACTGCACCTGGCGTCTGAATTTTATTCAAACCAGTATGACTCAACATTAAAAGCAGCAGGAACAAATGTTCCCAGGATATCCATGTATTTTAAAGCAGAAGGAACCTAAAGAAGAAGATTAGGTTTCATAATTTGTACAAAATCTTGTGTATGTGACAGAATATTCTACAATACTTGGCTCTGTGTTGGAAGAATCTCTAGACTATAATTCGAATTTTTCCTTAGTTAGGCAGTGCAAGTTCAGCTGTTGTGCTCTGGATGCAAATCAGCTTGTTTCTGCTGGGTTTGTTGGAGCAGGGAATGTTCTTTACAGGAGCACATATGTGTTTTTACTCTGAGTTTTTTTGCTGTTGCTTCAAAAATGTGTTCTTTGCACACCCTCTTAGTCTTTCATTCCAGCCATTGGTACAGAGGAACCAATAACTCTGCTGGGTTTCAGCCAGTGTGGTGAATTTAATTCTTCAGCACTGGACTGTCATTGCAGAGTTTCAAGGTAGTGTAACATTCCATAAAATCAAGCTGTTTATTATCTAGCAGAAATGAAAGAACTTTGCTTTTCTTTATTGTCCCTTTTTTCCCTCCACTTTGTACTAAGTGATAATATAAATCACATTTTGTACTTATTTCAGGAATGTATGTTTGTTCTCCTGTAATGCTAAATAAATCTCCAAGCCTTAACTGTCCCTAAAATATTTTGGGGGGTTTCTTCTGCTTAAAATATAGACTTAGTCAGCCCCATGGTGGGCGAATAATCTTTTTGATATGTGATGAATCTGCTGGTCCTTCACAACAAAAGATCTCCTAAAGCACCAGGACCAATCCTTTAAGTTGAGAAACAGTATATCAATAAAGGTCAGTGTGACAATGTGATTTATTGAAATACTGTGCTGCTCCTAGTAGTCAGTATTTTATATTATATGATACACAGCAGGTGTTTTTATTCGTATTTGGGTTCCCCACTGAAACCTTGTTCAACCTGTTTTATTATTTATTGTTGCCTTTTAGAGGTGAAAGAAACCCATTTTATTCGTCTTTCATAACCATTCCTAACAGGTACCAAGAGGTTAAGGACTAACAGGAGAAATCAATTGGTTAATAAAATAGTTAATTGACTAAATGCTCCTTCTAGGAGGCCCTGAATGCAGACTGTGCACAACCAAAGGAGGTTGCTTTAATTATAATGGCATCTCACTGCATAAAAGCCTTCACTGCAGACAAGGGTTTCAGACCTGAGTGATCTTGTTCTGTTTGTATGGTTCACACATGGAGCACATCTAGGTACCATGATTAATATTTTTCACATTTTTTAGTATCTACTTTTCCGTTTCATAGTCATGGCAGACAGCAAAATAACAAGAAAATTGAAAGATCAGTCAGTATTTTCACTATAGATCTTGAAAGATTTTTAAATGTATAAAATACTGACAAACAAATACTTCCCAGTTCTCCCTCATTCTGCTGGACTGTCCTGCAGATTTTTTTAAACTAGTTTTGTGGTTCTGTTACTTACAAAATCCAGGATTTTTAAAAGGCACAGGGAGGTGGGGAGTGACTCACTCTCTTTAACCACTTCTGAATTCCTAGGAGAACATACAAAATTAGTTTGGGGCACAGTATTGCCATTGAATGCCTCTCAGAAAAATACCCAATGTCTTCAGCTTGCTTTGATGTGCCATAGTCAGCACTCAGTGGGAACCCCTAACATCTGAGCTCCCCATATTTCCCTGCCAGGTTTCATGTAGTCATGAGCACATTTTAAACAGTGATCTCTAAGGGACACCATTAAAAGCTCATAAGATACTTTACAGTAGGAACAGTCACTTTTTACTTATAAATGTTGCATTGTACAGTATTGTAAATGTTTAAAAAAATCTAAATTAATTTAATTAAATTATTAAATTATTAAATAATTAAATAACAATTAAAAGGAAAAATAAAAAGTTGCCTGTTCATTTCCTGCCCCAAGAGGCCAAGGCAAAGAAAAGGTAACATGGGATCTGAGTGAGACCCTTTCCTTGGCTTGCCCTCCCCATCCCTCATCTCTGGAATCAGGAATCTCCCAGGACATAAAACATTTCAATGGTGAGTGATGAGGCTGCTTGACTGAACACTGAGGGGAACAGCACATGATGAGGCACACAAGGTTGTAGAGGATTTGGGTTAGAGAATAATCACAATAACTGAGGTGACACTCAAATAATGTTTGCAGAGGTAATGGAACAAGAGAGTCACTGATTGATTAACAAGCTACTTGGGGCACAGAAGAGAGCAGTTTGAAATATGTTCGGATCAGGGTATGCACAAACTATTTCTATTTTTCATCCTTATATATTACCCCCAGTTGTCCTCCTATGATGGTACAGCCCACTCTGTCATGCATTTTTTTCATGTATCCTTTCAAATTTCAAATATCCTTTCAAACCCTGGCACAAGGGTCACTTTCCTTGTCTGAAAATCAGACAAAGCTGCTGGTGGAGTATGTTCCAGCAGTTTAACACCAGGTTCTGGAAGCACCTCTGTTATTCTCAAATACCATGGCAAGGCCAGGGCAGGAGTAGCTGAGCCATCTCTTTCTCTCTTCCTTGTGACCAGCACTGCAGCTGGGATTCAGAGGGAAAGCTGATATTCACTCCTGCTGAGCACCATTGCTCTTAGAAACACCAGGGTGTCCTGGTGTGGGCAAATTTGGGAGACAATCTCTAAAGGGGTTCCTTTAGAAAAGCAAGCTTAAGTGGCCCAGGCCAGGCCCTGGTGGCCCACAGGTGGGAACTCACAGTCCTTTTCTGGGTTTTTCAGTCTAGAGCAGGTTCAAAACAGTTCCAAGAAAAGAATAAAACCACAGTCCAGGAAACTTCTCTGCCTCAGCTAGCTAAAATTAACTAAAAAGCAAAGGAGAGCTCTCTCTGGCCATCCACCATAGACAACACACTCAAGGAGAAGGATGCGTGGGAGCGAGTGCAGTTCCTAATAACAAACTGCATGCTTCTTCTCCCCCCACTTTGCTCTCAGAGCCAGACTTGAAGAACTTAACACCCAGGACAAACAGATAAATGATTGGAGATACAAGCATCACAAAGTCACTCCAGGACACAGGGGAAATGCAATACCCAGTCTTGGTAATGCTGGCAACAGAATCTTCTGGGCCAATTTGACATTTAATTTAAAATATTGACATTATTGTATATCTGGTTACCAACGAAATGCCTCTAGAAGGTGAATATCCTTTATTCTAACCCCAAAATGGGGTCCTGCTTTACACGTGTCACAGTTACCCAGCCCAGTTACACACAGTGGCATTTCACAGCTCCCCCATCCCCACTGCACTCTCCAAGGTGAGTTCACAGAGCCTGTCAACCCCCTCCAGATTTAATTGAAATGTATTAAAAGCAAATCTTGTGGTTTCAAGGGGGTGAGTTGTGCTGAGTGTTGCCTTTGCCTGGAAAGGACAAGTGGCACAGGTTGATAAAGGACACGCCGTGCAAGGCTGGGTGCAGCACGACCTTCAGTGCTGCCTCCTGGTGACATTCAGACAGGAGAGACATTCAAACATTTGAGGTTACAAGAAAGGCGACTTTGATTAACAGCAAAGTAATGCATTGAATTTCCAAATTATGTAGGAGTCCGTCCAGGCTACAATTTGTCTTGTTTGTTTTTAATTTTAGATTCAATGTCAATGCAAGATTTTTAACTCTCTGGTTATGGCTCTTTATGCATGTAATTCTCTAATGTAATTGTGATTTAATCCTCAATTTTATTAGGAGTCGAGTTAAAAGGTAGCAATGTGTTATTCAGAATATTACCATCACTGGCAATTTGAGCAAGTCTCATGGTCTGGGAGCTGCTTTTCTGAGGAGAAAGTATATCTGCCTCTGCTGTTGGGAGCACCTTCAGGATGGAGAGGTGAAATTAACACTATTGTTAAACCCTCACCAAGGCTCCTGGATCAGAACACCTGAGCTGCACAGCCAAAATGGGAGGTTTATGTTAAAGCATCAAGCTCTGAACTGCAGTGGCTGAAGGCTGAGCTTTTCCTTCTGCTGTAGGAGAGCTTTTCCTTCTGCTTCTCCTCTCTGCAGATGGGGTAGAGAGGGCAGCTGGGGAGGTAACTCCTGAAGCTGTCACAGCAGGGTGTGACAGAGCTGCACGTCAACCATCGGCTCTGCCGGGCCACCAGTGTCACACCCAGCTCTTCTGTGGGCTGTGGTCCTGTAATAATGACAAGAATTCAATTCTCATTTTAATTTTACTGCTCTAAAAAGCTCAGTGACAAACAGCTGGTAAAAGATTTTCTGAAAAGGGCCGTTCAGATCCTACATTATGAAAATTTAAATCATGGCAGGATCTGCTGGGCATGGTCCTTTATTGCACTTCAGCTACCCTGGCCCAAAAAGCTGCAAACAGTGCTGGCTTGAGATGTTAAACACCAAAATCTTTCTCTTTTTCCAGTGGCTTCCTTGTCCATAAAAATCCACGCACTGACATTCTAGGACGTGGTACTGAGGGAGCTGCTTCATTCAATTTTGATCCCAAACAAACAGCTTGAGATTTCACGTTGTATAATTGAGCTTTACCTGTATTTTAAGCAAAAAATCCTTATCCTTTTATAAACTGACTGAGTAGGGAGACATGCAGAGCTTTTGCTGAAAGAAATGCATTAATCTTTGATAAAAGGTTCCTTTATACCATACTGTATAGTTTCCTGCTGTGGAACCACATTTGTGTAGAATCTCCATTTCTGGGGAAAGAAAGATATAGACTCCTTCTAATGGTTTGAAGAAAAAACTGATAAGGGAAAGTGCTACACCTGGACTTGAAAATGGAAAATATCCAGGGGAGGTTTATTGCATTAATTGGAGTTAATGGACATGGTCTGTCCATTTCCTTTTTATTCCACAGGTGTGCCCCTAGGAACTGTAGGTGCTCACCCTTTCTTTGAGGCTGGTGGTGTAGCAGGCCCAGAATTGTTCCCTTGGCAGGGACATGGGAGCCCTGCCATGCCCTGGTTCCCTTGTTCTGCTGCTGGGGTTTCTGCAGAGGCAAGCCCCGTGTCGGACAGGGACTTGCAATAATCTGCTGCCAAGAGGCAAAGAAAAATGCTGGTCTCTTTTGTTTCAAAGCCAAACTGGCCTGGATTTATTTTGGTATTTCTGGTATTTTGTTATTATGACCAGGCCAGTGCTGGGCATTGCAGGGCAAGCTGACATTCAGTATTCCTGACTGACTGTATCCCACACATCAATAGTGACAAGTGTCAAGCCTTTTAGACTATTGCTGTCCATTGATCAGCTGGGGGGTTTTTTTGGGGTTTTTTTTTGTTTGTTTGTTTTTGTTTTGTTTTGTTTTTATTTCTCTGTCTCTTTTTGTTTAGAATACTTCATTTTTACCAGCCAGTGGAGTAAAATATTTTGCTTTTCTCTTCAGACAAGATGTGTACAGAAGCTACAGCAAAATATGGTACAGATCTTCCAGGCATAGAAACCTTTGTACTGTGTGTTGAGCTTGTATCTGCACCCAAATTCAGACCAGTCAAATCTGGTTCCCAAAAACAATGCAAGCCAACCTTTTACAGATATGTTACATTTCACATTATGAATTGATCTAACAGAAACAAAGAAGTTGTTGTATAGCACAAGCAGGGAATGAGATCCCTGTTCTTGTGTGTTGTAGAGCATTAGGGAGCACATAAAAATGCCAAGGAAAAGGTCAAAGAGTGAAGCGTTGGACAATAGTGCTGACCAAAATGTCCTCTCTATCAAACAAGCTGAACCTAAGCAGGTGCCTGCTCTGCATTGTACAGAGCTGCTGCAGCCTTTTCTCCAGCCTCCTGTTGTTAAATGGGACTCTTGGAAAAAACATCCCTGTCCATTCCATCTTTTTCGTGATAGGATCTCACAAATTTTGTTCAACCTCTTAGAACAAGCTCCATCAAATTTTGTTAACTTTTCTGCTGCTTACAGCTAATACAAGGTATCTAAAAATCTCTTCTCAACTGCATCCTGAGGCAGAAGATCATCTCTGAAGGTTTCTCAAACACATCATGTATGTTCCTGTGCCAGCAGCACTGTCAAACCTTCACCTCACATACACATCACAAAGTCACAAAGTATTGCCCCCTGTAACTCAATTTGGCCAAAATGAGACCTGGTCTGACAAATCCTCTTGACTGAAGCTTAGAGTTGAAGAGAAAGTCAGTGTTTTTTCTGTACAAAGATATTCAATTTATTGTACTCTAGATAGGTATGGTATTATATACACATTCTCGCTGCCCATTAAATGGCTCCCTAGTGTTATTTATGAAAAAAGGGGAACCGTGACTTCATAAGAAAACAAACAGACAAATAACAAGATGCCCTTGCTTATTCATTGAGGGATGGCTGGCACAATAATTAAATCAGGAAATTCTGAGGATCAAAAAGGATTTTTATGTCCATTTGGGGAATAGCTGGTATCTCAGAATGCCCCAAGAAGCTGAGCAGCTACCAGCTTCCACATATGTTTCGGGTTCTGTTCCTTCTGATGAAGTCTGTGGAGAAGTCATCAGGTAATAGCGAAACTTTTTTTTTTTTTTTTAATGTAGATGATAAGTTCATGTGAGCTATACCCCGTTGGGAAAGTATTGTATAAAACAACAACAACAACAAAGAAATGGTTTAACTGTTTGAGGAAGGCAGGAGAAGCATTAATGACAGGCATTGTCAAAGCCTGTGGTGACAGTGTCCAAGTATTTCTAGTTTTAAAGAACCCTGCAGGTGGATCTTTAAATGCAGAGAAATCTGCATTTTGGGCATCTTCACATAGACTCAGATGCCCTATAAGTATACAAAAGGTGTCATTCCCCTCATAAGGTGATATTGCATGGCAATATTCCTCTGGTATCTCATCATACGCTGAAACCAGATGAAGTACAAATATTCATAGGGACCATTTTAAAAACAGCTCCTACTCACCAGAACTCCCTGGGACCCACCCAAAAAGGTGTGGCCTCCTGCCTTTAGGAGAAATGTCCTTTCTCCACAGATATTAATCACACTGACTTCTGTTGTTTTGAGTGTTGAATTCAGCCCTCCTTAGCAGCACAAATAAATCCAGTCCTTGGTGATGCTGACAGACTGATGGCCTTATCACTGAGAGTACAAAGTTCTGGCTGGAGCTGGTTTGAACCTTTTCCCTTTAAACCTTTTCAGCTGAAAATATGACTTCAACAAAATAAAATTAAAATTACGCATGAAAAAAGTCCATTTTGTCAAAATGTGATCCATGAGGGAAAGTGAACAAATTTCAAAACCAATAAGCTGGCTTGGTGTTTAAAGGGGTTTTTAATTATTAAAACCTTGTGGGATATACATTTTTGCACCATTCATTGAACTGTGGGTGCAATTTATTTAATAGGCACACATTTTACTGGGCAACTTACGCCACCAGAAAAGGATTTCAAGCCTCAGCCAAGTGGAAAATCTATCCCAAGGTATCTGTGTTGCCTAGTAAAAGCAGGAGATTTAAACAGTCAAGATACAGGCTGACTGTGAAAGCACCTACCACTAATGTAAAGCTATGCAGTTCTTAAATGATGCTGACAATCCTCACAAACCTTTAAATAGCCATTTCCAAGCTGGCAGATCTAAATTGCAGGAAAACAAAGTAATCACTCAAGGAATTCTTTGCAAATTAAAACAGTTCCTTCTTGTTGCTTTGTGTTTTGGAGCTTCACAAACAATAATACAGCATCAGAAGCCATTTGCGTATTTCTTCTTGTACCAAGTATTTTTTCTGCAAAAGTAAATACTCTGTAATGAAAAGAAATTGGTGGTGCATAATGCAAAGTACAAACAAGAACTGTACATTTTACAGCTGATTCAAGAAATAAATAATATATTTCTGCATATCTTATTTTTACGTAAAATGAGACAAGAATTCTATCACTTCTGGCCCACTGGAACTGCCTGAATTTGTTGGATTTGTATTTGTGTAAAAGCCTAACTCAAGGTCAGTACAGCTTGTGAGATATTAAGTGTGCTTGCAATAGATCCAGAGTTTGTGCTGCCTCTCCCAAAGGGGATAGACAGAGATCCTCTCCAAAATGGAAAGAGGAGAGTCCCCTGAGAGAAAATGCCCCTGCAGACGCTTATGCAACCTGGAACTTGTGGCACTTATAAAAATAAACCCAATCTCTGATACCTGCCTAAAGAAAAGCTTACAAACATAGCACTTCATGGTGGGAATGTCAAGTTTGAGAACAGCATGAGCTGAGATTACAGAGGTCAAAATATCAATCTAACAACCCGAGAGCTCCCGAGATGCTTGTCTGGCAAAGAGGCCGAGCCCTGGTGGGAAGTGCCTGCCTGTCCTGTGAGGACAGCCCATCCCAGGTGAGGGATGAGCGCCCTTGCACCTCAGCAGGGATATTTCTTTGGCAAGGACAGGGGTCACATCCCTGCTCTGGTGCTGCTGTAGCCACACCACCACAGACCTGCCGGGTACCTCGTCCAGCACAGGATTGCACTCCTGGTACAATGAAGTGAAACTATTGGACAAATAATACACAAATGCTTGAGTATTTGAACATATTTTTTAATATTCCTGTGACAAAGAGGCGTTGTTCTGTCCTGCTTTGAAGACCTAATTCCACCTCTTCCTTTCCACAGCTGCTCCCTGGTGCTAAGGTCACAGCACAACAGATCAGCAGAAAAAGACTTCCACATTCCTTTAATTTGAATTTTCATAATTTTAGGCTTTGTTTCAATTTGTAAGGGCTTGCCAGAGCTCCAGAAGCATTTGGACAATGCTCTGAAGAACAGGGTGGGATTGCTGGGATGTCTGTGCAGGACCAGGAGTTTGACTGGATATTGTATGAAAATAACACTTCTTTCTGTGAATAGCTGGTTACATCCTTGGTTATGCATATTAATACAGTCACCATTAAAGCCGCAAAGGTAAAAACAAAGTACATCTTCTGAGAGGGACCAAGTCAATTTTTATTTATGCCTCAACATATGTTATATGTGAGGTGAAAAATTACTTGAGGGGCTGTACACATACTGGGAGCCCTGTCCTGGGGTGACTTCACCTGACAATCAGGGGAGAGAAAGCTCCCATGACTGGGCTGCAAGGGTATATCCAATATCCTCATTGAACAAAAGCATTCTAATCATTGTAGATCATTGTAACATATGGAAAAATAAATCCATATATTTTTGGTCAGGTCCAGTTGTGTGAAGAAAACTGTCAGCGTGAAGTGTTAAAATGGGATCCACTGTGCTGGAGCACTGTCTGGCAGGGTTAAAATTACTGGGATAATAAGCAAGCAAGTGAGAGGGAAGTATTACATCAGATAACGGATACTGGGAATGTTTCAGGGTCTCCAAACCAATACCCTTCAGAAGCCAACCCTTATCAAAGTGAACAATCTGGGCTGTAACATCCCTGTGCAAATAATCAGTGGATAAAGTAAAATGTATGTTAACTGTCTAGAGGCTGTACTTTGTGGAGCCTCATGAGTAATGGGCATCCAGTTGTTCCCTGCAAAGACAGAGATGTGCTTCTGGCTAGCTCTGTAATTCACTGACACCTGCCTGACCCTGAGCTCACAAGCACCCGAGAAAAACCAGGCATATGGCATAATTTGGTAACTTTCTCTGAGCTGATGTTTCAGAACATTGGCTATTCTGTTTGTGTGCTAAGAAAAGGTCCAAGGAGCCTGGGCTCTGTGTTATTTTCAAACCAGTGGGTGGCTGGGCACCTGCACCAGCTCGGAACTGGAATGTCAGTAACTCCCACTTTTGCATTCCTGGCTGCACTCACAGGAGTTTTTGTCAGAAAGCTCACCTTGCCAGGAAGATGAAAAGCAGAGAGCAGGAAGTAGGAGAGGCATTTTACAGTATGGCCTTCAGCCCTTTATTTTTGAAAGGATTCTTCCTGCAATTTATGTCAGTTTGAGTTAGAAGTGTGTGTTAGTTCTGCCCTTGAGATGTGGTGCAAGTACTGATGATAGCAAATATTCATCTCTGGCAAACATTTCACTGAAATGAGGGACTGAGAATTTATTAAAGCTAATTTCCGAACTCACATCCAAATCTCTCCCCATTCATTCAGCAAAACCTGCAGTAGTTTAAGGTAAGTACCAATACACAAACCCTTTTAGCATTATTGCTCTGTTCACTGGGGGGACACCGTAATGAAACAAATGGATTTTTAAAGATGTGCATTACAAAGAACACAGCAGTATTGGTGGGGAAGCCTGAAATGGAGGACAGGTTATTAAATTAATAATACCAATAATTGCATCAGCCGCTGTCTCTTGAATACCTTCCTAATATGATACAAGATTTAGCAGTGGGGCTCAGGGCAGCATTCTCTCTTCATCTTACATTTGGTACGTACAGCAGATGTTGCTGGAGGTATTGAGCTTGTTTCTCTTAGAGCTGGGATCCCTGTAGCTGCCCTAAGGAGCAACTCAAAACTCAGGACAGGAAAACCACTCAAGTCTGAACCTAAATTCTCCCACAGGTCTCCCAATGCAAACCAAACTCCCTGCTGCCAATGCTAAACTGTGATTGACCCCCAAACCCAGCAGGTTAAAGCCATTCTCTCAGGTATGTATATATTATGATATTTCCCTCTGCATTATGATGCAGGAATGACTGTCAAACATTAGGGAAACTACGTGCTTGGAAGGTTTTTTCAGTGGAAATCATGTGCTTGAAATAAATTTGTTTTATTGCTGCTAGTAGTTAAAAAATCTGTCATCGGTTTGGAAGGGACAGAAATACGCTTCAGAGAGAATACAGTTCTCCAGATGATGCCAGAAGAACCATTTTAAACTTTTTGGATAAAGACACTTGCAGAAACCCATGCAGATGATAGTAACAGTGATGATAAGCTGGCATAAGACTTGTTTTTGTTATATGGTGACATATTGCATTTTTATATGATCCATTTGGCCATCTTCATTAACAGCCTGGAATGGCAACAGAAAAAATGAAACACTGCAAATGTGTAATGAAAGATAAAACAGTAGGTAACTTCTGATAAGCATATTATGGCTAATCCATCTTGAGCAAACCTGAGTTTATGAACTTTTCTTCAGCAGCAGGGGCATAAGTGCTCTGACTAATAATAACAGAAGTTGAGTCCAATTGCTCTCTTCACAGAAGAGATATAATTCAAAATTATCTGAACCAATGAACCTGCTTCACATTGCATTCATTTTCAAAACCACTTTTTGAAAAGCCACATCCTGAACCTGAACGTTATCATCTTCATCCACTAATCTCCATTTCAAAAGCCCCGAGCTGAGCAGCGTAGGACCATCAGTGTAATTATTGTATATATATTTCTATTGACACTCTCCAGGCTTTTTTCAGCAAGTGGATTTGAGCTAAGTGTGTATTGTCAAGGTTGTTACCTCTCTGGTTACTGAGAGGTGTGTAAAGATTCTTCTCAGAGAAGAACAAAAGAACAATCTCCTTGGTCTCTTGTCCTTCTAAAGTGATACACATCCCCACAGAGCATTTTTTTAAACTGGATTTTCTTGCTGGAGATATAATTAACATGTCACTGAACTGTCCTTGGTGTGTCCCTTGGACTCACAATGCATCACATGAGATAAACTCAGAGTGTCACCTGAATGATTGTGAGGCTGTATTGTGTGACATTTTAAATTGAGAAGGCTGGATATGTGTGGCTGCCTTTTTTTTTTTTTTTCCTTTGGAAGAAGAAACAAAAATCAATTTACAAGCAGCAAATATTTTCTTTCATAGTGAGGACACCTCTGGCCTTAATTTGGGCAGCTGGCCAGACAGCAGCTACTAGCTGAGACTTATAGCTGCACTTTAATTTCCTTGAGAAGCATGCACACAGATTATCTGTATGAGCACAGATTCTGCTCCTGTGGGGAGCTATGGTGCAGTTAATTGGGCATGGCATTTGGAGGCAGGAGAGCTGGTCC
Organism: Bombycilla garrulus; assembly: GCA_013400315.1. NCBI lineage: Eukaryota > Metazoa > Chordata > Aves > Passeriformes > Bombycillidae > Bombycilla > Bombycilla garrulus. Next base: position 477,070 of record VXBU01004044.1, read on the forward strand.
TAGTTCTGATTCTGGGACTGACTGTCACTTCAGGAAAGGCACTTTGTGTCTGAGCGTCTGAACTAGAGGCAGTAATATCAGTGTGCTTTACCAATAAATGAGCAATTAAAAAGTATTAACATCAAATAACTGTGGCCAGCAATTTCAATGCAGATGTATCATTCCCTGAATAGAGATAATTATTATCCCAGTTTCAGCCTCTGCCTCTTCCCCTCTTTACTTTCATTGGCTTTGTCATTTTCTAGCTGTACTTGGAGGCTCTGACTCAGCTCCTGTTAAATTCAAATTTTAAGTGGATCTGTACAGTAAACCTTGTAACACTTTAAAGACATTCTGGGCTTGGGCAGCTGGGCCAGATGCACTTTCTGCCAGGGCTGATCACAGTCCAGGATTAGGGGTATCCTTGGTACAGCACACAAAGTGCACTGGAAAACTCTGCTCCCTCAAACCATGAAACAGTCACGGGACAAAACAGGCCCCTGGGGTGTTTATTGTCTGCTTAACTGCAGAGACTAATGTGATCAAATACTGCTGGTTTTTTATGGCTAGATGCAAAATTTTAAAAAATAGTAGCATCATTGTAATAGAAATAAATATTCAGTGGGTATTTTTCATCAAAGGAAGAATGCAATTAGTTAAAAACTTTGGTGCCAAAATAAAAGGACAAAGGGTAAGCTGAAGAAAGGAGAGAAATTCTGTCCCCCTTGTGGCATATGTCTTTAAGAAGATTTTATTTGTGTAAGTCTCATTTCATTTTCCTCTGTGACTTATGAACATGATTCTATTTTCTATTATAGGCCAAAGCCAGTGAATATTGCTTACAGCTTGAGAAACAAGAAAATCAAAGACATAATCATTTATTAGAGCCTTTTAGTGGCATTTCTCATTTGGCTGTTGGTTCTTCATGCATTCACCACTGTTGGGAGCTTAGTCTTTGCTTTGGGAAGGACTCACTTGCTTCCTCAGGATTTCTCTGTGCCTTTTGATTGCACTGGATTTTTTTGCAGAAAAAAAAAAAAAAGGAGGAAAAAAACCCAAGAAAAACAAACAAACAAAAAATACTCGCACCAAAACAAAAAACTCTTGGCCACACTGTCTCTTAAAGAAAACTGCAAATTGACCAGGTACTGAGTGTGTTTGCTTTACCCTTTATATGTTTGATTTTCACACCAATTCATGTCTGAAAGCTGTCCACCTTCCTTTATTTTCCATGGGTAAAACAAGGCTAAATAGTCATCAAGATTTGTTTTTCAAAATATTGTTTCCCTTGAGTTGGTATTTATTATCTTAAAATTTCATTGGGAGGGATAAAAGAAAATAATTTCCATTGCAATTCAATATTAATGACACTGCTAAGCATACTAGAGCCAACCAGATGACAGTGGTTCACATGAGAAGTGGACTGGGCTATCAGTTATCTTTTTACCAGGGTAAATACTGTGATTTAAGAGCTCTGATGAATGAGAGACATAAGCAGTAGTATTGAAAAATAATAGGGAAATTTCAGGGAAGAAAGAAAAATTATTTTATGAGAATCTCAGGGGAAAATCTCAACAATGTTCATGACAACTCTCAGTAGGAACTCCTCTGCTGATTCAGTTTGTTGTTGTTATAATTCCAAAGTTTTAAGTTGTATGATGCAATCTGATAAAGTCCCATTACCCCAATGAGGATTTCAGACATGGTTTATTGAGGAAAATGAGAGAAGAGTGCTGGTGTGGGAGAGCTGTCACATTAGTTGCATTTTTTTTTTGCCCATACTACAAGCACTGAAGCCACAAAGAAGTGATCCAGTGCCAGAAATAATGCAGCTGTGACAAAGGCCAGTTTGTTGGTCACAAAAAGTTCTTTGCAGATTCAGTCCTTGCGTGATTCAAGCCTCCTCTGACCTGTGAACTGCAAAATTACATATATATACAACACATTTGTATTGTATATATACAAATATATACAACCTAGTATTTTCACTATAATTTTTTATGTTTTTCTAAACTTCCACATGTCACTGAAAATTAAGTGAAACTGGAATAAATGGCTTTGTCAACTGCACAATCCTTAAGTAAGTTTAATGCTCACCACTGCCATTGGTATTCAATATCACTAGATATTTTACCTTGCATAATCACTGATGGACATTGATTTTGTCTTTGCTCTTCACAGCACAGCAAAATTAATGTGAAACTCAGAGTTAAATGAGTCCCAGTGCTGTCCTCCACTCTGCTGAGAGTATGTTTCAGATACTGAAGAACTGGCAACCAGCTTGAACCTACAGTGTCTTGTATTGCAACAATTAATGGATATGAATAGTCCTCACAGCGGGGATTCAGGTTACCTTCAAATCAACTTTAGAGGTTACACTCCTGAAGCAGACAATGAGGTTAATGTATGGTACTTTATGAACTGAGTAATTCTCTTCTTTAAATTAAATTACAAACTTTAGTTCTTTTCTTTTCCTCTCTGAAAATTATGCCAAGTCACTTGTAAAGTGTTAGCAAGGAGAAGGTAAATTATTATAAAGTTTAGGGTCAGAAAAATATTCTATACTTAATAGTCTGTTTTTCTACTCTTAACAAAGAGGTTGGCAAAGCAATACTTGCTCCTCTATTTTTTCCTTCTCAGTCTAGAGTATTTTTTCAGCTTCATTTAGGCCATAATCACATCATACAGCACAAAATCCACGGTGGCTGTGAGGCCAGGGTTGGGCACGTGGATACAGCAGCCAAATACATCAGGAAAAACAAGATCCAACTGAGGGCAGCACAGGGTTAACAGCTTTTAGGGGTCATGCTATGCACAGGTATATGGGACAAACTTCTGCTTTGCTTCTCTGCTCTAGATTGGCAGTGGATGGATTGGCATTATATCAGCTGCAGGGGCTGCCTGAGCACAAACCGAAGCAGAGAGCAGCAATCCTTGTAGGAGTCTTCACAGCTGCTTTGTGGGGAGCACATGTGTTGGGAGGAATGGGTTAGACGTGGAGGAATGGTGACAGCCCATGTGTGCAGCAGCAGTGATCCTCTGGCAGGGACTGAGTTTAGAGTGCTTCAATCTCCACTGTCCAGGGCTGCTTTGGGGATCCCCCAGATCATGAGGTAACAGAAATCTATTCACTCTTTGCTTTCCAGCCATGAGTTCTGGTTACTCCAGTTACCTGCCTGTGTCAGCTCACACAACAGTTATGAGATGCTAATTAATATTCAGGGATGTAAGCATGCAAAGCAGCTATTCTGCCCCATGCTATTTTTGCCCCAGCTATTCTTCACAGATGCTCTAAGGAATGGTGGAAAAGGTGGGCAGGGTCCTTAGGACTGATTCTCAATATTGCCATCTTAGACAGGTCAAAAATTATATACAGTTCTCCAAAGACTGTAAGATTTAGGAAAGAAAGGCAGAATGGTTTTAAATTTTGAGGTTTCTCTCTGCTTTATCAGCACTTTAAAATACGTGGTAGTTTCAACCTAAATAATAGAGTTTTAGGGTATACAAAAATGCATCTCGGAGACAGCCAAGCTTTCTGACTTCACAGTCCACAGAGCAGAATCTGCACTGGGAAGGCAAGTTACTTCAACCTGTGTGCTGATTTGGGCTGAGATTCTCTTTCCATGGCCTGGTGTGGGGCTGTGTCTTGGATCTGAACACAGGATTGATAATGTGGAGATGTTTGTGTCATTGCTGAGCAGGACTCCCACAGAGCCAAGGCCTTTCCTGCTTTTGGTAGGGCCCCACTGGGGAGGGGGCTGGTGCTGCCTGGGAGGCTTGGAAGGGACACAGCCAGGACAGGTGGCCCCAGCTGAGCCAAGGAATGTTCCAGACCATGTGGGATCCTGCTCAGGATATGCAGTGAGGGGAAGAAGGAGGAAGGGGAGATGTTTGGAGAGAAGGTCTTTGTCATCCCAGGTAACCATTCCACGGGGTGTGGCCCTGCTCTCCTGGAGACAACTGAACACCTGCCTGCCCTTGGGAAGCCGGGAATTCAATCCATGTTTTGTTGTGCATGGCTTTTGCTATCCCCATTAAACTGTCTTTATCTCAGCCCAGGGGTTTTCCAGCTTTTACACTCATGATTCCCCCCCTGATCCTGCTGGCAGGGAGTGAGTGAGCAGCTGTGAGGGCTGGGGGCTGGCTGGGGTTAAACCACAACAGCCTATGAAGAAAACAACAGAAATTTTAAAAATAAAAGCAGGGAAGAAAGTGTTTTGTACTGCAGCTCTTGCAGCAGGTTGTCTCTGATTCTGCCTTTTCTGGCTTTGTGGTGCTCAGGTATTTTCTCTGCTACTATCAAAGACCATTCCTTATACAAAAGCAGTGGCTCAGGATGGAGCAGGGACTCTTGCAAGGACTTTTATCCAGCACAGGAGGCAGCCTTAGTTCTGAGAGGGAAACTTCTTTTGCAGGAAAACTTCAGTTATGTGAAAGAAAGGGGTGGGAGGGAAAAGAAAAGGAGGAAAGGAAAGAGGGAAAAGAAAGGGGGAGGGAGGAAGAAAGAGAGAAAGAAAGCGAAAGAAAGAGCGAGAAAGAAAGAAAGAAAGAAAGAAAGAAAGAAAGAAAGAAAGAAAGAAAGAAAGAAAGAAAGAAAGAAAGAAAGAAAGAAAGAAAGAAAGAAAGAAAGAAAGAAAGAAAGAAAGAAAGAAAGAAAGAAAGAAAGAGAAAGAAAGAAAGAAAATCTCAGTGTGAGATCATCAAGACATGCCACTGCAGAAAGCATCCTGCCTGCAGGAAGCACAGTGAGTACTGGAATACGTGGCATAGAACCTCTGCTTTCAAACTTTAGTTGTTGTTCCTGACAACTACTTTGGCAGAAACTAATATGAGGTGACAGAATATTTCAGTCACTGATTTCTGCCTGCTGCCTGGACAAGGGAGGGAGAATTTAGCAAAGTATCATACCCAGCTTCCAAAGTTCCACTGAATCTCTCTCTCTGGTTTTTTTTGTTGGGTTTTTTTTAAGTTTTCAAACTTCTCTACAAGCAAATGATTGGAAAGTTAGTGATATGTGCAAAGAACATTTTTTCAATTAGTGATGCCCATTAGCTGAATGAGCATGAAGGGCTGATATTTTTCCCCCTGAATTAGCAGGTACACACATGGAATTTGGGCTATAAATCATTACTTAATAATTCACTAGAGAATAAATAGGACATAAAAGATAATTAGAGATTTGTACCACTTGCCTTCACCTTAATTATGAATGAAAGATATTTGGCATTGTCTGCAGGACTGTTAAATTTTGTTATATTGAGATGAGTCTGGAAAAGGAAGATACAGCAAAGTAATTTTATGAAAGACTATAGCTTCTGGCAGAGTGGATCTTGTACATCATTGCAGGAGAGGTATCCAACAGTTCTGATCTTAAAATCTAAATGCAATGTGCTGGACCAAGAATGGTGAACAGGTTTGTTTTGCTATTTCAGTAATGACCTGTTGCCTGGCTCACAGAAACACATATGCCAGCCAATTTCACTGGAACAAAATTAATATTATGTCTCCATGCTGTAATAATAGTTAACTTTGGCAGAGCAGAAACTCTTGGATATTCTAAGATTTTCTGGAGATACCTGGAGACAGAAGGTCTTCCAATCATTTAAATTCACAATGGATTTGAATGCTCTGCTGTAACATAAGCCAGCGCAGTATAAAATACAGCTTTCTCCTTGCCTCAGCTTTGTTAACTTTAAAACAAGGGACAGACTTTCAGTCCTGCTCTGTTCCTTTTGCTGCTGTTTAGCACCCAGGTAAGAATTCCCCCTGCACAGATGAGGCATCAGAGTTGCCTGTGCATTACACTTTTCCTGTTGCTGGTCACATTCTGTCCCAGCTCAAGAGACACACAGGACACACATCAACGAGCCCAGCGAGCTTCTTGTTCCTCAGCTTGCACTGGTGATGGAATGCCTCACTGCTTGAAGAAATTACAGCAACCTCCAGACTGCCTTCTCTTGTAAAACCCAAACCAACCCCACCTACTCTGAGCATCAGGGACTACAATGGAACATAGGTGCCATGAGCTGGCTGGAGTGGAGTAATATCTCCAGGTGTGCTGGTCTAGTTAACATAAGTTAATGTGAATGTGAAGTTTCAGTCCATAATTCATCACTATTTGTTATCCAGGATGGAGGGAAAAAAAAAGACTTTGGGTCATCTGCAGTCATGTCATCACTTCCTGTAAAGAGTAGCTGTGAGGTGCAGAAAATCCCCCACTTCTTTCTGCCCCAGGTCTGTGTTCAACAACACATTGCCTGCTTTCCTTTAGTTTGTGAGGCTCAGAGTCTGTTCCCTCAGCACTGCACATTCGTGGCCATGCTCCTCCAATCACACAGTCCATGACAAAAAAACCCAAACTTCTAAAATGTGCCAATCTTTCCAGGTGCTGCCTACTGCAGTAAAAGGACAGAACTTTGAACAGAGAATGGAGAGACAGTGGCAGATGGAAAGATCTGGAATGTTGAACTGTCTTTCACTCTTGCCTCATCAGAAATAGCCCACTGAACTCCAATTTAGCTGCAGCTCTCCTCAGAACTTTGGATTAGACCCAAACAGACTGAATTAGAGTGTATCAGCCTGGAACAAAGACAAGCCAGGTCATCATCTGAGAAGATTAGGAAGAGCCTTTCTGCTGGCTGGAGATGAAGAATTTTCTTCTGATGATTTTGACAGCACAGAGGCAGGGTGATGCCCATGAACCAGTACCAATTGCTGCTGTACCTGCAGCACTCCAAATGGGTGAATTGTGATACTGTGCACAGGTTCCTCAAAACATGTTATTTCTGTCAGGCTCTGATTCATTTAGATTTTCCTTATGCTTTTCAGTTTACTTATTTATGACTCAGACTGATGTCTGGAGTTCGTTGAAGTGGCACAGGCAGAGCTGAATAAGAAAGAAAGAAATCCAAAAACATGAGTGGCCTGTCAAAGACATGTTGGCAGCTGCTCAGAGTATCCCTTGATGATTCCCTAGAAATGTCAAGGAAGAGTAGTGGCAGGATTGAGCCATGGCAGTTCTGCTTGTCTGGGCAGATAGTGTGCTTTGGAGTGATGGAAATGATAGACAATGTCCTGATCACACTGCTGAGATCTCAGTAAAGGTAGTGAACAATCCCTAGGTTTTGCCATGAATTGAAGGATTACATTTCTGTATTGTTGACTGCATCTACCACCCAAAACACAAGTAAATATTTAATTCTCGTGGGATAATGCGATAAGCCCTACTTTCATTATGAGAAGTGGAAATACTCAAAAAATTCAGAGACAATTCTCTGCTAAGGCAGACAAAAATCAGACTGACAAATAAGACTCTAAAGCTCCAGCTCGGTTTTCATTGCAGCCACAGACATAATAGTAATGTATTTCAGAATCTGTGAGTTTGCAAGTATACATTATAACAGTTGGGAAGTAGGAATTGCAGAATGCCACAAGAAACTCATCTCCCAACGGGCTCCCAATACCTACTGAGAATAATAGGTCTCAATTTATGCAAGGTGCTTAAGCATTCCCACTAATTGTAAGCATGCAAGTAGTCACACTGCTTTCAGCTGGTGATTACCATTAAGCACATGCTTAAGTATCTTGCAAAATTAAGGTTTCAAGAGAGTTCTGTTGAGTTAGAAAAGCTCAGTTATGATCGCAGCATTTAATATTCTTTCCCAAATCCAACTAGATCTATAATAATTTTGAAGTTTTTTTTTCCCTCGTTGCAAATAAAATATCAAAGTGATAAAAATATATCTTTTTGAAAGAGATTTAGGTATACACAGGCTTTTGGAGATGTAGAATGAATGCATGATCTTGCTTCTTTCACTTGATACCCCTGGATCCCAGATGATATTGCTGGTTCATACCAACTCTGCTCTTGGGTTTTCCCTGTGGCACTTGGATTTCACTGAGGCAGAGAAAGATTTCAGGTCTTGTCATTTTTTCCTTCTGAGATTAAATGAATGCTATGCTTACAGGGGCTGTTTTGTTTTAACGTCTTTGTAGTTGTCACCTTTTGGCACTGATTTTCACAAAATAAAGGCGGAGAGGCCCTGGGCATTTGCACATCTTTGGAGAACATGGCTTGACAGCACTGTGTGTGTGTGTGTGTGCATCTACACCAGCCTGTTAATAATAAATTAATAAAAAAAAAACCCTTAGTGTGAAAGTGTCAGTGGATTTGAGGGGCCAGGCTGAATACCTGGCCAGGTAAATCAAACACCTTACAGCTAAGTTCTTAACTCTTTTCTTTTGTGACTCTTTGTCATAATGACTTAAAGAACCAACAGAACTCCTGAGCATTACCCAGATATGACTTCTGCTTTAATTTGCCTCATGGAAGAAAACTTACCAGGAGATTGTAACAGCAACTCTCAAGAAGCAACACTGATTTCTGTGAGGTATAACATTGTGAAGGAATCAATTCCCAAGTGTCTGAGCTCTAGGGGAATCTGGTCATGAATCCGTGATGAAACAGCCCTTTTCATGGCTTCAGCATCACCTCTTCCAGCTCAGTCCTCACACTGATGATCTGCAGTGCTCCTGCCAGGCATTAGAGCAGACCATACACCATGGGGATTTGTTACTCTGCCCTTGATCCAGTCCTTGTTTTTCTTTCCTTACACAGATGACCCTGTAGTTTGCAGACAAGGCTTCTGAACAAAACACGGGGTGAAAAGTACGAGAAAGGAAGGACAAGAGACAAATCTATATTGGAGAAAACAAGTCTTAGTAGCAGTTCATGTGTCTAAAACTTATGAGATGAAAAAAATACCTATTAAAGTTTTCCTTTTGACCACTGCTGTCACTGCAGGGTGACACTGCAGGGACTCAGGTGCATCCCTCTAGCAACGCACGGTGCAATGCGGTTCAATTCCAGTAAGAAATAATCAAGGTGAGAAATATTTCCCACACCACAACTTTTCTGTAAGGGATAAATATTTAACAAGCTCCTTCCAAAACTGCCAATTTGCCTTGCAACCCCAGCAGAGGTGACCTTCCATTTACAGACTCTGTGGGACTGTTCCCAGCTCCTCCCCATGTAGGAGTAGATAACCCTGTGCTTTGAGCAGGCTGCAAGGAGAGCTCCAAGAGTCCAGCAGCTGCACAGATTGGGCCTTATTACACAGCTCCTCTTGGTCTTGGTGGAGAAGTACTGCTTTTCTCTTTTAAAGGCTGCACTCTCACCTGGTTTCTGTATGCTGTTTATCAGGTATATAAACATATACCTGCCTTTGGGTATGAATCTCAGAATCCACTTTAAGTACAGCAATGGACGCTCCAGGGGCGTTTCCCTGGAGAACGTCATGTGCTCACCTGCAGAGGGAGAGGCACTCAGATGTGCCCCCTGTGCCTCACAGTGATGGGCCAGACTGCAGTTCCCTTGCTGGCACTGATGAGTAATTATTTATCTAAGGGTACCAACTGTACCCACATAACATCTCTAAGTCTGGCACCCACCACCTGTGGGTTTGCTCTGTGCCTTCATGGATCCATGGCCTTTCTGCACCATCGCCCTGTCCCAGGCTCCCTCAGCACCCTCCCATTATCCTCATTAACATCATTTTCACACAGACAAGCCTGGCCTGACATCTTTGAGGAGTCCGTTCAGGGTGCCTTCTTCTCTAGGTAAAGCGCAGTGGTAGTCTCAGCCATAGGCACTTAGAACTCCCACTTTTCTTCACGTTCTTGAATTCATCCTCATCATTTATTATCCCTTTCTTTTGCATGACAGTTGTATTTCCTCTTTCCCTGTGTTGCCAGCTCGGTTCTTGAAGTACCAGCATATAAAAAAAACAGAGGTAAAAAAATCATCCCTAAAATCAACATGGGGTTCTGAAAGGAACTAGGTGTGATGCTGTTCAGCATTCTCTGCAAATAATTTCTTCATTATTTTCATTTATTTTGTTTTGCTTTCTCTGCTATTCTTTTCTCCCCTTCTTGCTTCTCGTCCTCTGTCCTTCGATATTATATTCACTTCAGCTGATCCTCACAGTTTCTGACATGAAACAGTAAAATGGGACATTAGCCAGCGTGACAGACAGCCAGCATGACAGACAGCCTTCCACTTCTGCTGCAGTGGGCTAATTCCCTGTGTCCCTGACAGTGGCCTGCAGAAGCAGCTGGAGCGTGTGTTCTGAGCAGGCAGAGCATATGCTCACACATGTAATGAGCAGCCTTCCTTTCACGTGTTCCTCAGCATTGTGCTGTACATCAGCAACAAGTGCTATGAGGAGGAAAGCCGATTCTATATGAAGTGCTGAGCACAAAAGAAGGAGCTTATCAGATTTGCCATCAGTAAGAAAGGGCTGCCAAAAAGACTAAGGCAAAAAATGAACCCCCGAATGATTTTCCTAATTCTGCTTTGCTCAAAAGGATGCACAGTTACTGCTTAGTCTCAGCTTATGATCTCTTGCCAGTGCCAGCTGATTTTCTGAAATGGAGGATAAGAGCTGCTGACAGCTGTGCCCTGCACAGGAGCTGCCAAGCTGCAGCACAGGCCTGTCAGGCTGCCATGTGGCTTTAGGCCAAACAAGACATCGATGACACATATAATGAGATACTAAAGGAAATAGCATGTATCATGGATTCTAAGGAGAGCTGGCAGAGCATAGGGATGGCCTTCTGTTCCTAAACACAGGATGGAGTAGTACAGGAAAGCTCGAGTCTTTATTAGATCTCTGTTTCTGAACCTGAAAGGGGAAAAATGAGGAAACGTAGCACCTCAGGTATAACGAGGGGAATGATGAGTTATGCCAGAGTGATCATGCTGGAGTGGCACCTGGCTGTGGTCTTGGAATAGGGAAAACTGGCAGTGGAAGAGAAAAGGTGTGGAGAGAACCCAGGGAAAGGTGCAGAGCTGTGGTAAAGCAGCAGAAGCATAGACTCAGATTTGGGGGTTAAAGAAAGAAGGGAAAGCAGCAATTGCTGTACTGTGATAGATCCAGACAACTAACTTAAAGAACCAATGCCACTGAAAAAGTGGAACAAAATCAGTTGGGCCAGTTAGGAAGAATTAAAATCTTGCAAATGCTATACATGTTCTGGGAGATGTTAGTCTTTATCTGAGCTAATAAAGAATATATTGAACTCCTGACAGATGATAAGAAGGGGAGTCTGAGAAAGTGAAAATATACTTGAAAGTGTGATGTTGTTTTTAAAAAAAAAAAAAAGAAAAAAATAAACAACAACAAAACCAACATTTTTCTCTCATTATATTCAATCTATAATGGGTTAACAACATTTTGAAACTTGTCCTGTGCCCAAAAGTGAACAGGGGTGTTTTTATCTGCTGCTACCCTTAACAGTCAGAGCCTTTCTGTCTCATCCTGAAATGACTTTTCATGGCATATGTCTAAACGTTACAGTTCTGAGACAACATGCTTAATTTAAAATCTTTGCATCTTAGGTCTTTACTGGTAGCACTCTCCAGCAATACACTTCTCTGGAATCTTTTAATTCCTTACTGCCTCCTCAAAGCCTGAATTTCTTCCTAGTTCCAGAAATTTATCTCTGAAACTTTACCATCTCCTGAGAGATCTACAAGAATTGAACATGTACTACCCATGTTGTAACCCCTGTGGTATAAGAGACTAAATTGGCTGTGCTACAGCTCCTTCTAGCAGAGAGAAAAGGGAAAAAAAAAAGAGAGACACCCTGGCTATATCCTCATTGGCAGTGGACCAAAAGCTTTGGTAATGCTACTCATTGCAGTGGGAAATTCTAGTGAAGGGAACGCTTATCCATAATCACTGAGGTTTTTTGAACTGGAAAGAGGCTTATAAATGCCATGGATTTCTTTCTGCTCTCAGTAATCCATCAGAATATACTTCTCTTAGCCACCTCGCACATATGCCAGAAAATCCCCAAATAATCCAGTCTGGCTTCTCCTGTGATGCTGGTTTTCGTCATCTTCAAAGAGCCTGTACTGGTAGGAGGAAACAGGTCCAAGAAGCATGTCAACTTTTCTGTTCCAACAGAACCCAGCTGGGAGCGGATCTAGAATGTTCCTCCCTCCCAGGCACTTTATTGCCAAAACAGACATCTCCTTGTCTAGTGAGCCATGGCTCCATTTTTTTATCATGCTGCTTTGCTGGCCAGGACGCAGGTCAGATTATGCCTTTGATTTATGAATAACATTCCCGTCACAAGTGCCATGTTCCCAGTCCTCTGCCTTGTGCTGGGTGTCTTTGGGAAGCTTGGACTCATCTCCTGGGAAGATGCTGTATCTCCAGTGCATGTTGATATGTTCACCTCTCCCTTCTTGCACCACTTCATTTTCACCCCAAATAGGACCCACACGATCTTGTCATCCTGACAAACTGTAAAAACAAGCTGTCATCACCAATAAATGGGCAAATCTACACCAGTGGGTGTGTTACCTCTTTGTTTATGCTGTGCTCATGCCACAGCCTTTTCTGTACAAACCTAAACAAGGACCTTCAGACAGCCCCTAACTGTGCACAGGCAATAAAATCTTTTAGGTAGATCTTACATTTTGGACCCATGCCTTGTTTCAGGAATTTTCTCTTGAAGTAGCAATTCAGAGCATAAACTTTAAGACCCCACAGAGAACTCATCTTCTTAGTAAGGCTCAAGGTTTCTGATGTGCATAGAAGATGTCTAAACCAGTTCAGTTTATTGTAACAATGATCCCCATTCTTTCTTCATACCCTCTTCTCTGCTTTAGATCCCATTCTTCTCTTCAGGATGGCTGAGAATTTCCTTCCTGACACACACAACATACCCCCACACTTTTTGATTGGGAAATGAGAAGAAATAATTTACATGTCTTATGAATTACACATATTACCTCTTTTATTCTTTTTGTACCTTATGCATTTGAAATTCTCCACATATAAGAGAGGTTATGGAAGGTGCAAAAAGCTGTTTGTGCTGCTTCACGTGATGCAATGACTTCACAATAACCTCGTGTTTTTTACAGTAAGCCTTCAGTCTTGCCCATGGATTCCTTGGCAGGGATGTGTGAGTGATGTTCTCACTGCCGCTCAGCGCAGTTAAGCAGTTACTGCATCCAGCTCACTACTGCTCTCCCCTTTCCCCCAGAGGCTGCACTCCCTTGGCACTGGTGACATCACTGCATGTGTGCTTGCTCAGTTTTGTTAAAATGATCTAGGCTAATTAACCATGCCTAATAATAAGGGGGTTTAACCTGGCTCATTGCCGTAAAACTGGGTTAGGGAAACTGCTTTTGTATTTAAATTATCCAGTAGGAATTGTGCCATTTTCCGAGAGAGAGTGAAGAATCTAAATGATAGATGAGGATGATCAGCAGCAGGAGACAATGACTGGGGTAAGCTCTAGCTGAGACAGACACATCTGGCCATGGCCCGAACTGCCTCAGTGTTCAGTTCCCTGGGGCAAAATTCTTTTGTAGTGATTTTGATCTTCCTTTTGTAGAAACCCATGAAAGGCAATTTTAAAGGCCCTTCCCAGTAACTCTAATGTAGACACAGAGAATCAGAAAAATATGTGTTGGTAGAGATCTCTGGAGGTTATTTGTTCCAACCTCCTGCTGAGAAGGGCTACTGCTAATACAGGTCAGGAGAGCTGCAGATTTTCCTGGCCAAGCCTTGAAACCTCCACAGTGATATCTCCATTATTTCTGGATTACTTGTTCCAGCACTGCAGTACCTTCAAAGATAAGAATTTTTCCTAATCCTCAGGAAGGAGTCCCATGAGCTGTAGTTTGTAGCTGTTGACTCTTGTTTTACCACCTGGCACCACTGTTTGCTTCCATTGTCTTGTTCAAAACAGTTTTAGGCTGCTATTAGATTGTCCTTTAGCATCTTCAAATTCGGTGAGGCTGAGTCTCTCCTTGGAGGTCACATAATTCTGGTAATATTTCATGTGTTTCTCCCCAATTTCTCACATCCTCCTTGCCTTGTGCAGCCTTCCAAGGTGTGTCTTTCCCCAGCTGGACGCTGTTGCAGGTGTGGCCTCACCAGTGTCAAGCAGCAGGGAATAATGACACACGTCGTTCGGCTGGCCATGCTGCTGGTCCCACACCCTGAACACAGCATTTCCCCTCTGCCAGGAGACCCCTCTGCTGGGTGGCACCCAGCCTGGCACTGCCACCTTTCAGCAGGGCTCTTCCCCAGCCAGTTGGTTCCCAGCGTCTGAACAAGCAGGTACAACATCAGGTGGTTGCACAGGTGCAGGATTCTGCACTCCTGGAGTTTCACTGAGGCTCCTGTTGGCTTCACTGTCAGTTTTCTCTTGGTCACTGGGAAGTGGCAGGCTGGGGGTTGAATGCTACCCAGCTCCTCCAATTTAGCATCATCTATAACTGGATGCTAATTAACCTTTGAGCTCAGAAGTCCAGCCAGTTTTCAATCAACCTGATGTTGATTAGTCCAGTCCATACCACAACACAAACTGTACTAAATTAATTCTTTGAAATAACAGAACATGACAGCATGGTCCAATATTCTCTTTGCAGTGAATCCCAGCTTTTAAGTGTACCTTTAAGTGTATCCAAGCTAGTGCTTGATAATTAGCACGTGTATGACTCCTATTTTGCCAATGTTACTTAAACAATAAAGACAAATTAGTGTCATTTTGTCTCCTCTCCATTACTCCTAAAAACACAAATTCTAACTTTGCTTTTCCATCCAGAATTTCTCCTTTCTGTGAAAATCTGCCCTTATTCAGGAAAGCAGTTTTTCACTTTGTCACACTGCTCTTGACTGAACTTCCCAAAAAAAAGGCTCTCCTGAGATGGAATAACTTTTGGCTGGATTGACAGCAGAGAGGAAGTTTTAACTGGACCAAGTCTCAAAAACATTTCACCAAGTTGTGTGACGTTGCGTTCCAGTTCTGGGAGCAGAGACAGTCAGGCCAAATTTAGTGAGTTGCAATGAAAGGAAACAGCCCCTGTGTCCAGCATTTGTAAATCCTGCCTTTGGAATGTTGGCTTTTATTTCCAGTGCTGAGAGGCTGCTCAGACCAGAGAGGTTTGAAGGATGAGTAACAGAAGCTGTAAGGGGGTTAATAAGGGGAGATTATGAGTACTAAATATGCACTGCTTGGTCAAAGAATGACTAAGGGGGATATACTAATTATCTCCCAGTATTACAGAGCTGCAAACTTCAAAGAAGGAAAGCCATTGTTTCATACTGTCACAAGGTATAGAACTAGGATTAATGAGGTGAGATTTAAGAAAGGAAAATGTAAGCTCAATATCTTCCAAATCACAGATTAGTCAAAGGATGCTTTGCCAAGGAATTAAAACAGTGGTATCTTAACTCTTCTATCAGAAAACGGCAAGGTTAGAGGCAACAAAATTAATTACTTTTCCCAAAATTGAAACTTTTCTCTAAATTCAAGAACCACGTTGGGCCTAGAATTTAGGGAGGAATAGGAAAGATTTAATTATTTTTTAAATTTTCAATTTATTTTCTTGATAAGAGGCTACAATAATTAAGTGCTTAACCCTAACAGACCGTTTCTATCACTAAAGCACTTAAAGAGTATATGAAATGCCCATATAATAAATACAACAATTGCATTCCTAGTCTTAGTAAAATGCCATTGAGACAACTGATTTCAAATTACATTTGGCCAATTGTGTATGTAAGACAGGTATAAAATCACAAAAAAAATAAAAGGAAAAGGGAAAAATAAGTTTGGCTGTACTACTCTGTTACAGATACAATTTTTTCACAATATTCCAGTCTCCTGTAACTGATATTTCTGGAATGTATGGGGCATCAAGTAGGGTCCAGCCATAAATCTCAGTAAAAATCAATTTAGGAAGGATGTGACACAGACGCTTTGTTCCTTACAAAAGAGAAACGTGAATTGCACTACTCCAGTCTGGACATAATGACAGCACAAACACGAATCCTGACATACGCATGTGAGAGCACACATTTTAGTCTGGTCACATCCCTGAAGTGGTAATAAGATATCCTGATAATGTGTCAAATGTCAGGCTCAAAGCCCCGCTCTTCATTGAGAGTACAGCTCCGTGTCTGACCAGGCAGACAAGTGCCACCAGTGGAGGTGGCCATGTGAGGAGCATTCCTGAGCACTGGGGAGGGCTGAGCAGGAGGATGTCAGCCTTACCAGAATTAAACCTGTGAAAGTTAAAGGACATCCCTAATTGAAGCTCCACAGTCATTTTCTTTCCCAGAAAATGCTGAAGTGAAACTGCTGGCATGGGCAACCACGTTACTGATCTTTGTCCCAGCAGTGGCTGCTCAGAGCAAAGTGCCTGGAGCTGAGAGAAAGCAGCAGGTTCCACAGAGGTCCAAAAGCGAGTCTGAGGCCCCTGAGGTCCATATGGCAAGAAACAATTTGATCCTTGTGCTTAACAAGGTAATTGATGTAAAACTGGCCCTGCTTCCTGAGGCTGCAGCTGTCCCCTGTGCAGTGATAACTGTGCCTGAAGTGGCTGCTGGAGAACAAACCTGTGCTGAATGTTTCTGAAGGAGTCCCTCAGACCCTGGGTGTGAATGGGGCACCAGCACTGTAAAATGATGCAAGTAAAAGACATATTATACATGAAAAGGACTGGAGTAAAGTTGAAAGGACAAGTGAAAGGAAAGCAGAATAACAACTTTCAAATGTTTAATTTCATAGCCTCAGTTTTCCTTAAATATATTTTGTTTATATGCTATATGAGTATGTGTATAAAACAGTAAAATATTTATTATAATCCACTGCTGGTGTATAAATCAGTGATAAACTTTTACAACAGTAACAACAAGTTATCCTTATAGACATTGAGTGTTTATGCACACACACATTGCTTTTGATGTACAAACTCGGAGCAGACCTGATTTTAAGAGGGGTAATGAAAAAGCCATAACTTAGCTGGTTGGAACTACAGACACAAGGAGTATGGAATGATTTAGCAGGATGCTGGAAAGTAATCTGCCACTTGCAAAAATATTGAACTTATATTTAATACACTGGAGCTGTTGGGACTTCAGATTTACCAGAAACATTCCCTTGCTAGTGAGTCAGGGCTTGTTAATAGTTCATACAAATGTAAGCTGTCAGAGAGACCAGACGTCCCCACAGTAAAAGAGTGAGGGGATAAAAGGGATTCCTCCTCTCAGGCACCAGCTTGAGCTGAGATTTTATTGTTATTGCACCAGGATTAAATTATTTTAAGGATCAGATATCTGAGACTATGCCATGGGAAACCTGGGGCTGAGCTGGTGATGAAACCTGGTATGAGTGTGCCAAGGGCTCCAGTCCCAGCTCAGGGGCTGCGGTGGGACTGGCAAAGGGACGCCTGGATGGTTGGAATGGGAAGTTTCCTTAACAGCTGGACCGTTCCATGGCAAAAGGTAAGCACTGCTTGCACAGGGCAGCTCTGCTTCCCCTTCATCAGAAAAGGCACAAACGGCACACAGGGTAAAGCAACAGCCTAGCAGAGACCTGATGAGCACTGATAAGGAAGGCCAGCTCTAGATGCAAACACAAGTAGGGCCCACACTTGTGAAGACAATACCTCAGTGCCGTGATTTCCAGAGAGAGTTGCTGCTCTGTAGAGGCCCTCAGCGAACAGGATCCTTCCAGAGCCAGAGTTAGGCTGCACCCTGTCAGAATCCAGACACCCAGCACGGCCAATAACACACGTCAAAGTGGAATTGGCTGCATGAAACGTTTTCACACAGCTGAAGTAGAACATTAAGCTGCTTATGGTCAGAGCAGCTGAGCAATTCACCTGCATAAGAGCAAAATCTCATTAGATGGAGATGACTATGAAGAGAGGGAGCACGGCCCATGTCCCTTGAGCTTAGAGGACTCAAATGCCAGGTTTGATCAGCCTTGCTCTGCACTAAGACACTGATTGCTACAGCTGCCTGCAAAAGCCAGCACTTGGCTGATGTTGCTTGCTGAGAAGGAAAAGCACTGTACCATGCCATGTAAATACACACCAGGAAAGCAGAGAGGTGTAATTAAATCCCTTAGATGATGTGCACATTATCCCTCTTGGATTTGGCCCCGAATAGTACAGCTTATTATATACATTTTTGTCAGAAACGTGAGGGGAAAAGAGGACTTCTGGGGTTTTTGTTTTTGGGGTTTTATTTGCTTTAGAGTTATGATACCAACATTTAAACCTGGAGATGTTTGTTTAATATCTGATAGTTAATTTGTATCCACACTGCTTTGGTGTTTTGCAATATGCCAAGGGCCAGCCAGAAACTGTGGAATTAGCTGCATTTCAAAGGTTATATTCATATAGAGCTTAGGAAATACTTTGGGAGCTTCTGAGAGAAAAAGATGTGCATAAAGTGAGAATTGATATGTGAAACATCAAAATGAATTCTATTTTTACAGCTAAGCCCTAAACCCTGACAAATAAGGGCTTAGAACTGAATCAGTGACAGCTCCTTTGCTGTTGCAACAGGTGATGGAATAGTGAATGGAATGTGAAATTTATCATAAAACATGTAGGAATAAGATAACCTGCACAACTATGTTTTTCAAAAAATTTGCACTCTGCTAAATGGTTTGGGGTTTCTTTTGGAGTGTCCGTCCCCCCCCCACTCATCAGCTCTGTCTTTCTAATATGAGTCTTAGTAGAAAAAAAATGAAAATTTTCATCCCTCGTGTGCTTGAAGCACAAATGGGAGATCACTGTAAGAAAATGCCACACTCTCTTTCGATTTTAAGTGCAATGAAAGGAATAGATAAACATCAAATAAGGGTCTCCTCCTTTTTTTTTTTTTTC